>JACYFF010031957.1:107933885-107954431 GCA_017589665.1 Selenicereus undatus | reverse complement strand
GTGTTGTACATAGGCAGATGTGTATGTATATATACAGCTACGGGAGAAAGGAGAGAAGGGCAGATTTGTCTACAAAGGTGTAACAAACCCATAACCTCAACTGGCTTCTTGTAACTAACTAACAGACTAGGTTAGTTATGAATTCTGTTATGGCAGCTGTAGCCATATAGTTGTCAATGGGGAATTACTATCTAATCCCACTAAGTATCGAATCATGATTGGGCATTATAATACTTGACTATGACTAACCCTGATATATCTTCTGCATTGAATCTTATTTTTTAGTTTATGCATGCCCTTTGCACTACTTATCTTTCTGTGGTGCAGCGTATTTTGCATTACAGGGCACAGGTGACCATGTTCGTACCCTATGTAAGGCAAAAAATCTTTCTATTGTGCTTGCCTATGTAGAAGCAGATTGGGGGAGTTATCCTGATAGTTCTCATTCCACAAAACATAACATTAAAAGAACATAATTAATGAAAATAAACCTTTAAACAACACTTGAGGTGGGTTTTTTTTTTGTGAACATTAGTTTCATCTCACTATAAGTAAAAGAAAATAACAATTTTTCTCAACAAAATTGAATAGAACCCAAAAAAATCAAAATCCTATTTAAATTAAACATTTACAAATTAATATTTTCAAGATAATATTACCCAAAAGAAACTAAAATAAACCCCTCAAAATATTAAGAAAGTATTTATAAAATATGAGAATTTTATTATCGTATTAAAAGAAGAAGGCGATGACAAAAATTTAAAAGTATGCTAACTTACTGTCTCTATAATGCAAGTATGATTCAGGATGAAGTTTGATATAATTCACGTAGTTAAATTCCATTTTTGGTTTATACAAATCCTATTTTCATAAAAATATATACAAATTTTTCATCTTTGTAGATATACAAAATATATACATATTTCTATAAATATGAGAAAAAAATAAGTGACAAGTTAAATGTTATTAAAAATATATACATGTTTCTATAAAAAAAAAAAGAAGCCATATCATAAACATGCGCAAAATTATACATTGACCAAGAATTAAAGAGACGTAATGAGATGTAACACTAACAGAGCCAGGATTGAACCCTTGGGTGTCAAACTATATTATACAGTACAACTAATATTCATATAATTTGCACTATAATCTTTTAATACTTTTGCTTTCCTATATTTTCGGTACTCTACATAGCAATAGGATAGTATTAAATTTATGACAGGTCCCAAATCCACCAAGTTTCATCTTCAGATCCCAAGTTCAATTATCGAATTCATAAGTTTACTAAATTGAGTTCCCATATTGCCATTGTCAAAATAGTATTAGCATAATTCCCATTTGGACATTTCCAAAATAGCATTAGCATTATTATTAAATAAAAATTTGCCTAGAATCACTAAATTAAATAAAGTAATTTGCAAAGAACATAATTATAAACTAGATTTAGGATTGAGTGGATTTGAAATAAAAAAAAGAAAAGTGAAATTAGGGATGACTGAATTTGAAATTTAAAAAAAAAACAAAAAAAGGGGAAAATGAACAGCATAAGAGAAAAGGGGCTTGGGTGTTGAAAACCCAAGAGTCAAGCCTATGACCACCACAACATAATTAAGTCACCCTGTCAACAGGCTAAACAACTACTAGTGATTCAAAAGCTCGACTACCGATATATAATCTATCTCGTTGAAAAATTTGGAATGTCAATTGACACCTCTTAGCACCAATGTGTCTTCACTACTGAGATGTAAGGAGATGTAAAAAAATGTAAGAAACTGTAAGCATTTTGTTAAAGATGTATGAAGTTATATAGGAGCTATAAAAAACAGTAACAAGATGTAAGTTGTAACCTAAATGCTCACTCTGGTGAAAAAGAATAGGGCCTAAGAGCTCAAGACTAGGAATACCATACTAGTCTATATATGTATCTTTTATTTTTATCATATAGAATTCATCCTTTCACTTTTCTTTTTAGTATAGATGGAGATACAAAAACTAATGATAGATGAGATTTAAACCTGCAACTGCGTAGATAACAACCTTCAATTATTGTATCAATTGGACTAATGGACACCGACTACAACCAAAAAAAAAAAAAAACAATCATGCTTCTGCACTTATATAACCACGTATGAGTAAACGCAGCAAGGAAGATAAAGGGATTTAATGTGCATAATTATCCCCACACATAACAAGAGTAGAAAAAGCATATCCACTCTTCTAAGAGTGAATGTATCTTGTGTGATTATACCCACAGATAGTAAGTGTGGCGAATCTATTAAGACAGGCTCTACTCATATGCATAATAAGGGCGGAAGCTTTTTTTTCGAACATTGGAATTGAGCACACTTTAAAGGCATGATTTCCTTTAAGAAAACTAGTATAGACCCGTGCTATGCACGGTATATAATGAAATAAACCTTTAGAAAACATGTATCATTGAAAAAATAAAAAAATTATCATTAAATATATAATTGATATTATAACTTAGAAACGATAGGACAATAAGTAGTTAGTGAGAAAAATAAAAAGTTGCGAACTTCATACATAACAACTGAGATAAATAAAGTTAAATAAAAAATAAATTGAATCATGTGGGATTATTCGCTTCTTCCCCCCAGATGATCGATAAGATTATCATCTATCCTTTGTCACATATATAATTGAAATAATGGGTATTTTTAGAAAAACAATAATAAAGTGACATTTTATTTGGAGAAGGTATGTTTGTTTAAAGATATAGAGTTAGTAGCTTATATTTAATAGATGGCTACCCCTTAGATAATATAATGATTATATATCCTTTAGGATTTTTTAAAAAAAAAATAATAAAGACATGATTTATTTGGAGAATGTACCTTTTTTTAACACAGAATCAAAAGCTTTGATTTAATAGATGATTAATTTTTACAGTTGAGATTATATCAAATCCCGCAAGTCACTTATGTTGTAGGATTTAAGATTTTTCCAAAAATTATAACTTTTATTAACTGCTTAAGATTTTATTTTATTTTTAAGATAATAGGATTATCATATAGTCTTTTTCACATATAACCGACATTATGAGGAACTTTTTTAAAAATAAAAATTATAAATGAGAATTTTACTTGGATAATGTAGTTTTTTTAACTTTAAAATTCACCGTTTAGATTTAATGAATAAATATAACTACCTAGTTTTTTTTTTTAGATAATTTTTTTGATAGAGTCTTTTTTTCCCTAGATAATTGGATCGTCATCTATCATTTATGAAGTATATCCAAAATCACAGGGCATTTTTTAAAATAAAAATAAAGGGATATCTTAGCTTTAAAATGAACTTCTTAGATCTATGCACAAATAATTTTTATGGTTAAGATTACACTAAATCACGCAAATCACACTGGTTGCAACATTCTAGTGTTTTCTAAAGATCACATGTTTTTTTAACTACTTGATATTTCTTTAGATAATACGATTATCCTTTATCACATAACTAAAATTATGAGGGAATTTTTAAAAAATAAAAATTATAAATGGGTATTTTACCTGGATAAGGTAGTTTTTTTTAACTTTGAAATCTACGTTTTAAATTTAATGAATAAATATAGTTGTCTCATTTTTTTTTCTAGATTATTTTTGTTGATAGAATTTTTTTTCTTAGATAACTAAATTTTCATCTATACAACAACAACAACAACACCTCCCAGTGTGGGTCCCGCTTTCGTGGGGATTAAATTTTCATCTATCTTCTATCATATATATTCAAAATCATGAGGATTTTTTTAAATAAAAATAAATAGATATTTTAACTTGAAAATCAATGGTTTAGATCTAATGCATAAATATTTTTATGGTTGACATTACGTACACTAAATCACACTTGTTGTTGCATTCTAGGATTTTGCAAAAATTATCACATTTTTTAACTGCTCGAGATTTTTTTTTAGTTAATATGATTATATATATCATTTATCACATATATCCAAAAGTATGAGGGATTTTTCAAAGAATAAAAATTATAAATTAGTTTTTTACTTTGATAAGGTAGTTTTTTTAACTTCAAAATCTACAGTTTAGATTTAATGAATAAATATAACTACCTATCTTTTTTAGGTAGTTTTTTTTATAGAATTTTTAGATCTAATGCATAAATAATTTTTATAGTTGAGATTACACTGATTTTGCAAATTACACTTGTTGCAGCATTCTAAGGTTTTCCAAAGATTATCACATTTTTTAACTGCTGGGGATTTTTTTAGATATTAGGATCATCATACATCATTTATCACATACAATCAAAATTATTAAGAATCTTTTAAAAAATATAAATTATAAATTGGTGTTTTGCTTAGATAAGGTAGTTTTTTAAACTTTAAAATCTACGGTTTAGATTTAATAAATAAATATAACTACCTATTTTTCCCTAGATAATTTTTTTGATAGATTTTTTTCCTTGATAATTGCATTATCATTTAGCTTTTATCTTGTGTATCCAAATCAAGGAGGATTTTTTAAAAATAAAAATAAAATGATATCTTAACTTTGAAAACTACGGCTTAGATCTAATGCATAAATTAAATTTTTATAGTTGAGATTATACCAAATTCTGTAAATTAGACTCGTTACAGCATTCTAAGGCTTTCCAAATATTATCACATTTTTTAACTGCTTGGGATTTTTGTTTTAGATAGTAGAATTATTATATATCATTTATCACATATAACCGAAATTATGAGGGATTTGTCTAAAAATAAAATTATAAATTGGTATTTTGCTTGGATAAGGTAGTTTTTTTAACTTTAAAATCTACATTTTAAATTTAATGAATAAATATAACTACATGATATTTTTCCCGAGATTTTGTTTATGATATAATTTTTTTAATAAATAATTGGACTCTCATCTATCTTTTATTATGTATATCCGAGATTATTGAAATTTTTTTAAATAAAAATAAAGAGATATCTTCGCTTTAAAATCAATGGTTTAGAACTCATGTATCAATAATTTTTATGGTTAAGATTATACTAAATCTCCTAAATCACTCTCGTTGCAGCGTTTTAGGGTTTTTCAAAGATTACCACATTTTTTAACTACTTGATATTTTTTTAGAGAATAGGATTATCATATATCATTTATCACATAATGGAAATTATGAGGGATTTTTTAAAAAATAAAAATTATCAATTGGTATTTTACTTGATAAGGTAGTTTTTTTAAACTTTAAAATTCACAGTTTAGATTTAATGAATAAATATAACTGCCTAGTTTTTTCCCTAAATAATTTTTGTTGATAGAATTTTTTATCTATATTTTATCAGGTATATCCCAAATCATCGGGGATTTATTTAAAATAAAAATAAATAGATATCTTAACTTTAAAATCGACGGCTTAGATCTAATGCATAAATATTTTTATGGTTGAGATTACATTAAATCACATTCGCTGCAGCACTTTAGGGTTTTTCAAAGATTATCATATTTTTTAATTGCTTGGGATTTTTTTAGATAATATGATTATCATATATCATTTATCACATGCAACCAAAATTATGAGGGTTTTTTTAAAGAATAAAAATTATAAAGTGGTTTTCTACTTGGATAAGGTAGGTTTTTTAACTTCAAAATCTACAGTTTAGATTTAATAAAAAAATATAAGTACCTAAATTTTTTACTACATAATTTTTTTTTTGATAGAATATTTGGATCTCATGCATAAATACTTTTTAACTGCTAGGCATTTTTTTAGATATTAGGATTGTCATATATCCTTATCGCATATAATTGCAATTACGATGGATTTTTAAAAAATAAAAATTATAAATCGGTATTTTTCTTGGATAAGGTAGCTTTTTTAAAATTTAAAATCTACAATTTTAGATATAATGAATAAATATAACTACCTTTTTTTTCCCTGGATAATTTTTTTTTTGGATAGAATTTTTTGCCTCGATAATTGCTTTATCATCTAGCTTTTATCATGTATATCCCAAATCGTGGAGGGTTTTTTCAAATAAACATAAAAGGATATTTTGACTTTGAAATCAACGGCTCAGATCTAATGCATAAATAAAGTTTCTATGGTTAAGATTATACTAAATCCCGCAAATTACACTCATTGCAGGATTTTAGGATTTTCCAAATATTATCATGTTTTTCAAGTGCTTGGGATTGTTTTTTAGATAATAGAATTATCATATATTCTTTATCACATATAACCGAAATTATGAGAGATTTTTTTAAAAATAAAATTCAAAATTGGTATTTTGCTTGGATAAGGTAGCTTTTTTTACTTTAAATCTATTTGCGGGCATGAAAAATATTTACATGCCATACCAAGATAAAATCAAATTAATTAATTGGACCAACCCTTTTAATTAATTTAATCAGGTCCAAAAGACTCTCAAGTCAAGCCCAAGACGAAGTTCAAATGACTTCCAAGCCAAGGCTCAATCAAAACTCAAGTTAAAATCCCAAGTCGAGGCTCAAGACAACTACCAAGTCAAGTCACGACATAAAACCCGAACAATGTCCAAGTCAAGGTGCGGTCGAAACCAAGTCAAAGTCAAATTTTAAAGCCGAAGTTGACTAGCAAGCCAAAGGTCAATGCCTAAATCAACTCTCAAATCAAATGTCAAACGGCTCTCAAGTCAATGTCTAGCCAAATATCGAGGCGGCTTCCAAGTCAATGCTTGACCCATGTTCGGGAGACTCCCAAGTCAAAGTCAAAGTCAAAGTCAAAGAAAATGACTCTTAAGTCAAAGCAATCCAGGATGAGGCCAATTCAAAGGCCCAAAACCCAAGTCAACGCCCATCTTGACTTTCAAGAGGGAGGGGGAGGCTTTCCTATAAATAGGACTCTACTCCCCTTGATTAAGATGTTAGAAAAATTTAAGAATCCATCCAACACTCAAATGCTCTCTCCTTCAAGGTAGACGACAAGCACATCGAGCGCGATGAGCGCGTGCCGCCCTTCCTTGGAGATCAAAGACTTGTCTTCATTTAGATCAAGCCGTCAAGGCCCTCTCTCAAGCTCGAGTTCATTCAAATTCAACAAGGAGATTGAATCAGAGGATCATACATATTATATTCATAGAGATTGTACCCACACATTCAAATCACTACAAAAAATCAACCTTATAACCAAATTCCTGTCTAATTCATTTTACACTTGAAATTTGTGTTTAAAAATTTGGCACGCTCCGTGGGACCTCTCTACCTCTCATCTCTTTCTCCTAAAGATCAAGACTTTCAAGTCTCAAAAGCTTCATCTTCAAAGAAGACATGGCCACGAAGAACGTTGCCGCACAAGCTTTGAAGAAGAATAGCACAGGATCTCTCTCACGTAGGCTCTGTGAAGCGAGCGTCATTTCTCGCACGCTCACACAATGGAGACCAACAGCATGGTGAAAGTTGTTGCGCCGATCGCCACTCGGTAAAAAGTGCCACCCCCATCCAAACTCCAAGGCTTGAAGACGCAGCAAAAGGTGCCCTCTTGGATGGATGCAATTCAAAACCTCCGACTTCAATCTTTAGTCTACAAGGATGAAGACTACTACAACAGTAACGCTTCTTAGCACTCACCAAAGGGGGCACGCATGTCAGAAACGGAAGCTGAGCCCTCCAAAACTGCTATCATGCCAGCCATGATGACAGGCACAACCACTGTAGAAGATGAGATGGCTAACATGAAGGCCATCCTAGAAAAACTCACCAGGGATAATGGAGAAAAGGAAGCATGCATCAAGTTTCAAGAAGAAAAGATTGCTAAACTGACCAGGAAGTTAGAAAAATGGTCAGCTCAATCTTCTACAAAGGACTCAGAAAGTGAGGACTCAGAAAAACTGTCCATCCACACAGAGGCCTCTGACAATGAGAATAAACCAAAGAAAGGCGTTGTGCCTAAAAATGTCAAGTCCTCTAGATCAAGGACTATTGAGCAAATCCAAAACTTGCTAGCAAATGCAGTTAAGGCGTTGCTAGGTGGAGGTTCACACAGAACTCACCAATACACCAAGCCTTATACTAAGAGGGTGGATGCTCTTCGCATGCCTCACGGTTACCAACCCCCTAAGTTCTAACGGTTTGCTCGGAAAGATAACCCAAAACAGCATGTCGCACACTTCATTGAGACATGCAACAATGCTGGAACTAACAACAACTTCATGGGGAAACAGTTCGTCAGGACGTTGAAAGGTATTGCCTTTGATTCGTATATTGATCTAGAGTCTGAGTCCATCGACAATTGAGAACAAATGGAATAAGAGTTCCTCAATAGGTTCTACAACACCCAGTGCACTGTCAGCATGACTGAGATGACAAACACAAAACAGTGGAAAGATGAGCCAGTTCTTGACTACATCAACCGTTGGCGCGTACTTAGCCTCGAGTGCAAGGATCGGTTATCTGAAGCTTCTGCCGTCGAAATGTACACCCAAGGCATGCACTGGGACTTGCTGTGTGTCCTATAAATGAGCAAACCTAGGACATTTCAAGAATTGGTGACCAGGGCGCATGTCATGGAGGTGACTATAGCTAGTTGTCATGGCAACTTCTTCTATTCTACCGAATCAAGGAAGTACAAAGTTGAATTCAAGAAGAATGTTAACTTTTCTAATAGCACAACCAAAGAAGCTATGTCCACTTCTACAAGTCAGCTAATTCGCATTACGGGAAAGCCAAAACTAGAGGGCAAGAAGAGCTCGTCGTTCAAGGTTGCGACAATGAAACGTCCCGTGCTAAAAGAGCTTCAGGAAAAGAAGTATCCATTTCCTGACTCAGATTTGCCAGGCATGCTAGATGACTTGCTCTAGAAGGGTGTCATCGAATTGCCCGAGCCAAAGCATCTAGATGAAGCTGAGAGGCCTGCCAACCCCAAATATTGTCAGTACCATAGAATCGTTAGTCACCCTCTGGAAAAGTGCGTTACAATCAAGGAGCGCATCATGGGACTAGCTAGGGAAGGAAAAATCATTCTAGATTTGGGTGAAATGGCAGAAGCTAGCCACGTCACAATGCAAGAGGTTGATGAGTCAGATTCTGAAGTAAATCTCACTGAGGCGCCAAAGGTCTTAGGATAATGCTTTCCAAAAAGTTTCTTTAATTGTGTGGCCGTCTAAACGACCTCATGTTCCAAATCCGACAATGATGAGATAAATGGAAAACTATGTGTCCCTCCCAAAAAAAGATTGGCATGAGAGGCTGGGGGAGGCTCTTTGGGTGTACCGAACCACATACAGGACGCCAACACAGTCAACCCCCTACACTATGGTGTATGAAATAGAAGTCGTCCTGCCACTAGCACTTCAAATCTCGTTATTGCATGAAAACCACCAACTTCACTTGGCAGAACTGGAGGCCCTTGATGAGAAAAGACTCCAAGCCCAGCAGAACTTAGAATGCTATCAAGCTCACCTAGCTCGAGCGTTCAACAAAAAAGTGTAACCGCGTTCGTTCCAAGTTGGGGATCATATGCTTGCACTGATGAGTCAAATCATCATGACCCATAAGACAAGAAGTAAATTCTCTCCGAAATGGAAAGGACCTTATGTTGTCCATGAGTTATACTCAAATGGTTCTTACAAAATAGTAAATGGACAAGATGTTCGGGTCGGACCAATAAATGGCAAGTTCTTGAAGCGATACTTCCCTTGAGGAAATGTTGGGCATGCTCCTAAATAAGAGCTTAAACTGTTTACCCAAAAAAAGAAAGAAAGAGAGAAAACACACACCCAAAGTTCACGTCAAAACCAAGAAGACTCCCATACAAGAGACTAAACTGTTCACACATTCAGAAAAAAGAAGACTCCCGAACAAGAGACCAAACTGTTCATGCATTCAAAAAAAAAAGACTCCCGAACAAGAGACTAAACTATTCACATATTCAAAAAAAAAGAAGACTCCTGAAAAAGAAACTAAACTGTTCACGCATTCTAAAAAAAAAAGACGACTCCTGAACAAGAGACTAAATTGTTCATATATTAAAAAAAAAAGAAGACTCCCAAACAAGAGTATAAACTGTTCACTCAAACAAAAACCTTTGTACTACTCCAGGCTCACGAGATTATAAACTGTGAGCGGCAAAACAAATGAAAAAAGAATGCTTTGTTGAACTACGTGATGACTTGACCTTATTAGAAATCGCAAGTGCCCATAAGTACGTAGGCAGCTTAGCTCGCAAATCACCAAGTGCAGTCAAACACAACACACAACAAAGAAGAGCAAGAAAAAGAAGGGGGCATGAAAGAAAGGCGATCAAAGACATCACCTTTCTGCCGTCGAGTTGCTTCTCTCTACCCAAACCACTTTTTGGGCGTGTACATTCCTGTTTTAGGCCCCAAAAGGTCTAACGGAAAAACGCGTTCGCAAGTGTTTTTTCAAGCCTTCAGACCGCTTTATGGACGTGTACGTTCGCGTTTTAGGCCCCAAAAAGCCTAACGGCAAAATGCGTTCGTAAGTGGTTCTTCAAGTCTTCGCACCACTTTCAGGCGTGTAGGTTTCCTTCTAGGCTTCAAAATCCGTAGCGAAAAACAATTTCGCAAGTGGTTCTTCAAGTCTTCATACCACTTTCAGGTGTGTATGTTTTCATTCTAGGCACCAAAAGGCTTAGTGACAACCATTTTGCAAGTGGCTCTTCCAGTCTTCATACCACTTTTAGGCGTGTGGGTTTCTGTTCAAGACCTCAAAGGGTCTAGAGGCAAGTCATTTCACAAGTGGTTCTTTAAGTGGATTCTC
Organism: Selenicereus undatus; assembly: GCA_017589665.1. Classification (NCBI taxonomy): domain Eukaryota; kingdom Viridiplantae; phylum Streptophyta; class Magnoliopsida; order Caryophyllales; family Cactaceae; genus Selenicereus; species Selenicereus undatus. Next base: position 107,943,716 of record JACYFF010031957.1, on the reverse strand, counting down.
AGCCCGCATAAGTGAATGCACATATTTAAAAAAAAGGAAGGGTCTTGGCACACAAAAACAGCACAAGCGACAAAAAAAATGCGATCTTTCAAGCATGACGTTGCGTTAAAAAAAAGCCAACCTTCAACAAATAAGCATGACATTACAACGACAAAAAAATGTGACCACAAATGAGTGTAACGTTGCGACACCACAACCAAGCATGGAGGCCTTTCAACATATATTGTCAGTAGGAGCACCTGCAGTGCATGAAAAGACCTTTTAACATAATAAAGTGGTTTTCTTTGGATTCATTTCAGCCAAAGTCACCACCTTTATTGCCTATGGATATAAAAGAAAAAGGGCAAGCCTCTCAAAGCACAACGTTGCAAATTTCAAAGGGCAAACAAGAAAATACAACCAAGAGAAAGTGTGGGAATTATACTGCGCGGATGAGCCTTAGCATGATCAATATTGTGATACTTTAATCTAGACGTCACTTGCAATGCATATAGCTCGAATCCAGCACGCAACAGCGTTCAAGTGAATGTGACTGATGGTGAACAAGTGTATCAAAAAAGAAAAAGAAAGAAAGGTAAGCCAAGCACACGGTTCCAAGAATCAAGCCATGATGAATGAATGTGAAATTTTTATATATCAATTGGGCCTTCAACAAAGAGTCATGCATATAAGCTCAAATAACGTTCCAAACCAAAGTCAATTCGCACTGAGTGGAGTAACTCACAAGCTTATATACATGCTCAAGCCCTTTAGTTTCATCAATGTGGGACAACGCCCACTATCATGTTCTTTGAATTTTTTTTATCATTGTGGGACAATACCCACTTTCATACTCCAACACGCCCCCTCACGTGTGGCCTACTTACAAGGCTCAATACGTGCACACAATTTTAATCAAACGGGGACGATGACAAATCAAGATCGAGCAACATGTTCTGATACCATGTTAAATTTTTTTTATATAACAATTGGGCCTTTAACAAACGAGTCATGTATATAAGCTCAAATGAGGTTCCAAACCAAAGTCAATTGCCAATGGGTGGAATAACTCACAAACTTATATACATGCTCAAGCCCTTTAGTTTCATCAATGTAGGACAACACCCACTATCATATTCTTTGAATTTTTTTATCAATGTGGGACAATACCTACCCATTTTCATACGCCAACAATGAAAAAGATCCTGGGACCACAGAAGGATCCGATTATCAAGTTGTTGCATTGATTTACACCCAAAACAAACAAAAAAAAAAGAAAGAGACTTTGTAAGTAAATGGCATAAAGACAAATGGCTACAATGAAAGAAAGGATGCACCTTTCATGTGAACTAGACAAGCAAATGCTACTAATTGAAGAAGATAGAAAGGAGGGCAACTGGAAGAAATAAATGTGGAGATAAAACACAAAAGGAAAGTGTAGACCTTGGTTGTGTATTCCATTCTTCAAAGAATCTAGGTGTTGCAGCTGACAGGTTGGTGAGGAAATGACATGCATATGTTTAGGGCACCTATTTTGTTACATCCCACCGACTCAAGCCACTTCAAAAGAAAATAATAAAAAAAGAAATCAAAAGATGCCGCATGGTCTGCTTCCAAAACGTTTGGACGAAAAAATTGAAAAGGCTAGCCCAATTTGTTTTGAGCTACTACAAAGGGTGGACAACCCAATGACTGTTTTTTTAGTCGGCCCGTCACTCTCGATCCAATTGTTACACAGTTTTGATCAACACGGTTTGAAGCTGTAGCATAACCCAAGTCGACAGTACAATTTTGGACGTCAGGTATCAAGTTGACAAATTGGCCAAGCAAGGTCTAAAAAAAAATATAGGATGACGCTAACAACTGCACCCTTGCAATTTAAATAGTACGCCGACCCATAAAAAAAATTGAGACGGAGGCCACATTCAAACGACAAGTCTCGTACGTGACCTTGTCTCGATGGGACAATTTGTAGGCATGAAAAATATTCACGTGCCATACCAAGATAAAATCAAATTAATTAATTAGGCCAACCCTTTTAATTAATTTAATCAGACCCAAAAGACTCTCAAGTCAAGCCTGAGACGAAGCCCAAATGACTTCCAAGTAAGGCTTAGTTAAACCTCAAGGTCAAAGCCCAAATCGAGGCTCAAGATGACTATCAAGTCAAGTCACAACCTAAAGCCCGGACGACGTCCAAGTCAAGGCATGGTCGAAACTAGATCAAAGCCAAAGTCAAAGGTCAAAGCCTAAATCGACTACCTAGTCAAAGGTCAAGGCTTAAATCAATTCCCAAATCAAACGTCAAATGGCTCTCAAGTCAACGTCCGGCCAAAGCTCAAGGTGACTTCTAGGTCAATGCTCGGCCCATGCCCGGGAGACTCCCAAGTTAAAGTCAAAGCAAATGACTCTTAAGTCAAAGCAATTCAGGATGAAGCCCAATTGAAAGACCCAAAACCCAAGTCAAGGCTCATCTTGACTTTCAAGGGAGAAGGGCAGGCTTTCCTATAAATAAGACCCTAACCCCCCTTAATTAAGAGATTAAAAAAATTCAAGAATCCATTCAACACTCAAATACTCTCTCCTTCAAGGAAGACAACAAGCACGACGAGCGCGTGCCGTCCTCCTTTGAAGATCAAAGACTTGCCTTGATTGAGATCAATCTTTTGAAGCCCTCTCTCAAATCCGAGTTCATTTAAATTCAACAAGGAGATCGAATCAAATGATCATACATATTGTATTCATAGAGATTGTACCCATACATTCAAATCTATACAAAAATTCAATTTTGTATCCAAATTCCTGTCTAATTCATTTTAGACATGAATAAATGTTACTACATGGTGTTTTTCCCGAATTTTTTTTCTTGACATAATTTTTTTTCCTAGATAATTGGATGATCTTCTATCCTTTATATGTAAATCCAAAATTATGGGAATTTCTTGAATAAAATAAATAAATATCTTAACTTTAAAATCAATGGTTTAGAACTAATGCATTAATAATTTTTATGGTTAAGATTACATTAAATCCTGTGATTTTCTAAAGATTGATATTAGTATAGTATAGATTGAAAATAAGGCCATAATAGGCGTGATTTATTTTTACTTTTTTAATTTAACTACCTAATGCATTTGACTGATCTCATCGTTCCAATTCACGCAGAGCTCCTTCCAACTTTGAAAGTAAATTTTGGGGTTTCTTTCTGCAGAGGAGAGTGAGAGAGCAACATTTATTGTTTTGGCAGATCCAGCTATGAACTGGAAACCCTAGAGTTGTCACATCGAGCAGAGCAAGCACCATAAGCGGCAATGCTAAGTACCTTTGTTCCCCAATTGCAGTACAAAATCGAATAATGTATTATTGCTGGACCTATTCGGGATTACCAGTTCATTGACTTAATTATCGGTTAGGGACTATTCAAGGTTTATGAAAACAGTAAATTTGTGGGTAATTGTGCAAGGGCTGGTGTCCAATCTCAGTGACCAATTATCACTAACACTGGTAGCACCGGCGGACTATATAATGTTGGTGCTGAAGTACGAAAGCAATCCTACTGTTGTTGCACCCCCTTGAATTCGTGTTCTGTTCTTGTTTTCTCTAATTGCAAGGGTTTGTTAATTTGGGATCTCCTTTGGTCTTGGGTACTTATCAATTGATTATTGATAATTTGCTCTTCATCAAGCTCGTGGAGTAATTCGAGAGGTGTATATTCGGTTACTTCGCCTTCCTTTGGAGCCATGCTGACATTGCACTCACACATGTAGTAGAGTTCAAGATCCATCAAATTAGGGAAAGCAATAATGCTATTATCTAACATGAATTGATGGTAGTGAACCAACAAGAGGGGAAGATGAGTAAGACTCACAGTTATCTAACTCATCTTTGGCTGATATTTCAGATGATGTTGCATCTGGAGCCCGATTCGAAAAGGAAGTTGCAGACCATTTTGCTAGCAACACCAAGGTGGGTTACCTTGCTCGTTAATAAATGAGTGATCATTCTTCATCATATGAAGCCAAAATAGAATAAAAGAGAGGGATGATGTAGAAACCAAATTCAATTAGATCAAATCATGTAAACCAATTGTTGGGTAGCATAAAAGAAAAAATGAATTTGATATGCTCCTGACTTCTGCGATTTGATGAGTTCAGGGAGCAAAGATTTGAAAGAAACACCAAAAATTTGACGGAGGCCAGAGTATTCACCACATTAGTAGAAGAGATGAAGGCAGTTGGGCTAGGTCAACTAAAGCCAGATATTAATAAGCCAGAATGTACAGATGCGATAGGCCTAGTAGCCGTCAAGGATAGGAGTCCTATACTATTTTCTTGGAAGCCGAGAAGAGCAGCGTGCCCAAAGACATTCTCATATAGTGGAAAGTTAAAATTTTCATAACCTAACGTATGCAACATTAATATTTTCATACCCCAAGTTTTAGAGTGAATAATTTCGTACATTGACGTTTGTTGACTGAATTTTTAGGTACCCTCCAATTTTTCTTTAAGTTCCTAAATTTTTCATATTTGCATTTTAGTCCAAATCTTTAAAAACTTACTTTTGAAAAATCTAAAATTGTGTATGTAGTTTTTTGCCCACTAATAGATCTGAGCGTCCTTTTTCATTTGGTACCAGAGCCACGTTCACAAATTTAATTAAGATTATTAAGCTAATTAACTGTGTTTAAAGCTTGAACCATCATCTGCTTGTCTTGGACCTAATTAGTCACATATTGTTCATTCACCTGAAGGTAATATCTCATTAGCGCCTCAATTAAACTATATCACTGATATAATTTTATAATTAAAAGTTGAGTTAACCATTGTCCATCTTTCTCTTATTAACGAAGTTAGACATAGCAAAAAAGTTAGTCCTGGAGTTAGCATTCCTTTTCAGCATAAGTATCCTTTTCAAAATCCTAAAAATAAAATTCCATTTCCCTTGCAAGATAAAAATCCAAAAAGAGAGAGGAGAACCGTCCGGTGAAAAGTCGACTGAAAAGAAAGAAAAAGAAGACGGAGTATGAAAAATATGGTCTTGACAAACTACAAAAAAATGTTTGATGAAGAACGAAATCCAGAAGAATTGAACAAAATTATGAGCGCAATTAGTGATAAATATGATGTCTTGTCTGATAATAACAAAGAGTTTAATAATGTCCAATTAGAAGAAGAAATACATCAACAGATGAATCTGATAAAGTTAAGAGATCTTGATGTTTTACCATTAGAAGAAATAAAAAGAAAACTTGACAAGAAATATGGTAAAATGACTAATGAAAACGAAATCAATGAGATTGGAGAAGAGATTGACTTAAATGAAATAGAAACTAATCTCATTAATAAAGTCGTTCTTAAACCTGCAGAATTTGGTGAACCATCTAGAAGAAAAACTCATTTCCTAAGATCTAGTTATGTTCCTGTAGGACGAAGAAGCGAATTTTCCTTCGGGGTTTATCCCAAGAAAAACCACCATCTATGAAGAAATTGGCCTTACCCCAATTAGCCAAACTGGTTATATTTTAAATATTGATAGAGCCCGTAATAGAGAAGAAATATTTGAGCATTGGAAAAGAAGAATGAATAGTGTCTTAAACCTAAATACTACATGGACTGTGGCAAATTTCCTAAATTACATAGAGCATAGTTTCTCTGGCATTTTAGCTGACTGGTATGATTCATTAAGTGAAGATGCAAAAAATACATTAAGAATTATGGAAACACCAGCTGCTATGTTCAGAAGTCTGTGCAAAGAAATTAAAACTGAATTCATCAGAACTAAAATTAATTCTGAAGAAAAAGCACGAGAATGGCAAAGAAAAATTAACAACATAGAACTATGGGATATGAGATATCTAGAAAATTATATAGCAGAATTTAGTCAATATTATTACAAAATTGGGCATAATGAAACAAATCTTAGCATGTTCTATGACAAATTGTCATATCCTATAAATTCTATAATTAATGAAAGATACATGGCATGGTTAGAACGAACAGATATTGTTGATACCCTTGGTTCGAGAATTTCCTATTTGCGAAAATGGGGCAATGAGCAATGTCTCGACCTACAAAAACAAAAGAAGATTAAGAAGCAGTTCTTGACTTGTTGGGATTCACCTCACCAATGGGGAAAAGAATCTGAGAAAAGAAGAAAAATAAACTTCTATAAGAAAAAGATTTGTAACAAGCAAAAAGGTGAAAAATATAGGAGAAAATATTACAACAAACCAAGTCCTAAAAAACGTAGATTTTTTAGGAAAACTGCTTATTGCCCGCTAGGAAAAAACAACTGCAAGTGTTGGGCATGTGGGGAAGTAGGGCATTATACTAATGAATGTAAAAATAGAAAGAATAACAAACTTATTGAAACATCGGGAAGCCTAGATTGTGTTGAGCTTAGTGAAGACGAAGCATTAGACCTAGCCCTAGGCAACAACAAAGGAATTGTCGAAATTATACAGGACAATGAATATGAAGAAGAAACAAGTCTTATGATGAAAAGTAGTTTCGTTAGCCTTAGTGATCTTCAAGGAGAAGAGTTTGCTGTAGACAATGATCATGAAGAAGTCAAAGGAGATTGGGTTCTTCCCATAATCCAAAAAGACATGATCTATAAAAAATTTATTTTTCAATTAAAAAGCAAATATGTATGTGAAATGATGGAAGGAGATCTTGAGATAAAAGATTGTGAGTATGACGTGGGGGAAGTTAATCTGATTAATTGGGAGAATATCCTAAAGCATAACAAAGAAAGAAAGTATAGGTATATCCATGTCGGAAGCGTCCAAGTTCAAATCACTCCATTACAACATTATGCTAAAGATATTGATCTTTACACTTTACTCTGTGATATTAAGCATACCGAATTTAATAATCAGATAATCACAGAGATAAAAACCAATTTATGTAATGGGTCAATAGGTTTCAATTGTTGACCTGGATATTATGTGAGCCTAAAAGATGAATTCGCTAAAAACTTCTTACCCCTAAAAATAAAAACAGTTGGAATGGACATGAAAAGAGGAGGATATCCTTTAAGGATATTTTGAAAAATTATCTACAAGCTAGATAATACGATAGACCCTAAGACTAAAGTGACAATGATAGAGGCAGAAAAATTTGAAAGTCTTACTCCTATGCAAAAAATTCAGAGGATAAAATCTAATCCACAAGAGATAAAGATCAATCGCTCATGGATATCAAGCTTTGCCAATCCTGCAAAAATCAATAAGAAAAATATAATAAAAATTGATGAGGAAGGTAAAATCACTATTAAACCCCAATTATTAAGAACTATAAGTACAAGGTCAGATCGAAGATAAGGATCTTCATCAATTAAAGAAGAGCATAAAGAAGATGACAAAATTAGCATGACCAGTGGAATGAGTAGAATGAGTTTTGAAGCTGCAAGACCCAGTCTAGATCAATTAACAAGTCTAGATAGAAGGGTCATTGGGTACAAAACAAGAACTGTTAGTGAACTAATTTATGATGATGAATTAGTAAAAATATGACTATGGAAATATGCTATGAAGCTACTAATACAAACCCTAATAGCATCTACATACCAACAAAGGTATGTTTAGAGGGATATAATAAATATAAACTATGTGCTTACATAGATAGTGGTTGTTCTATATACTTTGAAAAAAGACATTATTTCCTGAATTTATGTGGAAAAGAGCTAAAAATCTTTTACAAGTAAGGATAGCTAATAATAGTGTCATGAGTCACAATGAAGTCATAGAAGGGTTATCTATAGAATTAGGCGGAGTGCAATGCGTTATACCAGTTCTATGGGCTACTGATCAACCCTCTCATGATATGATTATTGGAAACAACTTTCAAAAATTATATTCTCCATACACCCAGACCATAAACCAAATAATATTTACCATTAATGGTCACTCAGTTCCTATTGAAAAATTAAGTAAGGCCTACACTCATCAAAAAATTGAATTTACACGCAGCCAGCGTAGAGAGAAGGTAATGCCTGCACAACGAGAAGTAGCACTAATAATCTCATTACTTGAGTTATCTGTTAAAGAGCAGATTGTGGAACAACAAGAAAAATTATACAAAGAACTCTACTCTAACAATCCTCTAAAATTTTGGGATAAAGACAAAACATTTGCCAAAATCACTTTATTAAATCCCAATACTATCATCTGAGTCAAACAAATGATGTATACCCATCAGGACATTCAAGAGTTTAATAAACAAATTAAAGAACCTCTAGATAAAGGATTGATTAGAAACACCAAGAGTCCTTATACCAGTCCCGCTTTCATGGTAAGAAATCATGTTGAAGAAAAAAGAAAAAAAACTAGAATGGTAATCAATTATAAAAAGCTTAATGATAATACTGTCTTTGATAGTTATTATATTCCTAATAAAACAGTCCTTTTTAATAGAATTCAAGGTGCCACTTGGTTCTCGAAAATGGATTGCAAAAGTGGTTATTGGTAGATAAAAATAGATGAGGAAAGTATTCCTTTAACTGCATTTAGTACCCCACAAGGTCATTATGAATGGATAGTAATGCCATTAGGTCTTAAAAACGCACCTCAAATATTCCAAAGAAGAATGGATAACATCTTCAAGGATCTTAATCATTGTTGTTTAGTTTACATTGATGATATCTTCATCTTTTCTAAAACCATAGAACAACACAAAGATGATGTCTTAGCTATCACCCAAAGGTGCATTGATCATGGTATTATACTTGGCAAGAACAAATGCATTTATGCTGAACAAAAAATTGAGTTTTTAGGACTATAGATAAAAGCTGAACATATTATTCTAACAAAACATACTTTGGAAAAAAATAGAAAATTTTCCTGAAAAGATCGAAGATAGGAAGTAACTAGAAAGGTTTCTAGGGTGTCTTACCTATGCTTCTGATTTTATTAAAGATTTGGCTAAACTAAGAAAACCATTGCAACAAAAACTCAAAAAAGATGTTAGCTGGACATGGACCACTAATGATTCAAAGATTGCTCAGAATTTCAAAAAGATGTGTAAAACCTTCCTGTCTTTAATCTACCTAATGAAGAAGATGATTTAATTCTTGAGACAGATGCCAGCAATGAGCACTGAAGTACGGTACTCAAAATCAAAGAAGGAGAAAAACTTTGCAAATCCTGTAGTGGAAGCTTTAATAAAGCAAAATACAACTATCCCACGATGGAAAAAGAAATCCTTGCAATCATAAGGGGGATTGAAAAATTCTTAATCTTTTTAGCCCTAAGCCTTTTGTTATTCGAACTGATTGCAAAAGAATACTCGGTTTTGTGAAAAAGAATTTATCAAATATGCAAGCGCAAAGGCGATTCCTGCGTTGGCTTTCTTTCTCTATTGAACATATACAAGGATCGAAGAACTCTCTGACAGACAGTCTAACTTGAGAGCTCGAATGGTGATCATCAAAGTCGACCTCCTGCCAGAAAAGGAGAAAATCCTTAATGAAATGTCAGTCATACTAGAACGGGTTACGCCTTCTAGTAAAGTCCTTATTGATAACCTAGAATTTCATACAAAAAGTATATCGCGCTTTGGTATACTTTCTACTACCTACCTAATAGCCCAAAGATTTTCCCTTCTAGAATTACAAATTAGCTACCTACGGTGTCCTTATGATATCCAAGAAAAAATAAGTTCTCATATCCAAGAAAAATGGTTCAATGAATGGTATGCAGCTTGCATCGACTTTTATCATCATTATTCCTATAATATTTGGGAGTCTTGGAGTACAACGATCTATTTTCCCGACAGATCTAGAGTCGGTGGCATTTGTTTCCCAGCCAATTCATTATCTTCCCGTGATCCTAGCTTCAAAACCTGGAAATAT
>JACYFF010031957.1:107914233-107926435 GCA_017589665.1 Selenicereus undatus | reverse complement strand
TTTTAGACAACCAATTTTTTAACCTTTTTCTTATTATTTTAGTACTTAAACTTTCAAAAATTGTAGAAAGGTTCCTGGATTGGGTGAACTACACAAATAAGCCATTTTAAGGGTTTAAATAGGAAATATGCTTTGTTTTTATCGGTTAAAGTTCGTATAATGACTTTACTGGTACTAGTTATCAAATCTACATATATCATGAATATGACTTTACAGATACTAGTTATCACAATCTACATATATCATGAATATTATATTTTCCGTAATTAACGCCATACCATGCTTAGCAAAATAATTAAAGCTTAATTAAATAGTATCGACCATTATCTAAACTTAGTTGGCACTAGACTCCGACGTTCCTCTAACTTTCGGTTTACAGAAATTGCTAATCTCAACCACACGTTCCTTAGATCAAGCGCATCACAGATTTGTTTGGTTTCCTACCTCGGACCGTAGTTACTAATCAAGCTTTGCATATTCTAACGGATAGTGAGGCTGTAATCAAATAATTATAATATTTAATACATAAGGTTCAATTCAATAGTGCTCCATGCTGGAAAACTTCTTTTATTGAAAGCTTAAAAATGAAAATGTTACAATGGAAAGCTTGAATAGTGACTTAAGCTACTAAGATCATTAGGGATGCTTGCTCATAGAGAAATGGATAATTTATACTTTTCTTTTGCTTAAATAAGCTCAAATGATTGTGTCCCTTCTCAGTACTCAACCTCTCCTTTTATAAAAGGTTGGGGGATACATAGGATGCGCTATTAGTTACAATACACACTAATTTTACACATGGCTATAGTTACATTCACATGGTTACAGTAGACTGCTTTATTTTGCTGACATGACATTTGTCAAAATAGTACAATAATGGAGCGACCACTTTTCAGAACCTTTTAATAATAACAAGACTAGTCATTATTATTGAGATTCTGTATTTTTTCATCTCCAATAATATCTTTCAGACCATTATTATATGGATAATCTTCAAAATCTTCATCAAATTGAACATGCTCTCGGTCCCATTTGTTAAACAGTTCAAGAAGATATTTCTTTCCTTTTTCTGATAAGAACTTTCCAGCTCCAACATCTTTGAGATAATAAAAAACATCTTCTGAAGTCGCTCCCTTTACCTTCATATATTCGTTAAAATCATTATGAAAGTAGTATTTTCGCAATGTATTAGTGTGTTTTCTCGTTCAATTAATCTCCAACTCTGTTGATAAATGCTGAAAAATCTAATAGCTTTTGCTAAAGTAGGATCAATAACTAATTCTCTTCATTCTGAATTCCATTCTTGTCATCGATTATCGGGGTCATCGAAATCAACTATCTGAACCAAATAATGAGCTGGTTTGATTTTTCCATTTTTATACTCGATTAGTGCACAATGTACTTTTACATATAGACATTTATTGTTGGAATTTTTGTTAGACTATCAGGGGATGTAAGAATCCAATTGATCATTCTAAACATGCATTGTTGAAATTCAGTTAGTGTTGAGAAAAATGGGAACTTCATATATGAGAATTCCATAAAGTAAACTACCATCCCACATTCTCAAACTTTAATGACAGGGTCATTTGGAGAGATTGAGTTTGCTAAGAAACTAACACCACCAGCTTTAGACCTATCAGGAAAATAGATCATTGTACTCCAAGAATCACAAATATTGTAGGAATAATGATGATAATAGTCGATGCAGGTTGCGTACCATTCATTGAACCATTTTTCCTGAACGTAAGAACTTATTTTTTCTTGGATATCATAAGATCATCTTAAGTAGTTTATTTGTAACTCTAGAAGGGGAGATTTTTGGGCTATTAGGTAGGCGGAAGATAGCAAACCAAAACGTGATCTACTTTTTGTATGGAATTCCAAATTGTCAATAAGAACCTCACTAGAAGGAGAAACTCATTCTAGTATCAATGACATTTCATTATGGATTTCCTCCTTTTTCGGTAGGAGTTCTGCTTCGATGATCACCATTGGCGAGTTCTCAAGTTAAACTATCTACCAGAGAGTTCATTGATCTTTGTATGTGTTCAATAGAGAAGGAAAACTGGTTAAACCATAATTATCAATGCAGGAGTCGTCTTGCGCTTGCATATTTGATAAATTCTTTTTCGCAAAACCAAGTATTCCTTTGCAATAAGTTCGAATAAGAAAAGGTTTTGGTGCTAAAAAGATCAAGAACTTTTCAATTCCCCTTATGACTGAAAGGATTTCTTTTTTCATCGTGGGATAGTTACATTATGCCTTATTGAAACTTCCACTGCAATATTTACAGAATTTTCTCGTTATTTGATTTTGAGTATCATACTCCAGTGCTCATTGTTGGCATCTATCTGCAAAATTAAATCATCTCCTTCATTAGGCAAATTAAGAGTAAGAAGATTTTTACACATCTTTTTGAAGTTCTGAACAATCTTTGAATCATTAGGGATCTATGTCCAACTTACTTCTTTCTTGAGTTTCTGTTGCTATGGCTTTTTTAGTTTAGCTAAATCTTTGATGAAATCTGAAGCATAGGTAAGGCATCTAAGAAACCTTTCAAGTTGCTTCCTATTTTCAATTTTTTAAGGAAAATTTTCTATTTTTTCAAGAATATGCTTTTGTAGGATGATTTATCCACCTTTTATTTCTAAGCCTAAGAATTCAATTTCTTGTTAAAGCATAAATGCACTTTCTCTTACCAAGTATAACATGATGATCAATGCATCTTTGGGTGACAGTCAAGACATCAACTTTGTGCTGTTCTATGGTTTTGGAAAAGACAAGGATATCATCAATGTAAACAAGGTAACAGTAATTAAGATCTTTAAAGACAATCCATTCTTCTTTGGAATATTTGAGGTGTATTTTTAAGACCAAATGACATTACTATCCATTCATAACATCCTTGTGGGGCACTAAATGCAGTTAAAGGAATGCTTTTTTGATCCATTTTTATCTACTAATATTCACTTTTGCAATCCATTTTTGAGAACCAAGAGGCTCTTTGAATTCTATTGAAAAGGACTATTTTGTTAGGAATGTAATAACCATCAAAGATAGTTTTATCATTAAGCTTTTTGTAATTGATTACTATTCTTGCTTTGCTTATTTTTCCTTCAACATGATTTCTTACTATAAAAGCGAGACTGATGTGAGGACTCTTGTTATTCCTGATTAATCCTTTGTCCAGAAGTTCTTTAATTTGTTTATCAAATTCTTGAATATCTTGGTTTGCATACATCATTTGTTCCACTCAAATAATAGTGTTGGGATTTAATAGAGTGATTTTAGCAAATGTCTTATCTTTATCCCAAAATTTTAGAGGATTATCATAATAAAATTCTTTCCACAATTACTCTTTTTGTTCTGTAATCTACTCTTTAATAGATAAGTCAAGTAGTGAGACTATCAGTGCTATCTCACGTTGTGCAGGCATTACCTTCTCACCACGCTGGCTGTGTGTAAACTCAATTTTTTGATGAGTGCAAGTCTTACTTAACTTTTCAATAGGAACTTAGTGACTGTTAATTGTGAATATTATATGATTTATGGTTTGTGTGCATGGAGAATATAATCGTTGAAAATTATTTCCAATAATCATATCATGAGAGGATTAATTAGTAGCCAATAGAATTGGTATTATGCATTGGACTCCTTCTAATTTTATGGATAACCCTTCAATGGCTTCATTATGGCTCATAATGCTGTTATTAGCTATCCTTACTCGTAAACAATTTTTGGCTCTTTTCCTCATAAATTCTGGAAATAACAATCTTTTTCCAAAGCATACAGACCAACCACTATCTCTATCTAGGCACATAACTCATATTTGTTATATCCCCCTAAACATACCTTTATTGGGATATTAATGCTATTAGGATGTATTGGTAGCTTCATAGCATATCTCCAAAGTCATATTTTTGACTAATTCATCTTCATAGATTGGTTCACTAACAATTCTTGTTTTGTACCCATTAACCTTTCTATGTAGACTCATACTTCAGTCTACATTGTGTTTTGCGGGTTCAAGACTCATTCTACTTATTTCACTAGTCATACTAATTATATCATCTTCTTTAAGCTCTTCTTTAGCTGATGAAGATGCTTCTCCCCATTCTAGTCTTGTACTCATACTCCTTGGTAATTGGGGTTTAATGGTAATTTTACCATTCTCATCAATTTTTATCACATTTTTCTTATTGATTTTAGTAGGGTTGGATTTAATCCTCCGGATATTTTTCAAAATGTCCTCAATGGGTATCCTCCTATTTTCATCTCCATCATAACTATTTTTGTTTTTGGAGATAGGAAACTCTTGGTAAATTCATCATTTAGTCTTACATAATATCCAGGTCGACAATTAAATCCTGCTGATCCATTACATAAATTAGTCTTAATCTCAGTGATAATTTGATTATTAAACTTAGTGTGTCTAATATCACATAGCAAAGCATAAACATCAATATCTTTGCCATAATATTATAACGGAGTGATTTGGACTTGGACATTTTCAACATGGATGTACCTATACTTTCTATCTTTGTTATACTTAAGGATGTTTTCCCAATTAATGAAATTAACTTCTTTTGCATCATACTCAGAGTCTTTGATTTGTAGATCTCATTCCATCATTTCACACATACTTACTCTTTAATCGAAAGATAGATTTTTTATAGATCATGTCTTTTTGAATTATGGAAAGGACAATCACATTTGACTTCCTCATGATCGCTGTCTACAACAAACTCTTCTCCTCGAAGATCACCAAGGCTAACCGAGCTACTTTTCATCATATGACTGGTTTCTTCATATTTATTGTCCAGTATGATTTCAACAACCCATTTGTTGTTATTTAGGGCTAGATCTCATGCCTCATCTTTACTAAGCTCAACGTAATCTAGGCTACCTAAGGTTTCAGTAAGCTTCTTATTTTTTCTATTTTTGCATTCATTAGCATAAATGTCCTACTTTTCCGCATGTCTTGCATCTGCAGTTGTTTTTCCTGGCAGGACAATAAGCTGCTTTTCTAAAAAATCTTCGTTTTTCAGGACTTGGTTTGTTATAATATTTTCATCTATATTTCTCTCCACTTTGCTTATTAAATCTTTTTTTCTTATAAAATTTTCTTTTTCTTCTCCTTTTAGGTTCCTTTCGCCATTAGTGAGCTGAATTCCAACACATTAGGAATTGTTTTTTTAATTTTCTTTTACTTTTAGAGATCAGGACATTGATCATTGTCCCATTTTTATAAATAACAGATTTTTGAAGTAAGGGTGTCAATGACATCTCCTCTTTCAAGCCATGCAATGTATTTTTCATTAATTATGGAATTTATGGGATATGGCAATTTTTCATAGAACATACCAAGATTAGTTTCATTATGCACAATTTTGTAATAATATTGACTAAATTCAGCAATATAATTTTTCAGATATCTCGTATCCCATAATCCTATATAATTTAATCTTTCGTTACCACTCTCTTGCTTTTTCTTCAAAATCAAGTCCAGCTCCAATAAACTCAATTTTGATTTCCTTGCATAGATTTTTGAATATTATAGTTGGTGTTTTCATCATTCTTAATATGTTTTTACCATCTTTATTTAATGAATCATACCAATCAGCTACAGTGCCAGAAAAACTATGTTTAATGTAGTTTATGAAATTTGCGATAGTCCATGTATTCTCAGGTTTAAGACACTATTCATGCATTTTTTTCAATGCTCAAGTATTTCTTCTCTGTTACGAGATCCATCTATATTTAAGATGTATACTTTTTGGCCAATTGGAGCAAGGCAAACATCTTCAATGGTTGTAGTTTTCCTTGGGATGAACCCAAAGGAAAAATTGGTCGTGCGTTCTGTTGGATCGTACTTAGGTCTTATAAAATGAGTATTTCTTCTAGAAGGTTCGCCAAATTCTTCCTAATTTTGCTCTTTTTCAAACATATTTTGTAGTTCTTCAAGAGTGTGTTGCTTATATTCCATCCTCCTTTTCTTTTTCTGCTTTTTCAGATGATTTTTCAACTGATTTTTCTCCTACTTCTTTTTGGATTTTTATATTATACAAAGAAAATGGATTCTTGCCTTTTGGATTTTGGAAATGATATTTATGCTGAAATGAAGTATTAATACCAGAAGTAGACTTTTCACTATGCCTAACTTCATTCACTAGAGAAAGATGAATTATAGATAATTGCTTTCTAAACTTATTGACTTCAGTCTTAATTTTAGCTAATTAGGTTTTTAATTCTAAAACTATATCAGTGATATAGTTTAATTGAGGCGTTACTGAAGATATTCCTTCTGGTGAATAAAGAATGTGGGAATAATTTGGACGAGGGCAAGCAGGTGATGATTCTAGCATTAATTGCAGTTAATTAGCTTAATTAACCATTAATTAGATTAATTATTTTAATTATTTTTGATCACGTGGCTCTGATCCTATTAAAAGAGGACCCCGAGTAGTACTTATAAGAAAAATATCACATGCATAATTTTTAGATTTTCAAAAGTAAGTTTTTAAGGGATGTGGTTAAAATGAAAATATGAAAGTTGTGGGCGTGTTTTATAAATTAAAATGGTAGTTTGAAGGTCCTTTTCATTGGTTACCTCAAAAGACATGTTATCTTATAATTAGTTTTAAAAATAGAGGGTCCTTAAAATAGTTTACAATAAACCGAGGGTACCTCTGTGTAATTTTTTCTTAAGTAGTTGATAGAAAAGTGAGAAATATCATACTCAACTAATAAATAATAATGTATTCCATGTTTTGGTTTATAATGACTAATTGTTTGAATAGCAATGATAATGACAATTTTTTTTGGTTGCATGTGAAATGACAATGGTTAACTTTGTTATTTTTATCAATTGGAAAATTAGTTTTTTTCAAAAAAAAAAAAGTATAAATAGTAATTATAATTATGTTAGACAAATAGATAGTCCAAACTATGATTATGGTGTTTGCCAAGTCAAAATATTTTTTTTAACAAAAAATAAAGAGCTTACCACACATATATATGTAGACTTTTAGCCCCACGCTTATATGCATGGAGGGCCTTCCCACGCATAACAAGTGTGATAGGTGACTTCCCTATCCACGGATATAAGCATACAAAGAAGAACTTTGCCCACACTTAATAAGCGTGGTGAATATTTCCCCACTGTTTCCCTTTGCACGCTTGGGCTAAGTGTGGGGAACACCTTTCGCTTCCCAAGTATGCGTGGGTAGAGGGAATCTTAAGCATGAGACGCAACAATTTTCTTGTAGTAGACTTTACTATATTACACGCCCAACATTTTTGCTGTATTTTCTATTAACTGCTCTGATAGTTGAATGCTCATAAATTGATTGTTTTATGCTATGTGGGCCCCCCCCCCCCCCCCAAAAAAAAAAAAGAGCATATGATGCTTCAACTAGCCCCTCCATTCATAGATTCCTGGATTTAATTAGTCAAGCTGACACTCCTTTCTTCACTTAACAAGAAACTACTGCATGACCTGTAGGTGAACAACGCAGGTGAGCACGGGGTGAGCATGGGCCTCTATGTAAAGAAACAATGGATTACACAACGGAAGATTTCTCAAACGTAATGGCACTCAACTTCGACTCAGTTTTCCATCTCTCCAAACTTTCTCATCCTATGTTGAAGGCCTCAGAGGCTGGCACCATCATCTCCATCATTTCATCTATTATTAGTTTCTTTGCATTTGATCTAGGGTCTGCTTATGGAGTTGCAAACGATATGTATATTATTATGTAACTATGATTTGAGTAATAGGAGTTCAACTAACTGCGTCCTTGTTTTGCAAACAACTGTTAGTTGTTAATTGTTTGTATTAGCTTTTAGTTTTTAGCTGTTTACATTAGCTGTTCGAGTTAGCTGTTTGTAGAAAAACTGTTTGGTAAAGTTGCTTGTTTTAAAGAAAAATATTTGACAAAATTCTATTTATATCCTCATCTATAAATTACTTTTTGATAAAACATATTTTTTTATTTATTGGCCATCTTATTTTCTTTTAAAAAGAATTACATTTGTGTCATATGTATAAATTAACTTCATTTATGATCACAAAAAAATAAACCCTCCATTTATAAGACCTCACCTTCTTACTAATTCTACATAACTTGCAGTCATCGTTTATCTTATTTTCTTTTAATTTGTACTCATGTAAATGACGTCAGCATTTTATAACGTTATTTTGCTATTTATTATATTTTTTTGGGTCATGAATTGAAATTGAAATTTATATGAATTTTTAATGACTTTATCTTCATTCGATTTAATTCATATAAAACATAGTATCAAATGTTACTATTTTGCATCAATCAAGACTCAAGAGCTCATTGTCTAGGTAATCTGAAGGAGGTTTGAATAATCTAAAATGTAGATATCAAATATTCATAAAGGCGGGTACGTAGTGAGGGACCAAATAAGCTTGATATGATATACTCACATAATTCGAAAATCTACATCGAAAACTACACTGCTCGGCTAAAAAAATACAAACAACGAAAGAGACAATGCAACTTCAATGATTTGTTTTTATCCCAACAAAATTTAAGGAAAGACCTCTACTCTTATGAATCCTGAAGATCTAATTAGGTTCTAATTATAAAAATAATATTATATAAATATAATTTAATGTCATGTAGTGTAAATTTTCCAAACTCTTGAGTAAATGTATCATTTCAACAAAAAACTCTTTTGAAAAGGCCAACGGAAACAACCTTTTCAAAAAGAACTGCTTGAGGCCAAATAGCTGTTTGAAATAGTTGTTTGAAACAACTATTTATCAAACAGCTATTTGGCTATTTGACTTGGTCAAAGTAACTAAAATACCCTCAAACAACTCTTTTTTCCCAAAAAGTTGTTGTCAACAAACACCTCCAAAGCTATGGTAAAAGAAATATGCTTTTTGTCTTATTGTTAGTGGGGCTGCTTTTTTTTTTAATTTATATGGCGAGAATGAACGATGGGCAATGGTTTAGATACTCATTGGGTGAAGTGGGTTGACCTGTTTAAGGTAGGGCAATAAAAGATTGGGTTAATAATAGGTCGGGTCAACAATAGATCAGCTAAACGGTCTGTTCAGTAATCAATTGCTTTTTTGAACCTACTTGTCATACAAATTTACATGCTCTAATGAGTTGCTAACTACTAGTACACTTTATATGTATCAACCCGATCCATTGCCGGTCACATGCGAGGATATGCGAATGAGGAAAAACTGGTTGAAGGATATTCATTGTCAAGCTAGAGGAGCCTAAAACGAGGCATCAAGCATGGTTGGCTTGGCGGGCTATGTGTGAAAGACAAAGGGAGGGGCACCACATGCAAGAAAATGCATGGAGGTAGGGATATTCAAAACAATCTGAAATCAATAACCCGAACCAAAAAGCCGCAGCCCGATCCAAATTTTCAGACCCGAACCGACAATTTTTTCAGGTATTTGGTTCAGGTACGATTCGAAGATTTTGCCAATTTAGGTAAAGAAAACTTAAAAAAAAAAAATTTGTTGCATGGATAATGTGTACGAGAGTGGAAGAGAGACATATGAAAGGTTCGACGGAAACCACATGATCTAAAGTTCATAGTATGTACGTAACCAAGTACCCAGAATTTTTTTATAAGCTACATATGCTCCATTGCATTGCACAATGCTGAGAGTGAACGCCACAAGAAAATGCAGCATTAGGATCGAATATTTAGCGTCTCATTTCTATTCAACTCTATTAGCGTCCAATTTTTCTCTTTGGCCTCGGATAAAGTAATTGCCTCCAATAGAATCAGATATTTAGCTTCAGACCCAGTGATAGTCTCTGATAACATCAGTTTTAGTGTCTACTCAGTTTATCCGACGCCAACAGCATCGTACTTTCATGATCGTTTCCTTAGTACGATGCAATTAGCATCTTGTTTGTATGCGACGGTAAATTTCGACACCAAACAAAAACAATAAGGTACCACACTCTTTAATGCTCTCAACCCCCACCCTCTGTCAGTCCGGTTAGTGGCACCGTCATCAGTCAGTGGAGGATATTCGTCATCGCCCATTTCCCTCTCTCCAACAGACCTTGTTTTCTGGTTAGTAGCGAGTCATTTCATGGCGTTGTTGCCCCAACCTCTCTCTCTATCTCTCTAATAGCACTTGTTTTCGGATAGGTTAGCGGTGTTTCTCCAGCAGTTTGGGTGTTTTCCGGCGAGGATCTGTGTCGACCAGGTGTCAATTTTGGCGTTTTTGGTTACTTGCTGAAGTTCCTAAATTTTGTGATCAGTTTGATTATTATGTTGATTTTGCAATGAATTACTTCGCAACTTCTACTGGGGGTGGTGATGATGTTGATTTTGCAAGCAAAAATTTTCAAGGGCCCCTAGCAACCTATATAGAATTGATTAAACAGTATATATGATGTAATCATCAATTAACAACATAATAGAAAGCTTTCAAAGGTACTGATCATAAAACATAAATCTAGGATTAATTGGTTTGATTTCCATGGTTGATGGTGATTGACTACAAGTAAAAGGGCGAACATCACTTATGTGCAAGATTTTTTATTTTTTATTTTTAACAAGGGTAAATAAAACCAAAAGGATGTTAAGCGTCTCTTCTCACAAGAATGTGCCCAACTACATCATATGTCAAAATAGCCCTAAGAGCAGGAGAAAAACAAGTATTTGAAGAGAAGGACATTGTAACCGAGTGTCAAAACTTAGAAAGCCAATCAGCTGCCATATTTGCTTCCCTGAAGATGTGGGTGATGAGTAAATTGATCCCTTGAGTCTGCCAGATGTGGATATCTTTGATAATATTTGATGTTTGCCAAGGAATTTGGATGGTTCCTTTTAGTGCTTAAATCACTATTTTATCATCACCTTCAATAGCTATCATCCTGAACCCTGTCTGAATTGCTGCGTAGTCCGTCTCGTAGTGCTCTCACTTCTGCAACTAAAATAGATGGTTTGGCACGTAGGTAGTTTTGTTTGTTTGCTCCTACTTGTGGGCAAATTAAAGTTGACACACACACACACACACACACACACACACACACACACACACACACACACATATATATATATATATATATATATATATATATATATATATATATATATATATATTTGCATGGTCAGTTAGTTGTTAGTTAAAGATGTATGATAATATCTATAATGCATATGAGATGGCTATTTTTGTTGGGTGATAAATGTTCAATATATTTGCAACTTGATGTGTAGTGACCCTTTAATTTTTTCTTTTTTAAAGGAGAACTAACGGGTTATACTTGGTCCAGAATTGGTCTTTTGTTGTGTTGGTTTGAAACTTAATTGGACCAAACAATATCGCTAGATTTAAGAGTTTATGGAGTGTGGGCATGTCATGTTGATTGCTTTTTGAGGTTATGGCTTGGATTGAGGGCAACAAATGATTAGAACACTTGTTGAAAACCCCCCCCCCAAAAAAAAAAAAAACTACTGATCATGAAATTGTAACAAAAATAGAGATTTTAAATTAAAAAAGAGAGAAATTTTTGATTGGATCTTATTTTTTGAAAATAATTGATTAATGCTGGCATTAAGAAACTAAGTCGATCATTTTCGCTCTACATTGTTATATTTTCTCTTTTATTAATATTAGTTGTTATATACAACTTTAGATTTGATGATAATTTTAAGCCTAAATTAAATTCAATGTAATATACTGCTTTATTCCATAATGTTTGAACCAAAAGGCAATGTCTTTTTCCTGTTTGGCATTTAGTAATATTTTGTCTTTCTTGTATCTTTTTCTTGGGTATTGGAACTAGTGTGATATACATTGTTACATAGCCATATACTTTTTCAGTTCTTTAACACCATGCCCATAATACTAACCTTTTATTAATATTTGTGTTTTAAATGTTTGATAGCTGGTGTGCAGTTCTTAGACAGTAGTTAGGTTGTCCGTCTCTGTTTTCTTAATTGCAGGTACAACTCATCTTCAATCTTACTGTGTGTGCATGCAAGTTCTTCCTGCCTTAATTTTAATTTGACATTGTTACTTTCTAATTTTTAATCTAGTTTGATAATGGTATGATTCCTTATTTATTTGGTACCTATTTGTTACTTGAATGTGTCTGTGTGTGTGTCTGTGTGTGTATATGTATACATATATGTTTTCCATGCATTTAATGGGCATAAAAAATCCATTCAAAAATTT
>JACYFF010031957.1:107806652-107859875 GCA_017589665.1 Selenicereus undatus | reverse complement strand
AAAAAAAACACACAAACCACACAAACTCTGGTTAGGAGAAGGGGGATGGAAGCAAAGGTGAACAGCGGAAATGGTGGAAAATGGTCACTAACGACCATGACTGCTCTTGTTACTGGTGGCACCAAAGGAATAGGGTAAGCAAATACTACGCACCGTGAACTTTTTTCTGACATAATTATGAAATAAAGGAATCCAACCTAGTAATTAAGCAATTCACAACTCATTCCTCTTTGTGAGATTTTTTTTACATGTTTCTGTAATTGTATTACATCATATCTTAGCTCCATAATTATGAAATAAAGGAATCCAACCTAGTAATTAAGCAATTCACAACTCATTCCTGGTTGTAAGATTTTTTTTACTTGTTTCTGTAATTGAACTACATCATATCTTAGCTCAAGCCCTGCCTAATCTAGCCAGAAAACAGAACCCATTAATCATGAAACTATCTTATTCATATTAGCTTGTCTTTTATGCTAATGTTAATGTGTAGGCATGCTATAGTAGAGGAGCTTGCAAGCCTGGGAGCAACGGTTCATACTTGCGCTCGTAATGAAGCGCTTCTTAACACTTGCTTAATGGATTGGAAAGCAAAAGGTTTGCACGTAAGTGGTTCCGTTTGTGACGTTTCTTCCCAACCTCAAAGGGAGAAGCTAATGAAGACCGTCAACTCTATCTTTCATGGAAAGCTGAACATATTTGTAAGGGTTCCAATTGCTTTGATCTTTGTCCAGTCTTTCCCCATATAATAAGAAGAACAACAAGAAGAAGAACACTAGACGCAAATAATCCAGCCTTTGGAGGTATCAGACGAAAATATACCAATCTTTTTATTTGGGTGCTAAGAGTCTTACCTTCAGGAGTAGTATTTTTTAATAAACTACTACCAATTCTCGAATACACTAATCGCTAGGAAGCTAATATGTTGGAAGATTTTGAACATCAGTATAGTGGTGGGACTAATTAACTTAATTTGAAGTCTATATTATGATCACTTTAAACTAAGTTTGGATTCAAATAGTGACAATACTTGTAATTTTTAGGTTTCTGTCCAAAAAAAAAAAAACCATAAATCTCTACGGATTTACAATTTTCAACTGTTGTCACAATAAAACTAACTACCCAACGCCTACAAACTCTACCAATTTTACATGGCCTACACTTTTGTAGGTGAACAATGCAGGTGGGGCTATATGTAAAGACATGGTAAATTACACTGCAGAAGATTTTTCAAGTGTAATGACACTTAATTTTGATTCAGCATTCCATCTTTCCCAACTTGCTCATCCTATGTTGAAGGCCTCAGGGGCAAGCAGCATCATCTTTATTTCATCTGTTTCTAGTTTCCTCGCAATTAATATTGGTTCTGTGTCTGGAGCTGCCAAAGGTACGCATCATGTGCCAGTAATTTTGTTGTGTCAAGATAACTGTTTTGGTGAATTTATTTGCTTCGGATTTTGGCAGGAGCAATGAATCAATTTGCAAGGAATTTGGCCTGCGAGTGGGCCATAGACAACATCAGGGTTAACTCTGTCGCGCCTGGGTACATCAAGACTGCTTTATCCGATCGGGTAACTGTTTCAATATCGATCTTCATATTTGTTTCCTTTTTATATGTTAGACAATTGGATGTTTCGTAAACGAAGGCATACGAAAAAGGCATATAAAATAGACTTAACCCCCCCCCCCCCCCAAAAAAAGAGCCTTAGTAAGGTGGGAAGAGCCGTATCACCAAAAAAAACAAAAAAATAACACAGCGATAAATTACTTCTTGCAAAGAAAACCTTCTATCCGAAAACCTTTTCCTTTTGTTTTTTTCAATGATTATTCAGATAAGACGCGAGCAGGTTTATATCAAATCAACAAATATAAACCGCAAACAAAAACACGGCTCGATGGATAATCGACAATAATACCGACAAAGTCTTGTACTCGCACGTCTACTACAGTTCTTTGAAACATCGATAATATTAGAGCATTTTCAGTAGAGTTTTAATTTTTGAAACTCTAGTCTGTCACATTAATAAAAGTTTCACAATTTTAAAACTTACATTTTATCACTTCTCCAATAAATGGAACTCAATTTTAATCATCCAATAAAAATATTTGTTATGGATCCACTTTATAACACAAAACTTATTTTTTTAATCATATAAAAATTATATATTACTTCAAAAAACAAAAAACAAAAAACAAAAAAAATATTTTTAAAATGTAAACAGTGACACGCAGGGAGACACGCACAGGCGTGCTGCCCTGCGTGTCAAACGCATTTTCACATTGCTGTCAGAGCACATTTGACATGGGAAAGACACGCAAGCCCCACTAATAATTCACGTGTAAACCATTGCTAGTGTTCTTAGTGCAAGAAAGTAGTTGCTGTTATATATTAATAAAAATTAAGGGTCTGAACATGTATAAAAATTTATAAATTATTTGATTTATTGTTAATTAATTTTAAATTAGAATTTTATTTGAGTTTATATGTATGAATCTTTAAATAATTGATATAAAATTTAATATGGTATCGGAGCAAGAGCTCAACCTTGATTGGACACCATCCCTATTTTATTAAAATTGTGTGCACGTATTGGGCATTGTTAGTAGCCCATACGTGATGATATGTGTTGGAACATGAAAGTAGGTATTATGCCATATTGATAAAAATGAAGAGTTTGAGCATGTATATAAATTTGTGAGTTATTCCACTCATTATCAATTGATTTTGACTACTCATTTATTAAAGAAAGTCCAATTGATATAAAATTTAACAGATAATATCCAAGATGCCGTACCTATGCATAATAGCTACTAAGCAAAAGACAAAAACCCAAAGGGACAATGAAGACCAAGATATGCTCTAGCATCACATCTCGGGTTGGAAAATAGGTTAGGTTAAGGGGGTTTGTGTTTGCGTCTAAAAAATTTTTCAATCTAAACCTAACTCGTCTATTAAACAAGTTAGAAATTAATCTTGATCAATATCTAATTAATTTTTGGATGAGTTAACTTGATTTGACATATGTAACCTATATAAGATAAACGGGTCAGGTTCAACTCACATAATTACCCATTTACCAGTTTAGATTTTCAACTATTTCGTA
The DNA here is from genome assembly GCA_017589665.1 of Selenicereus undatus. NCBI lineage: Eukaryota > Viridiplantae > Streptophyta > Magnoliopsida > Caryophyllales > Cactaceae > Selenicereus > Selenicereus undatus. Next base: position 107,856,771 of record JACYFF010031957.1, on the reverse strand, counting down.
ATTGTATAATGTACGTAAAAAATTATATCAAACAGTTACTATTTGAGACTTCCCTTATTCATCACAATTCATATTTTTATATTTATTTTGAACTTTTTGTTCTTAATCAAATGAAAGGGTAAATGGATAAATGAAAAATGAGTAAACAGGTTGACATAACTATTTGACCCATTTAATTGAAGAGGTTTTTTTTTTTGTTCATAGGAGTTACAAAGAGCACTACGATACAATTGCAATACAATGTGGGGCGAGAGGCCTGAGCGGAAATGAACATGAGACTTAATGTATCCAACGCCTCAGTCTTTACTGTCAAACTAGGACCTCATCGGTAATTAAATGGGCCAAATATGTATCTTTTCGTGTGGAAAATCTTCACCTGAACCTAACTCATTTAATTAAACAGATTGAATGCGTCGACTCATTTAATTAAACGAGTTAAAATCTGTACCTAAATCTATTTAACTTCTATCGACTTCACATCCATTAGTTGTTTGATTTTTAAATTTTTTTCTTAAACCTTTTATTATCATTTTTATTTCTTAAATATAATTCTTTGATTGCCTTTCAGGGAGGTACAAAGTATTATGTTGATTCCTTATATTTTCATTTTTCTTTGACTTAGGGTGTGTTTGGTAAGGGAGAAAATCATTTTCTCAGAAAATCATTTTCCATGAAAAATATTTTCTCAAGAAAAATAATTTTCCACTTTCATTTTCAGCTGTTTGGTAGAATAGAAAACAATTTTCTTTCCACTTCATTTTTTTTCTATTTGATAGAATGAACCCCTTCATTCTCATTTCATTTCTTTTTACCATCAACCCTTTCCTCTGCTTACTGCTCTGACTCGACCCAACCAACGAATTTTGTTTCTCTCCCTTTTTCAAAATCGAACTCAAAATATCAGTAAGAAATATACCCAATAATAAACTTAGAAAAAGAGGAAGTCAACATTAATGAATCTCAATTTTTTCACTATTCCTAAGGATTATCCAGTTGACTTTGAGTGATATTAAAACCATATTAAAAAAAATGATGAACGGGATGACGATAGGTGTCTCAGATTACGATATCTTTTAAAAGGGCAACAGTAACAAGGTCAGAGAACTCAAGAAATAATTACAGAAATTGATGATAGAAATCATCAATGAAGATGATGAACATGAAGAAGAGGGGAAGAATGAGAGACAAAATGAGAGTGAAAATAGAGTGATTCTGAGCTCAATTAAAAAAAAAATAGAACGAGAGATAAAATTGGACAATAAAAATTAGGCTTGAAAAATAATTTTTTCAACTTTTTCAATGGAAAACAATTTCCTTCAAATGGGGTAAAATGATTTTTCCCTGAAAATGATTTTTCTCTCCTTGTTTTACCAAACGGCGTAAAATGAAAAAATTATTTTTCGAAAAAATAATTTTTCCCCCTACCAAACACACCCTTATTTATAATTTATTTTCCTTATGAACCATAGGTCCATACTCCATAATGAATCAATTTTATCCCCTTCCAAAGAAAGCTAGTGAATTTATCATATTTGTTCATTACTTTAAGATTAGTTTATACATGTTGAATTGCATCAGGTGTAACATTGTAATTGAGAAAGGAAACAATACTGAATACAAGACAATAGGGAAAAAAAATTGTGAAAATAACCTTCTAAAAAACAAAGAACGAAGGAAGATGTGTAGCCGTGGAAATGGTGGAATCAGGAGCAAGACAAAGTAAAGGAAAAAAGGAAAACAACGAAAAGCCACGGCTAATTTTGTCACGTCGCGAATTTACGTTTTTCCGTAGAAATATCTCGACGCTGATTTTTGTACGCCACTAGTGTCTTCACGTCCAATCAATCTTGTGTTATCATCCGCAGCAAACGGCCCCCATTAGAGCAAATTCAGCAGTAAGTTACTTTTTTGACTTATTGATGGGGTCTATTACTGTTACATTAATCTTTTCTTTAATTTTTTTGCCTCATAATCTTTACGTGCTAGTGAAAGGCTGATTATTTTGCTTCATTAAATAAAATAATACCCACAAACTTACTTTATAACACACAACTTTATTTTTAAAATCAAAAAAATAATCTAAAATCAAATTAAAATATTTAAAAAAAAAATTGGCCCGTGAGCCTGCTCATGGCTACAAGCCAACTCTCGAGACAGGGGTTGTGAGCCACCCACTGCAGTTACTTCCCTCCCTCACTCCTCTTCTCTCTCCTCATGTTTACCTCGCGAGGAGGCCGTTTGATTTGCTCTTATACGTAAGCAAGGATCACCTATACTCCCTTGAGTTGCTCTACAAGTCACGAGAAATTAATCAATGCTCCCCCAATGACATTATACTTGTACCAGTATTTATAAGGATAAAATTCCATACATTTAAACATTTGCAGATCCCGAGCCAGTGAAACTATTGTCGGTACTTCTTCGCTATGATTTTCATTTAGCCAGTCAAACATTCACTGCCAATTTTGTTTGCTGCAATATTATAGCCTATTACTAAACGAGACATGCAAAAAATGTTGTTGAATCTGACGTTGGTGAACTAATAATTTGGGATAAAAGGCTAGATTAAATTTAATATGCTTAACATGTATATATGTATTAATTAAGATCTCTTCCATGGCAGGCATTGAGCATAAAGCACGCGGAAGGTATGATCGCTCGAATAGCTCTTGGACGTCCCGGAGAGCCTAAGGAGGTTTCAAGCTTAGTCGCATTCCTCTGTATGCCAGCATCGTCTTACATTACTGGGCAGACTATAATTGTTGATGGAGGACTTACTGTCAATTGCTTCTTACCCGTCAATTAATTGGCTGCTGGCTATGATAATCCAAGAAATAAATACTGTCAACATGTCCGTGCATGCATGTTGCAAGAGCATATGTATTGTATTGCCATGTAAGGTCCAGTCATTTGAACAATTTGAGAACAGAACCTTTGTTTTTCATGACAATTAAGGGAAAGTTATTGATCGTATTCTATTTTTATAGGAGGCGCGTCATTCGTAAGTGTATGCAATCATTCACAACAGATTCTCAGGTTTTCGAACTAGAGAGGAATACCATGACTCTAGCTGTTGTGGTTATACAAATTAGGTGTTGATGAATTATTATTCTAATCGGAAAGTACTGGCCTTTTTTATGTGGTAGAGAATCACGAGGTTTTAAAAGTTTATACTTCTCAATCAGGTTGTGCAAATCGCGTTATCAGAGAGGATAAACTAAAGCATGGGCAGACTTCTTAGCCTGGCAGGTGTTGATCTTGCAACAGTGTTGGCTCCCCTGCTGCTCTGAATAAGAAGAAGAAGTAGTAGTGGTACCTTACAGTGATTGTGTTTATTCCAATGGTAGTACTAAAAAGAAGGTCCTGGGTCTTGACAAAATACATTTGAACAAGAAACTCAAGAATACCATGATGACATGTGTTTTTGCTGGAGTTGTGAAATTGAGGTTTGCCTCATATTGATAAAATTGTAGGGTTTGAGCATGCATTTAAACTTGTGAACCAGTTCACTCATTGCTAATTGGTCTTAGGTTGGAACCTCATGTGAGATGATATGCATGACTCTTTTTTATGGCCCAATTAATATAAAAAATTTAATATGGTATCAAAACCATAAGCAAGAAGATTGTGATTGACAATCACTCGAATATTACTTACATCCATCGGAGGGGCTAGGTATAGCAATCACATGTATAATTTTCAATGGAAAGAACTATGATTTATAGCAACACGCAATTAGAACCGTTTTAAAGCCTAAGAACAAGTTAGGGCTCATTGAAGGAACCCTAAAAAGGCCAGAATTAATGGAAGGAGATGATCTAATTGAATACAATACCTGAGAGATGGTAAATTCGATGATGATATGCTCTTGGATCATTAACGTAATTAATCCTAAACTTCATACAAGCATAGCCTATGTCAAGACAGATGCAGTAATGTGGGAAAACTATGGAAAAGGTATGTCGTGGCTAACACTTCTAAAATACACTTACTTAAAACTGATATAGCTACGTGTAATGGGAGGAAAACCAGAAATTACTCATGTTGGGAACAAATCAACGGACTAAAAATACGGCGGCCTCTACTCTTAAGATCACTTGGGCACTGACAGGCCAACTTGTAAGCATTGCGAACATCATGGCCATGATGAGGCAAGATGCTACGAATTATCAGCTATCCACACAACTGGAGTACCCATGGCCATAGACAAGGAGGATGTGCAGGCAAAGGAAACTGAGGGGATCAAGGCAACTATGGCCGAGGTAGAGGCATGCGCTGCCAAATAGCAAACACAACATAGGCCAACTTGAGAACGGAAAAAAAATTCCTTTTTTGTCCACTGTGGTTTGGTGTAATTATTTACTGACCTCACATTTTTAGAAAAATATTTTTGGGACTCCTTAGTTTAGTCTAAATGCTTTTCGTGGTAACTCTTTCGATTAAATGATTTCTAGGTGAAAAATATTTATTTTTATAACCCAAACTTTATGAAATTTTTGTTTTTGACCCAAATGGGGATTAAAGTGCAAATACTCAAAGTTTTGTCCTTGTTTGCAAAACTAAGCTTATATTAATGTTTGAACTTAATTATTATAATGACTTTACTAGTATTAATTATCACAATCTATCACTTATATCATAAATATTATATCATCTATTATTATAGGCCCACCATGCTTAGCATAATAATTAAAGCTTAATTAGAGAGTTTCGACCATTATCTGAATTTAGTCGGTGTTGGACCCTGGTGTTCCTCTAGCTTCAGTTTACAAAGATTGTTAATCTCAACCCCACCTTTCTTAGATCAAGCATAGCATCGATCCGTTTCGTTTTCTACTTTGAACCGTAGTCACTAATCAAGTTTTTTATATTTTTAAGGATAGTAGAATTTTAATCAAGAAATTATAATATTTAAGACATAAGGTTCGACTGTATAACGTTCCATACTGGAAAACTTCTTTTATTGAAAACTTAAAAGTGAAAATATTACAATGGAAAAATTTGAAGAGGGACTTAAACAACTATCATCAGAGATGCTTGCTCATATAGAAATAGAGATACCTGACTTCTCTTTTGCTCAGGTATATTCAAATGACTATGTCCCTTCTCAGCACTCAGTCTCTCCTTTTATAGAGGAGATAGATTGCATAGGATGCCCTAATGGCTACAGTACACACTGATATTTTCACATGACTACAACTGTCCTCACATGGCTACAGCAGACAACATTATTTGACTGACTTGACATTTGATAAAATAATACAATAATGGAGCACCGACTTTTTCAAAGTCTCTAATGCAAACAAGATCAGTCATCCATATTGAGATTTTGGATGTTTTCATCTCCAATAATGTCTTCCAGTTCGTCATTATCCAGATAATCATTGAAATCTTCATCAAGTTGAAGATGCGCTGGATCCCATATTTCAAATAATTCATGAAGATATTTCTTTTCTTTTTCTGATAAAATTTTTTCAGTTTCATCATCAAAGAGATAATCAAAGTCGTTCTCTGAAGTAGCTCATTCTACCTTCATATATTTGTTGAGATCATTATGATCAATGAAAGTAGCGTTCCCACAATGCATTAGTGGTCTTCCTTATTTAATTAGTGACCACATTTGATGATAAATATTGTAAAAACTAATGGCTCTTGCTAAGGTAAGATCACTAACTATTTCTTGTCGTTCTGGAAACTATTATTGTTGTTGATCCCTGGGATCATCTAAATCAACTAGTTGAATAAGACAATGGACTGGTTTGGCTTTTCCATTTTCATATTCAATTGCTACGCCATGTACCTTAACATACAAGCTTCTAATATATGGAATTTTTATTGGACCATTAGGAGATGTGACAATCCAATGGATCTTTTTAAACATGCACTATTAAAACTTAGTCTTGAGAAAAATAGGTATTTTGGATCTCGGATTTTCGTAAGGTAAGCTACCATTCCATATATATTCTCATGCTTTCATGAAGGGGCCATCTACAAAACTTGAATTAGCTAGTAATCTAACACTTCCAATTCCAAATCTATCAAGAAAAAAGATCATAGTACTCCGTGACTCTCAAATATTATAAGAGTAATTATGATAGTAGTTGATGTAGGCTGCATATCAGTCGTTGAATTATTTTTCTTGAACTTGAGAGCGTATTTTTCCTTGAATATCATAAGAACACCTTAGGTAATTCTTTTGTGACTATAAAAGGCTCTTTATTTTTTTCTTGAATATGATAATAGGCTTTACCTCTGTCAAAATAGGCAAGAAGTGAGCCATGGAAAGGAGGACATCACAAGACCATTGGGTGGCGTATTGACCTTTGTTGCTAAGTGCAAAGTTAAGCTATGTAGTTGGGTTTGTGGAATGTCAAGTCAATTCATGAACTAGAGTTAACTTGACTTGTCAAGTCAATTCGAACCAACTGAAGTTAGACCGATAAATAGCAAATAGGAGAACATGAAAATAGGCCTTCCAATCACCTCAACCGTATAATATTGGCCTGAACTCTTCATTTTATGCACCTTGTTTTATCTGTATCGGATATGATACTTCACGGATAAAACATGAGATATATATCAATTACATGTCCAGCTCTAAAGTAGCAAAGGTGGGAAAAATAAAAAATAGAAGTGTGTGGTTTTCTTCCTCTTCTTTCTTACTTTTTTTTTAATGGTCCTTTGTTGTTTGACTATTTGATAAGTGATAAGCTTTTAATGAATGAAATATTATAGAAAGATTAACTTGAAATAGCATCTCTCTCACATATAATTACAAGTCCTCATATTTCTATCCTACTTTTATATAGTATCCCCGTGTCCTAAATTGAGAATTCCAATAATTTGTACACTTGAATTCATACTCACAGTAGAATCCATGTAACATCGTCTCTACCTCTTGCTGAAAAAGTGGAGAGAGAACGGCATCATGGCATTGGGGTGAGATAATTACTACTTTTACTAGATAGGTATTAACTGATCACCTTTATATTTACAACTGTATTAAAATTTTTTTGAAATTGATGGATCATTATAAAAGACTAGAAATAATATTGTGCTTCACACGGTTTTATGTGAATATTTATTTGATAATGAAATGTGAAATAATAGTTTATAATAATTCATAACTTAAATAGGTTATTGATTAATAACATTTTAACTCATATGTTAAAATTCAATAGAAATTAGAATTTTCATCATTGCCAACGTAAATTTTAAAAAAGTTGTCAACTCACCAATACCATGAACTCCTTCACTTTTATACTTCAACTTAAATTTGCCCAGGAATGAGTTACCGTACATTTTGATAATTCATTGGAAAAAAAAAAAACAAAACTCTTTGATCGAGTTGGAATCGTTTGATCAACTTAAAAAAAATTGAGAAGATGTTAACGAAAGATTGGAATATGATGATTTGAAACAAAAAAAGAAGGAAGTCATTTCCATCAATTAAAATAAGAACCACCTAAAATAATTAGTAAAAATAATTATGAAAGAATTAAAAAAAATATTAGTTGCATTTTTACATTGAATATGTTTTCATTTTGTATTGAAACTCAACATATTAACATAGACTTTCAATGCGTTGCATTGAAATTTAATATAATCAATAGTCTTTTAATTGTCAAATTAATTAATTGCATAAAAAATAACCAATAAAAATTTGACACTTGTCAATCCGACAATAACTTATTCAGTTTTATATGTATCTATATGATTTATCAGTTAAACTAGTGTATTTTTAATCACCCGAGTTCTCTTCTTTTTTTTTTCTTTAAAAAAAAAGCATTGCTATGACATTGATTAACATATAACTAGAGGTGGGCAATGGACTGGGCTGGGTCGCACTGGGCCAGTCCATTGACTAAACGAGCTAAGCTAGGTCTAGTACATTTGTTAATGGGCTAGGCTGGATTATGGGCCAAGTTAACCCGGCCCGCCCATTACCACCTAATGAGTGCTTTTGGTTAATTAGTTAATTTTTCAACTAATGAATTTGTAAATTTTCAACCAAATTAAACTAGTCTAAATTCAAAGTTAAAAAATACACAATCAAGCTAATAAATGGGTCAGGTCAAGTCGGCCCATAGGTTGCCCGCTTTGGGCCTGTTTAAAAACAGAACAAACTTGTGCAAAACAACGGTCTATGATAATTATTGTTATGTACACAGTATTAGTAATGGGGTTAACTACTAATTGGAACATGTAAACTAGTATGTCGATTAGGTTAAAAAATAATGGATCACTAAACGGGCCGTTGATGAGCCCGTCCAGTCCGACCCGTTAATATGTCTTAATGGGCTGACCCATTAATGACCCAGTCCATTATTGATCTAACCCTTTATTAGTCTTTTTTTAAACGAAACGACCGTTTAACTTAATGAATACCCAATTCGTTGCCCACCCCTACATATAACTATAATAAGTTCTTCTCAATTAATTGGGCGACGCATTATCAAAAGAGATTTCCGGGTGCTATGAAATCTCAAGTGGCCCCCGTTGCTTTTCTCTTTCTACCTGAGTCTGCCGACATAACTGGCCAGACTATCCTTGTTGATGGGTGCTTTACTGTTAATGGCTTCTTAGTATCATGCAAATCCCTAATTTTATAGCTTCATTGTGTAGTGAAATAGAAACAATATCTTTTGGGGGAACTAGCTAAGAATGCCTATACTTACGTATTTTCGGACTCTACTTAGACAGAAATCGATATTAACGTAGGGGGTATTATATTGTGTAATAGGATATTTGTTCAAGTCTTCGCGCCTTGCTGCCCTCTATTTCAACATAGACATTCATCAGGAAAATGCTAATATCTAATGCACTATAATACATTGTCAATTGTGGAGCATGTTACTATATGATTCGATGCTTTTAAGATGCTGCAATTAGCTACTTAGTGGATGGTAAGCCTTGTTTTATAAGTTTGTTTTGGTTTTTTGTTTTTCAGTTTAGTTTTTTGTTCAATAACAAACACCTAATTTAACTGAGTTCATTCATCACCTCTTCTCTACTATGTTTGCAAGTGCAATGAGTTTTCATAAGGGTAAAAAGCTACGTAAAATCTTGATGATCATAATCAGCTCAGAAACTCCCCATTTGCATGGATGGACTTCCTGACTTGGGCTAAATCACCTTATTACATTCCAATTTGTTTAGGGGGACATTCCTAAAAACTTATTTTTGATGGCTCATTAATTAATTAGTCAAAAATATACTAAGCAAGCTTCATTTTGCAAGTTCTTTAATCTTTGGAGAGCTCTAATACTTAATCATGAGGGATTATATGTTAATATCTCAGTTTGGCACTTATCCCCTCCAAATACAGTCTTGAGTTTCTTGTGTGCGCAGAATTCATGTGCAGACAAAACTCCACATTATAGATCAATAATTGCTCAATTCCAATCAAATGGAGGCTCAAAGACCGAAAAAAGATACACATTCATGACACAGTTGATGATAGCAATTAAATGCAGTTAGAAACAAATCAAGCAGCATATTGAACTGTCAATGTTGACTTCTCACTACCTTCAACTTTTAGCAGAATTTTATACAATTGATGTGCTACAAGCCTATGAAGAGCCCTTGCCAAAAGGCAAGGGTTATTGTTTTGTCTTTCCTTTCGATAAAGTTCCGAACCAAATGTATGAACAATTCACTATGGGCTTTAATTGAATTTCCAAAAAAATTAATCAACAAATATTAATTACATGAGAGATGCTTACACTATCAACAAAAGAGAGAAAAAAAAAAGAAAACTTACAGCTCTAAAACTAGACCATTGCACTGAGAATCTGAAATAAGAGGCTTTTGAGACTCTGGGAGATGTTCAACATAGATATTATGTACAAAATTCACATACTCATTGATCTTGTCCTCTGTCCAGTCATTCGTTCTTATAGGAGGAAGATACTTCACGGTTATAGGAGTAGGCCGAACATGTAAGCTGCCCTTCCTCCATGCGTTATGGGTGCCCGTCATGATCATTGGTACTATAGGAAGACGTGTTTGCAGTGCCAAGTGAACAAATCCCTATGACCCAAGAGAACACGATGAGGAATCACCAAGAGAAGGTAGCAAATTGGGTGTATTATCGTGAATCTCTTCCTCTCACACATGAAAAAGTAATTATTTGCCAACTTTTCGTATTTGGATCCACACGGTGGACCAAAGAAATGTGTTTGTTGAATTGTTACAAGCTTCTTTACTGCAGAGAAATAGCTAATCAATGAATTGAACGTCAAAGTAAAATATGCATATGCAATTCACTTGTCGGGATAAGCTTGCATACAATTGACTCCTCTTAACTCCATAAAGGGCTCTAAGGACTGGGTGATTTGGGAAAAGAATATTATAATTCAACCAGGTAGGACGAATGCTAGGACACCAGGAGGAGTTACCAATGACTTCTTCGTTGGTATAGGCCTGCATCAGGGTTCCACTCTAAGTCCGTTTCTTTTCACTCTAGTTATGGATAAACTTACAAAAGGGATTCAAGATAGGTACCATGGTATATGTTGTTTGCAGAGGACATTGTTCTTATTGATGTAACCAGAAAGAGAGTTAACGACAAGTTGGAGCGATGGAGGAATACATTGGAGTCTAGAGGTCTCAGAGTAAGTAGATCGAAAACGGAATACCTACATTGTTGTTTCAGCGGTAGGAAAGATGGGAGGGGAGAAGTCACCATTGAGGGGATGGCGATACCAAAGGTCGGGAAGTTTAAATATCTAGGCTCGATCATTCAGCAGAAAGGGGATATTGAAAAAGATATTAACCAGCGCATAAAAGCGGGTTGGATTAAATGGAAGAACGCTTCAGGCATGCTGTGTGATAAGAGAATGCCCGTAGGACCAAAAGGCAAAGTCTATCGTATGGTAGTTAGACCTGCTATTTTGTATGGTGCGGAGTGTTGGCCTCTAAAAAAGACGCAAGTCCAAAAGTTAATTGTGGCAGAGATGAGGATGATTAGATGGATCTGTGGTTATACGAGAATGGATAAAATTAGTAATGGAGTTATTAGAGACTTAGTTAAAGTAGCTCCTATCGAAGACAAGATGAGAGAAACAAGACTCAGATGGTTCAGCCATGTGAAAAGAATGAGTGTGGATGCTCTAGTGAGGCGATGTGAGAGGATTAACATCCCCGAAGGGAAAAGAGGCATGGACAGCCTAAGAAGAGTTTGGAGGAGGTGATTAGAGAGGACTTGAAAATTGTCGGACTGACGGATGACATGACTCAAGATAGGAGACTATGGAGGTATAGGATTAAGATCTTAGATCGCAGAGAGGTCGCTACATAACTATCTTTCGTTTGCATTATGATAGGTTTGGTTGTTGTTCTTCGGATATTGTGTTTGTATATAGATAGTACTTGCATCTGAGAAAAAATATCGTTTACCTACGTCCGTTGGCTAAGGTGTGGTACCTTCCTCTGCTTTGTGGTACTAATGGTTACATAGTTATTGTCCCTGATTTAGTACTCCTTAGTTCAACTCTGTGATGCTTATCCTTAGTTTTGCTCCATAAAATGTGTTCACAAAATCGTTCTTTTATAAAATGTTTTCACAAAATCCTTCTCCTATGAAATGTTTTCACAAAATCTTATTTTGTGGGTCTCTTGGAATCAGCCTCTCAGCGGGCAGTCATGCTAGTTGAGGTAAGGTTGCCTACATCTGAATCTCCCCAGACCCCGCGAAAGCGGGATCCACACTGGGAGGTGGTAGTGTTGAATATTATAATTCAGCCAAATTACCTTCTTAAATGGAAGTAACTTCCCATTGCCGGATCTTGTGCCCTCTGGAAAAATGATCAAGGACAGGTTGTTCTGCACAACTGCACAGGCCACCTACAGCACCAAATGATTAGAATCATTTTGGTTGTTGACGACAGATGTCACCACTCCCGTTGTTACAGAATACATGGCGTCGGATGCATACCTGTTTCATAGATTCAATGGCAGTAGTAGGATTGGAGCGATCAATACGAAGATGATTAGCCAAAACATAGAGTTGTCCAAATAGAGGGTACCAGATGATCTGTATGGGAGAAAAATGCCAAAAGATTTCAAATCATTGACTTGATCTATATATGCAAGAAAATAAGCACAAAGTGTTGTGCAGATGTCGTAATTTTAGAAGTCAACCCCCTCTGGATGTAACTACAGTTATCAACCCTTTTTTGGAGGGGGTGAAAAGTAAAAGAAATGAAAAGCTAACAGGAATACCTATCAAGTTACTTAGGTGAAAATGCAGCTTACTTCAGCTAACATAGGGCAATGAGTAAATGACATTCCCAGTAACAGTTTGCGCAATAATCAAATTCTATAGTGAAAACTGAAAACCTTTTAGATGAATAGAAGAACTTTGGGGATCCAAGAAAGGATTCATAGCAAAAAAATAAAAATAAAAAATTCACCTCTTTCTTTGCAATGCCTACAGTGCCAGTAGGAGTCAGCCACATGATGAGGAATATGTCAATAGGAGATGCATGGTTGCTGATGTAAATAGCCGTCTTGTCAGAGTACTCCGTGCCTTCTATTTTTACAGGATTCCCTAGAATCAACATCTGCAGTCACCACTCAAGTATCACCAAATACGACTAAAATAGAACTTGTAGAAACTCATATATGGGTAAGTCAAAAGAAAACAAGCACATAAGTATCAGAAACCACAAGGACATATACCTTTCTAGTAGTCCCCTACTAATGTCGTATCTCCTAAAAAGTTCTATGACAATATGTATTCTAGCTAGGAAGAATAGGAGATTTCGTAATCTAGGAATTGTCTTTTAGGATAAAATCTTTTTTATTTTCTGAGATTATTTTTAGTTATCGTAATCTTATCGTAATCTTTGGATTTATTTTATATTCCTTTTTTCAGTTGTATTGATTCCTACATAAACCCCCCCTCGTGCCTTGGGGAAAGACATATTTGAATGAATTGAATTATTGAGTTTTCAAAAGTTCTTGTGTGATTTTCTAGATGGGGGAATTACTCTTACAGCGTCCTACATCAAATTAATATCAGAGCTATTCATTCCTAGTTGCTGCCTTTTTGTGTTCCTTTTCCTCCTTCCACATTCATCAGAAACAAAAAAAAACAAAAGGCAAAAACAAAAACAAAAAAAACCCAACCCGGAAACCCTAGATCCTACTAACTGTCGTGACTTCACCACCCAGGGGCAGCCACCACCGTCGACCACCAACCCGAGGTCGCCACCTTTGTCCGACTATCACCCGACCTCCACTGTCACCCGGCCTCCACTTCAGTCGTGCACCCTAATCACGATTTTTGGACCACCAGACTCGTCGACCACCACCATTGATCACCATCCCTCGACCGCCACCTCCTGCCAACCACCACCTAACATCCATCACCACTGGTCCTCTCACTGGAACCCTAAAAGTCGAATTCCATCAACGTACCTCGTGAAAACCCTAACTACCTGAAACCCTATACCCCAAATTCACATCCCATCCACTCAAATACATCCAAAATCGATTTCATTCCTATGTTACCCACTAAATTTCGACCCAAATCCCCAAAATAATTGATCAACGGACGACACCCTCTTGCCTTTGCTGCCTTGACCCCATGGACCTCTCTTTCTATAAGTCATTCTCAGAGGTCTACTGTAAATTGTTGCTACTGCAAAAATCATTCTGCTCGTTCCTGGTGCTACTGCTGAAAAGCCATTGTTCGTTGTTGCTGCTAAGAAGCCTCTATTGTTACTACTGATTGTTCCATAGCGCTGTCACTGCCTATAAGTGTTCACACCCACTTGATCAACCACTTATCTCCAGCAACGCTTGATTCAGTTCTGCTGCTGCTGAAGGCACGGAACCTAAGACATTACTAGCTAGTCGCCAAGAGGTACAGGGAACTTGATTTACTTTGATAAGAGTTTGATTCTCTATAAGCGAAATTAGCCTAATTCCTGATTGTTTGGGTCTTTGAGTGTCTGCTTAGATCCCTGTTTTTTTCCCTTTGCTACCTATTCCCTGCTTGGTTTGAGTCTTATCAATAATCTATATCAAACTTTTGTGCTCTATGGTGTGTGTAGTGACTGTTTATCGTTGTCGTTACTATTACAACTTGGTTTAATCTCACCACTTACATCTTGCATTCATAGTTGCATCCACCATGTCATCCTCACCCGAACAGTCTTACCAATCTCAACTTGACACCCTATCTGAAAGTCTTGACCGTCAAGATGCTAGGTTTGACCAGCTTGAGGCCAAGATTGACAAATTTACTCGAGCGTTTGAGAAGTTACCCATGCTTGACCAACCTCAAACCCCACCCCAATTTTCCCCTGAACTACTTGTGGGGGGAATGATCGTAGTCAATGGGTCATTTATAAGTCAAGTCGAGCTAATGAGCTTGAAGAGAGATAACCAGAACCACGACTCCGTCTAACCCTTGAGTGCAAGCAGAGAGGAGTAACATGACCAAGAGGACCATAGGAACAGTTGGTTCGATACCCCTAGAGATGACAGGAGGACGGGTAACCATAGGGAGTCTAGGCATGCAGACCTTGAAACTGATCGTAGGAGTGTTCACGAGGGTTAGTATGATATTACTCGAAAGGTGAAAGTCAATGCACCCTCTTTTTGACGGAAAGAAAGATGCTACCAATTTTTCTAATTGGATAGTTGCTATGGTGGACTATTTTGACTAATATGAGATGTCTGATATTGAGCAAGTTTGATTTGCTAAGATGAAACTCAAAGGACCTGCTAAGAAGTTTTGGCAAACTGTCACGAGTCACCTTGAGCGAATGCGTCAACCTCTTATCATTCAATGGGAAGTCATAAAGGATAGATTGAAAGAAAAGTACCTCACGTCTTTCCATAAGGTGCACCCTGTCGACCAGATGCTGGACCTTAGACAGTCCACCTCTAGTGTGTCTGATTACATCAATATTTTTAAGGAATTAACTCAGCATTGTGACCTTCTAGAGGATTCTTCCATTACCATAGTCCGCTTCATTCGGAGCTTACGGACTGATCTTAAGAGCGAAGTAACCTTATTTGCACCATATACTCTTGATGAGGCTTACCACAAAGTTTTAGAGGTTGAAAAACTTGATAAGTTTTACGCTGTGTGACGTGCTGCGCCTTCCTCTAGGACCCCTGGCCAATATGTTCCTAAGATGAATGAGTTTTCTGTGAATGTTTCAATTTCTAAGGGTCATCACCCTCAAATCCCACATAGAGTAACCCCACAGGGAGCATCCTCTAGTACATTTCATAATCCAGTGCAATGGTTTAGCTATCGTGGGAGAGGGCATTATGCTTCTGAGTGCCCTCACCATACCCTGGCCCTAGAGCATGAGTCATTTGAACCACCCGAACTTGAGAAAGAGATTGTCGACCCTGATGGAGACTTTGAAGATCTTGTTGATGATGAGAATAGCCTTATTCATGATGCACATCTTGGAGTTGTGAGATTCCTTTTAGCCAACCCAGTCATGAACGATAAGTGGAAATGTACCACCATCTTCTATACTCTTGTGAGGTGTGGGAAAACTCTTATGAAAATGGTTATAGATGGTGCCAGTATCATGAATGTTGTTGCCGAGGCCCCTGTAAAGCGTTGTCATCTTAAGGTATAACCTCAGCCCCAACCTGTCAAGGTAGCTTGGGTCAATAAGAACCACCTCACAGTTACCCATAGATGTAAGATTCCGATCTAGATTGGTGGTTATAAGGACGAGGTTTTATGTGATGTCCTCCCGATGGATGTCGCTCACATCCTTCTAGGTCGTCCTTGACTTTATGATCACAATGTCTCACATAACGGGAGAGAGAACACTTATACCCTTAGTTTTAAAAAGCGTGAGGCACACTGAAGTGCAAAGGGTCCCGAGGCCCGAGACGTGAGGCGAAGACGTGTGCCTCATGGACGTGAAGCACATTTTTCTAAAAAAATACTAAAACTTTATTCGAAAAATATATTTATGCCCAAATAAGTTATATACTTGAATTATTGCAATGATTACATCCTGATAAAACTGTTACAAAGTCTAAAATGGTGGCAAAACTACATAGAATACGATAAACAATACGTAAATTCACTTAAATAAAAAATCAAAATGCTGAAAACTAAGAAAAATTTGAAAATTTATCTAGTCTTGATTGACAAGTTTGCGAGTGATGTACACATGGTGCTGTTCAAAGGCTGCACAAAACTACTACTCACTGACCTAATAAAAGACACCCCACAAAAAAAAAAGAAAAAGGTAGCACACCTTTAATTGTCATAAAACCACAGAAAGTAGACAGAGAAACAGTAATGAGCAGGCCACTAGCATTTTTGAAGGCTTATAACTGCTCAGCAGCAAGGAGCAGCACTCACTGGAGCATATCACCGGTGACCGGTGAAGGTCGACTGCCGAAAAATCTTGGGAGTGGCAGGTCGACCTAGTCTGTCTGTATTAAGTCAGGATACAAGCCTCAAATCAAAGAGAAATTTGAGTTCCCAAAAATTAGGGTTATGTGAATTAGGGCTGAATTCAAAGCAATTTAATGCACTTGGTTGGGGGCTTCATCTCGAAATGGAGTTATATGGCTAAGGTAAGTGTCAATTTGAAGAAAATTGTATGCTTTCATGAGGCGTGCTCTCTTCTCTCCCTTCACTGTGACCGATTTCCCTGAGGTGCAAAAGCTGCTCACCTTGTGCCTGGCCTGAGGTGCACATAAGGCGCGCGCCTTGTCTCGCTTAAAGTATTCGCCTCGCCTCACCTACATTGAGGCACCATGGTGTTCGCCTCGAGTCTCAGTGCGCCTAGGCAGGCATCAGGCGCACTTTTTTAAACTAAGCTTATACCTTTAGATACATGAATAAGAACATTACTCTTAACCCATATTAACCTAGAGAGTTGTTGTCTTCCCCATGTCTCAATCCTTCCCCGACCCTGTCCTCTCCCAGCAATATGTCTACTCCTCCTAGGGGAACTATCCCTCTCCTTCCCCATAGACCTTTTGAAAGACTGGGAAACTCTAACAAGTTCTTCCTCACAATCTTAGCTAGGGAGCTAGCTTCGGGCTCCAATGCCTTCCCTAACATCCCTTCAAGCGACCTGCCTCTCTGGAACCTCCCAGTTGAGATTAATGACCTACTTAACGAATTTACTGACGTTGTTCTCGATGAACTTCCTAGTGAGCTCCCTCCCCTTCATGACATACAACATGCTATTGACTTGGTTCTTGGCTCCCAACTCCCTAACCTTCCTCATTATAGGTTGAATCCTACCGAGTGAGTAGAATTGAATAGACAGGTTCAGGAAGTATTGTCTAGGGGTTTTGTTTATCACAGCATGAGTCCTTGTGCGGTCCCTAGCCTCCTTACCCTTAAGAACGACGGATCGTGGAGGATGTGTGTCGATAGTAGAGTTATCAATAAGATTACAATTAAGTATAGGTTTCCCATTCCAAGGTTAGAGGACATGTTTGATTAGCTTGCTGGGGCTTGCTGGTTTTCTAAGATAGACTTGCATAGTAGTTATCATCAGGTCTACATTAGATTGGGAGACGAATGGAAGATTGCCTTTAAGACCCAAGATGGATTATTTCAGTGGATGGTTATGCCTTTTGGGATATCTAATGCTCCTAGTACCTTTATGAGACTCATGACTCATGTTCTTCAGCCATTCATGGGGGAATTTCTGGTTGTCTATTTTGATGACATCTTAGTATATAGTAAGTCTAGAACATACCATGTTGACCATCTCAAGCAACTCTTGTGCGCACTTAAAGAAGTCAAGCTCTTTGCTAATCTAAATAAGTGCATCTTCCTTCAAACCCAAGTCCTCTTTTTAGCGTTCATTGTGTCCACTCGAGGTATCTCCACTACCCCTGACAAAGTTAAAGCCATTAGAGAATGGCCTGAACCTAAGACCCTTACTGAGGCTAGGAGTTTTCATGGTCTTGCATCCTTCTACAGGAAGTTCATCAAACACTTCAGCTCTATCATGGCACCTATTACAAACTGCTTGAAGAAAGGCCCATTTCAGTGGACTCCTAAAGCCGCATCTGCCTTTAAGGATATTAAGGAGATGATGTCATCTGCTCCAATCCTTAGGCATCCTGACTTTAGTGAGGTTTTTGAGGTTGCTTGCGATGCCTCTGGATATGGCATTGGTGGAGTATTAAGTCAGGAGGGATATCCCATAGCATTCTTTAGTGACAAGCTTAGCGAATCTAGGCGGATCAGGTATACTACCTATGAGAAAGAGTTATACGCTTTGCTTCAGTCCCTTTGTCATTGGCGATATTACCCTCTCTCGCATGAATTTGTCGTATATTCGGATCATGAGGCCCTTAAGCACTAGAATCCCTCAGTCTAGTATCAATCCTAAGCATGCTAGATGGATTGGGTATATTAGTTAATACTCCTTTATCCTTAAGCACAAATCTGGTGTTGAGAATAAGGTGGCCAATGCCCTCAGTTGCACTAGTTACCTCTTGCAGACAATGCAGGTTGAGATTCTCGGTTTTGACAAGCTCAAAGACACTTACACCTCTTGTCCTGACTTTTCACTCATTTACTCGGACCTTTCGGCAGGAAATCGCAACCATCACGTTGACTTTGTCATTAATGACGGGATCCTATTTCGGGGGCCCAAGTTATGCATTCCTAAGACGTCGTTTCAGGACTTCTTAGTTTGGGAGATGCATGTTGGGGGACTAGCTGGCCACCTGGGCAAAGATAGGACCATAGCTTTGGTTGCAGATCGCTTTTATTGGCCCTCTCTCAAAAGAGATGTACATCACATTGTGTCTCAGTGCCGCACCTGTCAGTTAACTAAGACTAAGAGGCACAATATAGGACTTTACACTCCTCTTCCTATCCCGCATGCTCCGTGGAATGACATTAGCATAGACTTTGTACTAGGTATGCCTAGAACATCCCGGGGTCTTAATTCAAACTTAGTTGTTGTAGATACATTTTCTAAGATGGTCCACTTTATTGCCTGTAGCAAGATAGATGACGTGTTGCATGTTGCTAAGTTAGTCTTCCGAAAGGTTGTTAGGTTGAATGGTCTTCCCACTTCCATAGTATTTGATAGGGATGTCAAATTCATGAGCTATTTCTAGAAGACCTTTTGAAAACTGTGTGGTACTACTATGAAATTTTTTGTGGCTTTTCACCCTCAAACGGATGGGTAAACTGAGGTTGCTAACCGCAGTCTGGGGGAGTTACTTAGATGCGTTGTGGGCGAGAAATAAGGCACTTGGGATGTGAGTTTACACCTTGTTGAGTTTGCATATAACAATGCTGTCAATAGGACCACAGGTAAGAGTCCCTTTGAGATTGTCCATGGTTATTCTCCTCGTATCCCTGCTGACCTCATTCCCCTCCCACCTGATGCCTACGTGTCACATGCTGCATCCACATTTGCACAGCATATTCATGACTTGCATGCTGAGATTCTACGCAAGATTGCTTTGAGCAATGACAGCTATAAGCATTCAGCTGACATACATCGCAGAGCTGTGAATTTTGAGGTGGGTGATTTTGTTATGGATCGGATTCGACCTGAATGGTTACCCCGAAACTCCCTCAAAAAGCTTCACGCTCGTGCCATGGGACCTTACCAGATCATTCAGAAGTTGGGATCTAATGCTTATGTACTTGATCTCCCTGACAATTTAGGTATTAGTCCTATTTTCAATGTGGAGGATCTTATTCTTCATCGAGGTACTTTCGAGCGTCCTTGTCTTCCTTTTAGGGTTTCTGCAGGTACTCAAGTCCCTAGACTCCCACCTTTGCCACAATCCTAGACTGACATCTAGGCGGTGTTGGAAGCTGAGTTTGTGTCCTCTTCTCGTGGTGGGTTCCGACGCTTCCTGGTGCAATGGTCAGGACGACCCCAGTCAGATGCTACTTGGATTACTGAAGATGAGTTCTGTAATATGAATCCGACTCTTTTAGAGTGGTACCTCCAAGACAACTAGTCAACGTCGAGTTCTTTTTCGATGGGAGAGAATGATGTCGTATCTCCTAAAGAGTTCTATGGCAATGTGTATTCTAGGAAGAATAGGAGATTTCGTAATCTAGAAATTCTCTTTTAGGATAAAATCTTTTTTATTTTCCTAGATTATTTTTAGTTATTGTAATCTTATCGTAAACTTTGAATTTATTTTATATTCCTTTTTTCAGTTGTATTGATTCATATATAAACCCCCCTCGTGCCTTGGGGAAAGATACACTTGAATAAATTAAATTATTGAGTTTCGAAAGTTCATGTGTGATTTTCTAGGTGTGGGAATTGCTCTTACAGCATCCTACATAACCTACTCTCCTTGTACCTTTCCTTTTTGGGTGGTAATGAAAAATTTCTTGCGAGAATACCTATCTATAATTTCCAGAACATAGAACAAAAACCCACCCTATAGGAAAGATTACCCTAATAGCTTATCCTATTATAGAACTAAAGACTTGAATAATTAGACAAAAAATTTTGTAGCCACCCCCAATCCTTCACTTTAATTGTCCTCACTAGAATGAGCTCTACTTTCCCCATTCCATTTAATTCTACTGACGGTAGCTTCTACACTTTGATCTATGTTACCAAAAATTTTGGAACATCTCACCCTCATACACTTGAGCCACAAGTTTTGCTACAGTCAACTGCCTCTGTATTCTAGCAGCCTTTAATCTTGTACAACACTTAGACCAGCAGCTAATCTGGGGCAATTTTCTGCCTAGACCACTTAATAACCTCTAGTAAACACACTTGTGCAGTATTTGCATTCAAAGAACAAATAAGCTGCGGGTTCTAAAGCATTGTGATGTACACTGCAGCATTGATCAGAAATAGATAGCCAAAATTTTGTACTCTATCCTTAAGATTTTGCCTTGAACAAGAATCCATAGGATCATGCAAAGTCCACCCCAAGGATCTAAACCAAAGAGATTGTCCCTTTCCATTAAACTATCATGAGCCCCAGACATTGTATAATTCCCTTGCAAAGAATTTTCACTCCCTAAAATGTTCTTTCATTGCAATTTATGCTTGAGGACATTGAAATTTGCGATCACTAAGCTCCTCATATTCAAGTTAACAGAGTGCAAGACCGTCTAGGCTATCAGAATACTTCATTTTACTCTAGCATGCCTGTATTTAACAAACACTCAGATATGGATATAACATGACCACTTAAAGTTAGGCCTAAAACCCACGAGTTACTAAAAAAATTTACTTAAAAAAACCCAAGTAGGAGAATAAGATATGCATCTGAAGATTCCAGTAACATAGGAGATCTTTGTGTGACAATGACAACATAAATTACAACTCCACTATGCCAACAGATTAGGTACGCCAAGCCACTACCCCCTTCAATCTTTGCATTTTGCAACACATGTAATGCTTGAAAAGCTCCTAATGCCAACAGCCAAAATAGCACTTGAGCTTATGATTGAGGACCACATTGACAAACACTAAATTGAAGGTAAATGACATAAGATTCAAGCTTAAGTAATTTTTAGGCAAGTTTTGTTGGTATACTTCATGCCTTTTGGAAAGCATTTCTTCTTATGCACACGGCCATAATTGCTAAACTTACAAGCCACACAACAAGGCACCACGTGATACAGTATATAATTATCGTAAAATTCTTCTGGTTTAGGAGAAATAAATCATCAGTTCAACAACTCCGTTATAGCAAAGGACATCAAGGTCATCATTGGCACTATCAGCCTACTACCAAGCATGAAAGCATGGTCTGAGCTCCTAGGGTGGGCAATTACTCTAGTATATCATCTATGCGGTTCCATGCAGTGACCCTATGTAGAAATTCACGAAGGCAGCAATCTCTAGCGTGATACAAGAATGTAATTGGACATAAGCCGAGGTTACTATGAGAAAACACAAACAAACAAGATCCAAACATGTCTGGCTAGCTCTCATTTGACCTGATTGGAGCTATTCGTCAAGTGATTATCCTTCATTTCAAATAACATTTGGCATCACTTTAATAGCAACTTAAAAATTGAATCTAAAATGGATACAAACATGAACCGCAATCATTTAACACGAATTGTCAGCTATAACACCTTGTGTTTGGCCTTTCCTGAACTTTTGCATATTTGAATATCATACGTCGAAATATGAAGCAAAGTCAATAAAAAAACATAACATGAAAGAAAGCAAGCGGTTGCTCACCATTAATCTTCCTGTCAAATGACCATAAATATTCCCTTGCCGAATCCTTTCATATGGCCACGGTAAGAGGGCAAGCATAATGACCGCCCAAACAAATGTAGTAACCATCATTGTCAAAAAACAAGCCACGATCCTAATCCAAGATGTCAACATGGACAACCATCCATCGTCGTCATCGACATAGTCCTCACCCTTAGGGGCTGCCTCAGGCTTGCCTTCCACTCCTTCTATTGCCATTGTACCCACCACCGCTGAATATGACTGAGGTTTTGTATCAAAGAACCTCTCCAATGTTCAGTTTTTTAATAAAGAACTAAGCCCATCATCGTCCATCATCGGGCTATGGCTTTAGTCATGAATGGCCTTCAATCTTGTTCAATCCATTTATAAGTAACAGAGATCATGTCAATCTATATGCAAAACCCGTCTATACCAACAAACCTAATTCTGAACTAGCCACAAATGAAAACAACACAATAAGGCATATGAAAAGCATATTAATGCAAAGGATTGCAATTTGGCAATTGGATAGGTCAGCATTTTACGGGATAAAGGATTGATTATAACAGATACCCAGTAAATCTTAAGATTATCCCCAAAATGGGGTTACCCAGAAAATGCAACAACATTCCTAAACAAAACAGAGGCTCGAACCACTTAAGATCCCATCATTTGAAAAACCCAAAAAATAAAAGAGAAAAAGGAATAAACTTTTACAAGTCAAAATCAAAAAAAAAATGTCATTACCATTATTCGGCAATGAGAGTAAACTTTGAATGAAATAGTCAATCAACAATGCGAGAAGAGATGAAGATTACAACTTACAGCTGGTGTTTGGAGCTCCGAAAAATCCCGCGTTTTGCTGGGCAATCGTGAAATCAGATTTTTTGGAGAGAGAGAGAGAGAGAGAGAGATGACGATAATGGTAGAAGAGAAAGGACAACGAAGGAATTCGATGATGGACAATGGAGAGGGAGAGAGAGAGAGAGAGAGAGAATCAGACGAATTGCGGTTTGTCCTCGAATGGTCTCCTCTGGTCTCTGTTTCGTTAATGGACATAAATTACTCATTCCTCCTTTTTTGTTTCCACTCTTTTTACAAAAAATGTTTTTTGTTGGTGAAAAAGAATATACATTTTTTTTAATTAAGGCGAGAAAAGAGCCACCTCATCTTTATTTTTCTTTTTTTAAAAGAAAGTAAACTTTATTACAGATGCAAACTTTCATCACAGAATATTAAATTACAAGTTTAAATCTAGTGTGAGAGTCACATTTTTTAGTAAGTATGAATAGCTCATGATATCCAACCAAAATTTCCAGGAATGAGAACCAACAACGATCATACTGGTTTCCATTTTCAGGAATTGGAACAGGAACAACCGGTTCCAATTTCAATTCTAGTTGTCGGGTACTTATCGCACATATCTTAACACGTTGAGCTCTTGAAAATTTTATTATGCTTTTGCCCTTTTGAGAGGCTTATATTAAATCTTAACAAGTTAAGATAAAGAATAATAATGATTAGCCTTTGCTTTAACTTTTAAGAATGGAACATTCAATTTCAAAAAAATTAGTTGAAAAAAAAAAAAGAAAAGCAAAGAAAAAAGAATGGGAAAAGAACTTTTCTTTTCTAATTTTTACTAATAAAACTATTTTAGATACTTTTTTTATGACTAAAATGGAAATCAGGTAGGACGATCCCTCATTCTTGGGAACTAGAACCTTTTGATCAATTTATGCCCAATTTGGAATACCTACAAATTGTACTCACTGCTACCTTAAAGAAAGGGTTTTTCAAGTTTTCAATGGAGATTAATGGGTAATTCTAACCCTCTCCTTTATTTTTTTTAAAATTTTAATCATATAAATACAACTTACCCAACTACAGTTATGAATTTGTGTTTGTATTTGACTATGAATCGTTTTTTTCCTTTCGAAATGAGACTATGGATGGATGTTGATGGAACAAAAATATGCACAATATCATAGATGTTGTGGCTAGTTTGTGAAATTGATTGCCACTAGATTGTGAGATTGAACGAGACCATTTTGACTATGTAAATTTTATGATGTGGATTAGTTTCTTTGTTCCCTTGTAGAAAGTGGAAACAATTCTTAATCTATGTGCTCATGGGTTAATTACTTGGCATGTGCATACTAAAAGCACTTGAACCTATTTTTTTAAAGGTTAAAGATTCATTACACTATTTAACTCCACAAAGTAGGGTAACAAAACAAACTAAGAGTATTTGAGTAAGAAAGTGACATTTTAAGAAGAGTTCTTCCTTAACAGTCAAACATCAGTTGTACCTAATAGTGTATAGATGACAAATATGTAATTTTTGTATTCCCTAAATCAATATATATACAGTGTCAGGCTCCTTAATTGGGTCAGAGTCTTGACTTACATTCACATGTATCAGAGGTATGAATCCTACAATAATTGTTCGTTTTCTTCCTTCTCAAGCAAGCGAGATTTCAAGCTCCTCTCTCTTTCCCAAACCCTAGTCGCCTCCTCGATCATCTGAGCTATCACCACCGACGATTTCCTGCCGCCATGACCAATGACGTCAGTTCACCGGTCACACCATCTCCCATTTCTGGTGTTCCAACGTCCATGGCTTTGTCCCCTGTGCTTAGACATTAAGTGAACCAGCCACGCTTCCCCCCTCTATAGCCGTCACATCCACTTTTCTTCCACCACTGCCGCCTCTTCCGCAGCCCTCCCTTGGTTCTCTTAAGCCATCCCACAGTTTCTCTACCCCCACGCTAGCTGATTTTACCTCTCTTTACAACATGGGTGCTCCAGTCTATCCGTGGTCGTCAATGCTCTCTCACGCCTCGTTGTCCGGTTCTCTTGCATTTGGGGCTTCGCTGCCAAGGACGCACGGTGGCATCTCAGCGTCCTCGCCACTCGCACCCACTACCGGTTTCTCGAGTCCTTCATCGCTTTTCCCGGTGGACACGCCTTCATGGCTCTCGTTAGGCTCTCACTTGCCTCTTATTCATCTAAGTATCATCTCCCTTAACATCAAGAATTTTATAACTATAGTCCTTACTACCATTGAAGATTTTCTCTCTTGGCGCACTCAATTTGTCGCTTTTCTTGTTACCCAGCAGTTAAGCGGGTTCTTTGATGGTATGATTGAGACTCCAACCACTTACATTCTTGACTATAATGGCATGCAACATCCCAATCCCTCTTATTCGATTTGGTTGTGTTTGGATCAACTCATTTGATCTTGGTTATTTGCAACAATTTCTCCTGAATTATTAACTGAGGTCCATGATTTGATTCACTCTAACGAAATTTGGGAGCGCCTCTCTAAGCGATTCAATACTACTAGTCTTGCTCGGGCTATGGATCGTCAACGCATTCTGTCTACTTTGTCTAACGATCCCATAAAAACCATGGAGGATTATCTCCGCAACATTAAACATATTGTAGCCTCTCTTGCTTCTATTCGGACTCCTGTTTCTGACATTGATTTAGTCTAGTTAACGCTGAATGGTTTGGATGAAGACTATCATACTTTAGTGACTACTCTCTCTTATGGCACTAACTTACTTACCATTGCTGATCTTCACTCCAAACTCATCCATTACGAGCAACGACTAAGGTTTCTCAAAAGCAAAGAATCGTTTGGTGTTCAACATCAAGCTTCAGCTACTTCAGTTACCTCCTCTAAGTCCAGCAAAGGGTCGCATACTACTAGCTTCAATAGTGATAATGGATCTGGTGGAGGCCAAGGCAAGGGTATAAATAATAATAGCAAAGGCATTAGGAATCAAGGGAGTGGAAATCGCAACGTTACTACGAATCAGCATCATTATGCCAGCATGCATAACACTACATGAAATGGTTTTGGTCATATTATTTCTTCATGATCTATTGTTCAGTGTTTATCTTCATCTCCTACTAATGTTGTCTTTGCAGGTACTCATTCATGTGTATGGGTCTTAGGTTCTCACCCTAATGCTGTTTGTCAGATTTGTTTTGCATCTGGGCACACTGTTCTAGGTTGCTACAACGTTATTCTCCCTCTCCAAATTCCTACTTTCAATGTCGTTGATGCCAACAATTCAGCTTGATATCCTGATTCGGTGGCCACTTCTCACATGACTCCTAACGAAGAAATTTATACTCTAAATCGTTTACATAGTACTGATACAGTCTGGGTTGGGAATGGTTCTCTTCTCCTGATAAAATGCATTGGGTCTTTCAGTGTTCCTCCAGTTGCTAAGCCTCTTGTTCTGAAATGTGTTTTGCATGTGCCATCTTTAAAGCACAATTTATTATCTATCAAACAACTTTGCCAAGATAACAATTGCATTGTTGTATTTGACAATTCTTCTGTTTGTGTCAAGAACAAAACCTCAGGTAACATCCTACTGCGTGCATCTTCCACTGGAAATGTCTACCCCTTAGCTATTCATGGTTCTTCCTCCTCAGCTTTTGTTGCACTTATATACCCTGCAACCTCATGGCATCGTCGTTTCGGACATTGTGGAGTTAAGATTTTGTCTCCTCTTAGAAATCGAAATTTAGTTTCATTTCCAAATAAATTTCATGATTTTTGTAACTCATGTCGACTTGCAAAATCTCATAGTTTACCTTTTCACTTATTTAAACATCATTGTCATAAACATTTGGAATTAATTCATTCTAATTTATGACAATCTACTATTCTTTCTCACATGGGTTATTGGTATTATGTTTGTTTTGTGGATGATTTTTCTCGTTATACATGGATTTATCTACTTAAGCGAAAATTAGATGCTCTCCCTACTTTCTGTGCCTTTCAGAAGTTGGTTGAAAATCTCTTCAATACCAAAATAAAAATGTTTTAAAGTGATGGTGGTCGTGAATTTGATAATACCTCTCTTGGGCTCTGTTCTTTTCGTGGGTAAATTGGGTGGGTAAAAGGGTGAACTAGGTTGAAGTAGGTTCAAGTGAGTTGAAGTTGGTATTTTTTTTTTTTTTTGAAGTGGGTTGAAATAGGTTAAAGTATGTTGAAATGGGTTGATGTAGGTTAAAGTAGGTTGAAGTTGGAATATTTTTTATGTACTGAGTTGAAGTGGTTAAAATAATGAGAATATAATTAATGTGTGATAATTTATGAAGTTATCAAAATTTTGTGAAATTTTTGTTCAATTTTTTTTTCTTTTTTCTTTTTTATTTATTTTTTTATTTTTTATTTTTATTATTATTTTTATTTTATTTTTGAATTTTTTATGTTTTTTATTTTTTAATTTTTTTCTTAATTTTTTAATTTTAAATTTTTTACTTTTATTTTTTAATTTTCTTTGTTTATTCTTTGTTTATTTTTTATTTTGTTTATTTTATATTTTATATTTTATATATTTGGTTTTTTGTTTTTTTTTATTTCATTATTTTATATTTTATAATTTTTACTTTTTACTTTTAAATTTTTTAATTTTTATATTTTAGGTTTATTTTTATTTAAATTTTTAGTTTTTAATTTTTAATTTTAAAATTTTCAAAATTTTTGTTTTATTTTATATTTTATATTTGTATTTTTATTTTTATTTAATTTTTTTATTGTTTTTTTAGTATTTTTTTTATATTTTATATTTTATATTTTTTTATTTTCATTTTTATTTTTAATTTCTAATTTTTAATTTTTTAATTTTTGATTTTTTATGTAATATTTAGTTTTTTAATATTTTTTATTTTATATTTGATTATTTTTATTTATTTTTTATTTTTTATTTTTATTTCTTTTTATGTTTTATCTTTTATTTCTTATTTTAATTTTTTTATTTAGTATTTATTTTTTTTTATTTTTTTATTTTTAAGTAGGTTGGAATTTTCTGTAGCTTTTGTTTGGAATAAAAAACTTAAAATTAAAAAAATGAAAAACATTATATACAAAAATACAAAATAAAACTATAAAATTAGAAATTAAAAAATAAAAATTGAAGCCAAAAAATTAAAATAAAATTAAAAAATTAAAAAATTAAAAATTAAAATTAAAATTGAAATTTAAAATTCAAAATTCAAAATTTAAAATTTAAAAAATTATGTATCAAAAATAAAAAAATAAGAAATAAGAAATAAAAATAAAATTAAAAAATTAAAAAACTAAAAAATAGAAAATTAAAAAATAACAAAGAAAAAATTAAAAATTAAAAAAATTAAAAATTAAAAATTAAAAATCAATAAATAATAATTAAAAAATAAAAAAACAAAAAACAAAAAATAAAACAATAAAATAACAAAAAATACAAAATTACAAAAAATACAAGGAATAAAAAAATGAAAAATAAAAAATGAAAAAATGAAACAATACAAAAATAGAAAAATACAAAATACAAAAATACAAAAATAAAAATAACAAAATAAAAAAAAATTAAAAATAAAAATTAAAAAATTTAAAAAATTTAAAAATTTAAAAAAATTAATAAAAATTGAAAATTAAAAAAATTGAAAATTAAAAATAAAAAAATAAAAAGATAAAAAAATGAAAAATGAAAAATGAAAAATGAAAAATGAAGACTGAAAAATAAAAAAACTAAGTACAAAAAAGTAAATATTGAAAATTTAAAATTTAAAGTTTTAAAAATAAAAAACTAAAAAAATACAAAAATAAAACAATTGCAAAGTACGATAATTTACAAAAAAGTAGTCCAGTGAACTTTTTAGTGCAAGATTGTTTAAATCTCACATGATATTTTACAAATTATTAAAATTATGAAGGGGTGGATTGAAGTGGGTTGAAGTGGGTTGAGGTAAGTTGAAGTGGGTTGAAGTTGGTATTTTTTTTTCAAGTTGGTTGAAATATGTTGAAGTAGGTTCAGGTTGGTAAATAGCAATTGACACACGAAAAGAATAGAGCCTTGGTGATCATTTTTTAGACCATGGAATTTATTTTCGCAATTCTTACACTGACACTCAGGCTCAAAATGGTGTTGCTGAACACAAGCATTGTCACCTCAATAAAATGGCTTGTGCCTTTCTCATTGAGGCTCAGATGCCTAGTATTTTTTTGGGTCTATGCTATTTACACTGCAGTGTTTGTCGCTAACCGGCTTCCAACATCTAATCTTCTAGGCAAATCACCTTTTGAAAAATCGCTTCAAAAGTCTCCTAATTTCAATTTTCTCAAAACTTTTGGCTGCGCCTATTACCCAAATTTCTTAGTAACTTCCGCTAATAAGATAGCATCACAATCTACTCGATGTATTTTTCTTGGTTACGCTTTCCATTATAAAGGTTATGAATGTTTTGATCTCATGACGGGCTACATCAATATAAATTGACATGTTTTTCAAGAATATGAATTTGCTTTCCTGGACTTTTTACACACTCCTCCACATTATTCTGCACTGCCTGCCCGTCCCCCAAGTGCCTCGTCGAACTATCTCGACCCACCCCTATGCATGCTGTGTTTCCTGCTTTATTGGGCTCCCCCGTCCTGCTGTCAGCCCACTTGAATCCCCTCCCTTAACTGCATCACCATCAGCCCCTCGCTGCTAACTGGGCCCCAACCAATCTCTCTCTCAGCCCCCAGTCTGCGTCTTTTGTGTCTGCCTCGAGATAGCCCACAGCCCCTTCTTCGATCTCGGCCTCTACTGTTGGGCCGTCTCCCCTTACGCCTGGCCCGATTTCTCTCCTCGGTACCCAACTGCAGGCATCCTCACCCGTGCCCAGCCTAATGTCGACGTCCAACCCATAGCCCAGTACCTGGTTGTTTCTATAAAATATCTTGTCCAATTTAATCATTGTTTCTATAAAAATTAATATAAGATATCCTGATTTTGACACTCTACACAATATCAAAGTTGATAGCTTCAGGCACAAGGATCCTCTACTAAACTATAGCTTCATTATGAGCTTGTCAAATTTGGTAATGTTATGATACTTTCAAGCGAGTTATACACATCGTGTATGGCCTAACAATTTCCCCTTTTATAAGCCATATACGTGATTACATAGACCTGATTTTTTTGATCTCTTACCCATTTCCACAGAACTATCTCTAACAGTGTTGAGTTATTATATTTAAGTTTTGATGATAACAAATCCAAGTGTAAAAATGTGTCCAAGTAATGTTGCTCCAAACACGATCTCCAAACAGGCCTAACTGGTGTTTATAATCTTTATTGTATTAACTGGTTTGCTACATGTGAGAACAAGTCTTTAAAACAGGTTTTAATTGGTGATTCTACATTAAGTCAAGAACGCCATCTCGACAGTTGATTATAAGGCGTGTTCCTAAACTCTAGCAATGCAAAGAACAACCGCAGCAAACAAGGTGGCCTTGGTGTTCACAGCAGCTCTACAAATCTTGGACAAGATGACTGATTCAAAACAAGAAGTCTTGGGTATATAGGTTTTATTTATTTAGACTCTTGTTAATATGCCAATATTGAAAATGCTCTTTAAACACCTCTTGAATCGATATTTGCGCTAAGTACTTCAGAACACCAGTTGCGAACAACCCTGCAAACAGGGTGCCTAGGGTGTTTCTAAATTGAAGTGGCCATACCCGGTTATCTTTGAAAATTCATTTTGGTTGGCCAAGCTCTCCAGAATACTCTCTTTAAACTCCAAGATTGCTATTTTTCTGGGAAGGATATTTCTTGAAAATATTATGGGAGATTTGCGAAAATAGGTTTTTGGAGATTTGCCAAAACTAAAAGATTTCCTTTCCCCATATTTTCGGATAAGATAAAATTTCAAAAGCTGAAGATTTCTGGTTGCCTTTTGAATCTTCTTCACGGCTATGGGAAGATAAGGGTTATCTCTTAAGATAACAAATCCCTTCTACTTTGGGAAAAACTTGTCACTAGCCGTTGGGGAGTATTTTTTGAAAAATCATTTTCCATACTTAGCTGATTCTCTTGGTTTTGACCGTTGGAATTTTTGTTTAAATATAGCATTTTACTCCCATTGAAAAAGATACACATAGAGAGAATAGCAAGAAAAGAAAGCAAGAGAAAATCTACAAACACAACATACGCAAAAAGCAAAATTTCAAAAGTGGTTTTTCTAGTGGTTAATCTATGAGTTTGGTTCTCTGTGTTTCAACAAGAATTTGTGATCGCAATGCATGTCTCCCCCCCCCCCCAAAAAAAATCAGTTCTTATTTGTGTGCTTTCCTTTCCCCCCTTTCAGTGTACTATCATTGCATGTACTTGTGTATTCTTGAGTTTTTGTCTTGTTTGCCCACAAACTTCATGCAGTGCTGTTCCTTGCCAAAAAAATCTCTTGTAGTACTGTTATAACCAGGATATTTACATGTTATGGTCTGTCATCCATTGCCTGTGATAAATTCATTCTTTTCACAATCTAAACCATAAGTGCATTGATTTTTACTCATTTGTGCTGTCGTCTCTGTAATTTTTTGCATGCATGGGCAAGTTTCATGTTTTCATAGGGTGCATTTTCGTGGGATCAACTTGTTGGACCTACATCCATTTTAAAATAAAATTCCAAGTGGAGTGTTTTTGAGGATGGCGTTCTCCTTTTCATCTTGTTTCCTTGTTCAGTGAGTCCTATTACTGTGGCGATTTCATTATTGTTTTTATTTTTGAAGTACCGGTTTGGACTTGTCCTTTTAGTGGTAGAGTTTTCCCTTACCTAAGTTCCTGAACATTCAGGTGAGATGCTACAAATTAACAGGGGTTTGCTTTGGAAGGTGGTAGGTTGCTCCTCTTGTTATACTTATAATTTGGCACATTATTATTTTTGATTTTTTTGCTAAGCTGTCGTTGGGATGATTTGTTTGTTTGTTTGCTTTTGTTTCCTTTCTTTGGGGTTCTTTTTGTAGGTTGAGTATCTTACCTAACTCTTATAGAGGTGTTGGCTTATTCATTCTTTACTTATTTAATGTGAATCTTTCAAAAGTGTATGTTCTGATACAATTATCAGGGTTAGTATATTGATTGATGTAGTTGAAGGTATTTATGTGACAGATCATTAGCCAATTGGCAAGACAAGTGTTAAGTAGGGATTGCTAGTCACATATTTTAGATTGTTAACAATGGCAATGTTCATCCTTCTAAATGAAGATATCTTTTGAATTATACGTAATTTTGGAACATGTCATTATGATCTATAAGGAGAAATGAAGGTAGTTTCACTCTCTCATACCATGTAAATTGCTTCCTTGCCTCCTTGGTGCATGATATTACAATGGCTTCATTTAATGTGATACTTTATTGTCTTTTGGCTTTCTAAGTTCTGTTATATCTCAGTGATGCTGTCAAGGCTACTCCTAGGTTTACATTTAGCAGTTGTATACTTTACTGACAACATTTGTTCTTAGTGGTGTTGATTGATTATCAGGTTCTGAATTCTGATCTTTGTTGGATATAATCTGAATTTCTTGTGCCTGGCATTTGAATTTGACAGTATTTGGACAGCTTGCTCATTCCAGCTCTTATTGTCATACTGATATCAGTTGTATTGCTTGGTGCGGTTGACTATTTTAAGGTTGACAGGTGTCGGTTTCTGTCATGTTAGCTGCTAAATCTAGACTAGTTCCCTTATTGTCTATGTTAGCAATCTTGTTTCCTAATGCCAGAGGTTACTCAATTTTGGACTTTTGATATTCCCGTCTTTTTGTTGCATTGGAACTTTTTTAAATGCAGATGCCGCCAAGGCAACATGTATGAGATATCTACTTTTAACTGTATTGGACAGAGAGAAAAAGGAAAAGGCGGGAAAAATCTCTTTCCTGTTAGAGTAGGTCTACATTGGACAGGAGACCCCATTCTTCAAATTATCGGTTCCACACTGACTGCCAGACTGTTGCCTGCCCAAGACTTCACTATCTAATTTGCTCTCCTAAATAAAATTATCCTTCTCAAAATGGTCCCCCTAACCTAGATTTCAGTCCTTCAATAGCTGGCAATCCCTTATGCTCATTTACAAGGCTCAGATCATCTAAGAAAGCAGGGACATCTTCCCTTCGCTGACTGTCTCGGCTTTTAATCCAGACCTTTTTATGAGTCAGCATTCCCTTATCAACTCTGATGTCCTTGATAGAGTTATAAGCGTTATCTTTGTAGCAAACCATCAACTTAGGTAACTCACACTCGGTGACAATTTTATCAGTGAATAGTTCAGTGTCCTTCCTATAAACAACTTCCTCACCATTTCCATCGGCAGGGATTTTGCTATCTACAATATGAGAATGAGCAAGTATGGCTTCTTCCCATGATAAATCAGCAGTGTCTAAGTGAAATGTCAAGGAATCTGTATTTTTCTTGAAGCTCTTAATATCATAATTAACATTGTTCCTCATGTAACCATCGGTGTCTTCATCATCTGAATCAAAAGGGTTGTATGATTTGTGAGGTGGAGTCTGAACGCCAAACCCAGGATCATGTTCTGCCAAAGAGATTGGACATCATTTGTCAAAACACCCTCTGAGCTCAAAGTTAGAACGAACATCTCCCTGATTCTCAGCTAAACAAATTCTATGCTTTCAGAGAGTCATTCAGCTTATATTGTAAATCAAGCAGTGGCAAAATTGTCACTCAGTACTCTATAAATCAGCATCCATTATACATGTATCATATATTGATTCACTTAAACACCATAGAAAACATCCCAAACCAAAAAGCGTACTGTGTATAGGAAAAGCGATGACAATGTGGGTTACCTAGCTTCATTTCGACATAAGCTTGAATCCTTGATAGATTGTGTTGTTGAAAAGAACAATAAGCTTAAGCAAACACAACGACCTCAAATAGATCCAAATTGTTCTGGTTTTCGCCAACCTAGCAACACGAATGCCACAAGTTAATAAAATTCACCATTTCAACTTGCCATTACTTCTGACAGTAGCATACTATTGTGAAAAACATGCCATTTCTAGCTTCTGGAAATGAAGAAAAGCAATAATTTTTTTCCGTTCATATAAACAGTAACGCTAAAAAATCAAAAACTAAACTAAGCCTAAGACCAACCATATACATTCTTGGCCTTAACTCAATGTACATAACATTCTATTTGCAAGATTGTAGAAAAATATATGGTAGAAAATGACAGTAAAGTCAATGACAGTAAGCCATCAAAATTCTACAAGCACAAGTTAATTTCTCTGATCTGGTCACTAGAAAGCCACCAAAGTTACTTAAGTCAATTTGTACTTCTACATCACAAAAACTTGACTTCAAATTTTGAGTCTTGTTTTTAATTAAAAAAAAAAGAACAAGCCAGCAAGCAGAAGAACACAGAAAATTGAAACTAATTGATTTCTTTTCCTGCTATTTTTATGTTTCATTTTGGAATTAGTTAGTCAAATTTTTCCTCTGTGATGAGTATAATCAAATCCTAACTTTTGACATGCTACTTTTTTTAAGCCACAAGAATAATATAATGAAATTCAATCAAAGAAGATGACAAAAAGTTAGAAAGGTGAATGCTACCTTTAAAAGTTACATTTTTTTTTTAAAAGGCTTTCGGGATGAGGGGACAAAAAAAAGTGAAAATGGAAAGGTGAAGTTTTACAAAAGTATCACTTTGCTACCCTCAACAATCCCATTCCCACTAAGATAGATGGGGCGATACTCCAATCAATTAACGAATGCTGTAATGATTTCAAGCTAGTTATCATGTTGAATGTATCATCGGGAAGCCTGATATATGCAACACTTTCAAATTAGTAAAATCAAAACTTTTGAACAAGTAAAGAATTCCACATTGATGGGAATGGGAAGTACACAACTGAGGCAGAGGCCGAAGCCAAAACAAGTAGTTGAAATGAACTTGATCATTCACTTTACAATGACATGATCGTCTAACGTCAATGTAGACGAATAATAACATGGTCTGCTTAGCTATTCTCAAAATCAGGAATAGCAAAGTAGCTTCAAACCCTCTTGTTTCATCATCTATTCCAATTGAACGCATGGCTTCTTGCACCCAAAGCGAGAATCATTCCAAAGGCAGAATGCCCTTCTTGTTTCACATTCAGTTTTAATTCTCCTAATGTTAGTTTTGTCTCTTATTAGCCCTTCTTATGTAATCTGATTGTCCTTGAATTTTTAGGGCTGCTCCTTACATAATATTTATTTTATTATCATAAAATGACGCATATAAGATATTGCACTAAATTATTTTATGTTTGTAGAAATGGACTCAAGTTGGATTGAATTACCAAATGATCATCCTGATTATCTTGATGGTGCCATCAAATTTATTAAGCTTGCTAAGAAAAATCTCGTAGAAGGAAGAACTCAATGTCCATGTAGGAGATGCAAAGTGGATAAATAGTTACCTATAGAAGAAGTGGAGCAACATATTTTATTCAAAGGTTTCCATAAGGAGTATAACCATTTTATTTTTCATGGTAAAGGGGACATTCTTGATCATGTAAAATATAGAGGAAGCACAAGTCGAGAAACAAATATTGACTCGCCAAATTTCACTAGTGGAGATGATGTGGAAGGTTTGTTGAGAGCAGCTTTTGGGGTTGACATGCCTATGTGTAAAGATGACATTCTTCATGATGTGGTTGATGAGCCGCTTGATGAAGGAGTTGAACCTTTTGACATCTATGGTGACCAAATTTCCTCAGAACAATTTTACGAATCAGCAAATTCTCCATTGGATGATGAAGAAAAAGTGAAGTATCCTAGGCTACTGGATGTGTCCAATGAGGCACTTTATGATGGGTTTACCACATTTTTAAAATTATCTTTCCTCATACGCTTGTTTCATATGAAATGTATGTTTCATTGGTCAGCTGAGTCTTTCACAATGTTGATGAAACCTTTAGGAGATGCATTCCCTCAAATCATGGAGTTTCCCTCATCTTATTATGAAGCTAAGAAAATTATCAATAACTTGGGCCTTGGATATGAAAAGATTGATACTTGTCCTAATGATTGCATTCTATATTGAAGTGAGTTATTAGAAAAAAATAGTTGCCATGTTTGTGGTGTTCCAAGATGGAGGACAGTAAAAGGCAAGGAAGGTTAGACATGTGAAGGAAGTTCAAATCCTAAGGTAGGAGAGCCGGCTAAGGTGATGCTTTACTTCCCTCTAATCCCTAGATTGAGGAGGATTTACATGTCATCTAAGTTAGCTAAACAAATGAGATGGCACGACAGGTATCGTGTGAAAGATGCAAAGTTAAGACATCCATCTGATGCTATTGCATGGAAGGAATTTTATATCCCGACTTTGCTTCTGATCCCCATAATGTTAGACTTGCCCTTGCTAGTGATGGCTTTAATCCATATCGTCTTATGAATACAACCTACAGTACATGGCCTGTAGTGTTAATCCCTTATAATTTGCCTCCATGGGTATGTGTGAAGTCATCATCATTTATTCTTTCATTGATTATTCCGGGAAAATCAAGTACTAGAATCAATATTGATGTATACTTGCAACCACTAATACATGAGTTGAAATTGTTGTGGGATGGTATCGTTGTTTTTATGCTTATAACAATGAATATTTCAATATGTGAGCAGTTCTAAGATGCACCATCAATGATTTTCCTGCTTATGCTGTGTTGTCCGGTTGGAGTACCAAGGGCTATAAAGCATGTCCTTCATGTGCTGATTCCACACATTCATATATGTTTGGTGGTAAAATTTGTTACGTAGGCCATCGAAGATGGCTACCTCGTAATCATCCTTGATGTTCTCAAGGCCATTTATTTGATGGGACGGAGGAATTTAGGGATGCTCCAGTTGTTGTAGATGGGATTGAAATTTCAGTGCAACAAGATGGAGTTGGTTATGTGTATGAAAAGTCTAAAAAGGCTTCAAAAAAGAAGAGAGTAAGACAACAAGCGGGTACATCTACTTGTGAAATTGGGGACGATTGTGATAAGGACTATGATGATGATGCTACTGATGATGTCCTTTGGATTAAAAGAAGCATTTTTTTTAGTTACCCTACTGGAAGGTTAATCGATTAAGACACAATTTAGACATCATGCACATTGAGAAGAATGTGTGTGATAATTTATTGGGAACCCTTTTGAATGTGGATAAGAAAACTAGAGACGATGCGAATGTAAGAGAAGCGCTTGAAGAGATAGGGATAAAGCCTCACCTTTGGCTTCAACCTCGACATGGTCGGGATCCAGTTATGCCTCCAGCTCCATATTCCATGTCTTCGGAGGAGAAAGAAAGATTCTTAAAAGTTCTACAAAAGCTTAGAGTTTCGGACAAATATGGGTCTAACATCTCTAGATGTGTTAATTTGAAACAATGAAAACTCTTAAATCTTAAGCGTCATGACAATCATGTTTTAATGCAAAATATTCTTCCTGTAGCTTTACGAGCATCACATGCCATGGAAGTGATTGACCTACTCTCTAATCTGTGTTCATTTTTCAAGTATGTGTGCTCACCTACCCTTGACGTGGATGAACTGGAGCACGTTCAATCGAGGCTTATTCTTACTCTTTGTAAGCTGGAAAAAGAATTTCCTCCAACTTTTTTCACGGTCATGGTCCATCTCATAATTCATTTGGTAGATGAAGTTAAACTTGGAGGTCCCGTTCATTATAGATGGATGTACCCTATTGAAAGGTGACAATTTTAAACGCTTTTTTTTCTCTCTTTTTCATTAATATTTTATTGTATTATTTATTAGAACTTCTTGAAAAAGGTACTTGGCCCATTTGAAATCTCATGTCACCAATAAAGCCTAGCCTGAAGGATCTATGGTTGAAGGGTACATTCTTGAGGAGACTATCGTCTTTCGTTCAACCTTTTTGGAAGGGGTTGAGACCATATTTTGTAGGAGCAAGAGGAATGATGATTATAATGTTAATATGAGTACCTACTTGTTTAACTCTAGTGGTTGAGTGGTTGGAATAGAGAGGACTTGTCGTCTTGAAGACAAGAGCTTAAGGCAGGCACATCGATATGTACTGCTTTATTCAGATGATATGAAAGAACTTATTGAGTAAGTATCATCTATGCACCATGATGCTCCACTAATTGGGTTTCCATTTTTGGAGATGAAATTAAATAAGGAAACCCCTTTTGCTAATTATGTTAGGGAATTCTTAAAAGAAAGGGCAGCCTCTAATCGATGCTCTTCAGTAACTGCGAATGAAACTCTTCGAAGTGATTGGATAATTAATGAATTAGATGGATGGCTGCAAAATCAGGTTATCTTTCTATCTTCAAAAATGTATGCCATGAATTTGTATATAGAGTGTGCTTGTGTAACTACTTTTATATAACTAAACGTTTTTCGTATTATAGGTGGAGTACATTGATATGAGCACGCCAGAAAGAGAGTTGAGAAAAGCTTTAGCCAGTGGTTTAAACCCTGTGGCCAAAAGCGTTAAAAGCTTCATAATTAATGGCTACAAATTCCAAACAGTTCATCGTGAGCATTACCGAAAGACACAAAATTCTGGGGTTATGGTGGAAGCTGATGGCCAACCTTACTACGAAAGACTGGCGGACATCTATGAATTAGATTATTATGGGGCATATAAAGTTGTGGTTTTCCGTTGTGATTGGGTAGACATAACTAGGGGTTTGAAAACTTTTAGAAACGGCCATGCTTGTGTCAACTTCTCAAAGCTCATTCATATCGGTCGATATTTACATAATTATCCATTTGTCTTCTCATCTCAAGCAAAGCAAGTTTTCTACGTTGAAGGTGAGAAACAAAACGGATGGTTACATGTTATTAAAATCAAGCCCAAAGACATTTTTTATTTAGGCGAGGATGTGTCATAGGATTTTTATATGGTCATTGTGTGTCAAGCATTACTTTGGTATTGAACAATGTTATCTCTTTGCTATTTTATTGTTGGATTACTTATCTTTTGTGTTTCCCATGTTTGACAAGTGTAGTTATTTATTCTTGATATCATATCTAAGTCAATGGCTTGAGTTAAGTTGGTTTTATCAACTGTTGGATATTGTAATATTATGCTCGATATTAAATCAGGTAGTATTACATCTATTGCTATGACTTGACATTACATGTATAGTTAATGACTTGAGTTTACATATCACTGATCCGGGTAAATGTCTTCATAACTCTTATTGTCAGGTATTGAGTACAAATTGAGGCATAAAGGATGAGCTACAGGAGCAAAAGAACACTAAATGTACTGGCTGCCAAATCATCCACAGCAACAACACAATCACTTGGTCATCCCAGCTCCAGTACTGCAACAGCACAACCATCACAACTTGCTTCCTCCTTGAAAGCATCAGAATCGTTAGTGCACCAGCAGCCACCTGGACTATGCTCGACTTCTAGTGGAGTCCTACAGCCACCCACACAGCCCCTTCGGCCACCCAGTGTTGTGGCTGGGGCATCTGCTAAAGCTCATGCACGTTCTAGACACATACTTTCCCCACCTAGTACTAGAGCTAGAGCTTCAAAAGTAACTGTGCAGCAGCGACCTGTTGGGTTGAGTAGATCTATTGGAGCATCAACACCACTTGCGCAGTAGCTTCTTCAGCCTACTCCATCAAGTGGAGCATCACAATTGCCTTTGCAAACATATGTCAAAGAGTCTGTTCAGCATGCAACATCAACTCAAGCTTCAATTGAAGCGCCACGACGATCTGGACAACTACCTCCCCCACCTAGTACATCTATTAAAGCTTCAAAACAAATAGTTCAGCAGTTGACTAGATCTACTGAAGGATCAAAACCAATTATGCAGCACCTTGTTCGACCTACTTCTTTAAATGCGGGATCAGGTATGTTTACTCTATCAGTTAATCAAAACATTTTTTTGAGCGGTTTTCACTTATTTAGCTTTCTTTCAATTTAATATTTTGGTATTTGTCTCACTGTTGTATCTACATTGTTTTTTGTTTTAGCATCTCATCTATCCCTCCAATCGCAACCTACTACCTCCATTGTTGTATTACGGCCTATACATATGCCTACTTCCCTAACTGGAGCAGCACAAGCCCTGATTCGCCCACCTACAATAAGATTTGGTCCTTTTCAACCATCCTTTGCTACTACAGGATCGAATCCACCTTGTCAGCCCCCTTCTCTTGTTGGAACTTCCCAAGTAAATTCCTCAACTACAAGATTGAATCCACCTTGTCAGCCCCCTTCTGTTGTTGGAACTTCCCAAGTAAATCCCTCTACTAGGTCACTACCATTACACAATCAATCCTACTCGACTATTATTAAAGTTGCTAGAGGTGCAGCACAACAAGAAGTGCATCAAAAAACAGGCTCCACTAGCTAAGCAAGTAGAGAATCTCCCTCAAATGGCAATAATGATCATGCAGACTTAGCAAGGAGTTCTCAAAGTTAGTCTAATGATAAAGGAAAAAGTCATGTTGGAGGGAAACAAAGGAAGTCATTTGTATCCAAAAGCACCCGATCTTCTCAATCATCTTGGAAATATAACATACTATTTGATGCAAAAGAAGAAGTCCTGACCATTGGTAAACAATATTTTTGGTTTGTTGAATATATATTCAAACTGTCTTTTGGCCTACTAATCAAAACTGTTTTTGGAAGATATTTTCAACCTATTTTTGGGCATGTAAATCAAAACTGTTTTTGAAAATATATATTTGACTATTATTAGCCTGGCTAATCAGAACACTCTTTCCCAGCTTTGGAGTGTTAGTTTCAGTTAGTCACTATCATAATTGATGTCTTCTAAATGATATTCTTTTTAACACATGATTAAGGGAATGATGAGGTGATAAAAGGATCAATTCTACCTCGAGATGTTATGAATTACAAGCAAGGGGTGATATTTTGTGTGGCATTTAACAACTACAACCAATCTATTAGAAAGGGAGGCTACATTTCGTGAGGTTTCTTGGCTACATTGCAAGGCAGGAGAGATTTTGCCCTATTGGGATGATTAGCTGGCATAAATTGAATAAAACATATAAATCCGACATAATTGAAATGGTTCAAGTAAGTATTTTTCTAAATCTAATGTAAACATCTATCTATCTAAAGTTTAGAGTGGTCAAGTTCATTCATTCTGAATTTATGACTTATAAATGATGTACAGTCCAAGTTCATGTATCCAGCAGATAAGGGCTTTCTTAAACATGTCCTTAAACATGTTGCTAAGCATTTCAAGCAATATAAACATGGTTTGAAGAGAGGCTACTTCAAACCTGAAGAGCAAACAAGAAAGGACATGTATAAGATGGTTCCCAAAGGGCACTCTCGTGATCGGTGGATGCGATTGGTTGACTATTGGTGTTCAAAACAACATGAGGTATATATATCTAATAACAATTTTGATTTCAAAATTGCTTACACCTTGAACCTCCATATTTGCATTTTTTTCCCCTTTAACCTCCATTTTTGCTTATTTTAATTTTTTCCTTTAACCTTCGTATTTGCTTGATCTTCTTCCTATTATTCCTGAGCTATTTTTTTCATTAACCTCTATATCGACTAATTTGTTTTCCTCAAAGGTATATAGCAATGAATATATGTATGTCTTGATTCTAGAATGATAGTTTGTATTCCATATATCCTTGAGCTCAAAGTGTGACCACTGTGTACGATTATTTTTATACAAGGTCTCGTACAAGTCATACTGCAAGTCTTCTAAAAGTCAAAAGAATTGCCACTGTCAGATAATTTTTATACAAAGTGACAAGGCCTTATACACTGTAACATATATA
Source organism: Selenicereus undatus (assembly GCA_017589665.1). Taxonomy (NCBI): domain Eukaryota; kingdom Viridiplantae; phylum Streptophyta; class Magnoliopsida; order Caryophyllales; family Cactaceae; genus Selenicereus; species Selenicereus undatus. The sequence goes on along the minus strand of JACYFF010031957.1, from coordinate 107,814,995 downwards.
TGAGCTCAAGGCAAGTGCAACCCTCTGCCCAGGCTACTTTTTCCTTGTATTCATGAGCTATTTTCTTCTTTAACCTCCATATCGATCTGCTTTTTTTTTCTTGGATTGAGCATTACACTTACAGAATTGCTTAAACCTTGAAGCTATGTTCTTAATCTACAGACATTGGCTGAAATAGGTCGAGATGCACGCTATTCGTAAACTCATTGTCATACAACTGGTTCTACCAGTTATGCAAAAAAGTGAGCTGACTTTGTATGTTTTCTTTGCTTTTTTTGGAGCAATTTATATGCTATCACTACCTTGATCCAGACTTGAGCAACTTTTGCAAGAATGTCGAAATTTCCTCTCGTTTTTGCTATGTTGAAATGGGATAAGCTATGTAATGTATTAATGTCGACTTCATCATTAGATCTGTAATTATAAGTGGAAGCTCAAGGAAGAAAGCCAACACATTTGGAGTTCTTCAAAGAGACACATAGCAGAGAAGGTGGGGGCTTTGTAGCTAATACGGAAACTGAAGGTTTTCTGGTACATGTTCTTATTCTACTAGTTGTCATTTTTAGTTTTCTATTTTTGTGGTCTAATTATGATACTTATTCTCTTAAATTGTGCTAGAATAAGGAGACTTCAAAAGTTCAAGAGCGACTTCTTAGCTCTTCCCCCTCAAAAACTCAAGTTGAAATTGAAAACGAAGTGTTCGATGAGCTTATGTATGAAGAAGAAAATCCCAAACGATCGATCAGTTTTGGCTTTAACGTAGATCGAAGTGACATCTTTGGTGTAAATGTTGTCCTTAGGAAAAGAGGTTACACCTTCCCTAGCAACCGTATTGAATTCAAGCGTGTGAAAGAGGAATTTGCATCACATAAAGGCATGTGCTTACTTATGCTGAAGGAGGTGCATAATGGAAAAATTACAGACGAGTTCCTATATGCTACTGAGGTTGCCTTACGTATGGCTGGTGATCAGGTTAGTCTTTCAAATGCTAATGCTTTATACTTATTTTTTTAAATTGGGGGGGGGGGGGGAGTGCGTTGGTCAGGTGGTGCAAGTTAGTCAATCTTATTTGGGAGATGGAGATGCATGATTGTAGTTTTGTGTTGTCGACTATTGATGTGACTGATCTTGTGGATGACTTGCATATATATTGGATGTATATAATCTTTTGTGTGATCTTTTTTTTGGCATCCATCCCTTCTTCCTTTTATATTATCTAGAGAAAAAACAGGTGAGGCATGTGAGAATCTCTTCTGCTGCACGGCAAGTTTATTAGCAGAGAACCACATTGTGTTATCTTGTCAAAATTTTCCCAATTGAGTTGAAATAAGTCCATCCATAAAGAAGAGTAGTGGCGTTTGGCACATGACCAGACTGCGCTAGAATTTAATAAGTGAAATTGGTCATGTCTAATGGTGCATTTCCTTGAGTTCTACCTCCATCTCTAGCATGTCTTTGATAAGCTCGCTTATGTCTCTGAAGCTTTGGAATATGGCTGCTTCATCCGTATACTTAATTTGCAGCATAAGTCTTAGAGATAGGTGGTGGTGTCAAATTAGGCAATTTTCTAATTTATTTTGTTTTCAACCCAAAGTGAAAGACAAATTTCCACCATGTCAGAGTCAACTACCAAGTGCTCACATCGATGAGGTGAAAAGAAAAGCTTGAGCAATATAGCCGAGACTCAAGTACTAGAACAAGGTGCAGGTTGTTCTAATATTGGACTTGGCTACTTTTAACTTAGTGGACTTTTAGCCTAACTCGATATGTCTGTGTACTGCACTAGACATGGATACAGTAGGCGAAAATAAAGAATACAGTAGGCGAAAATAAAGATGTCCAAAATATGTGTTGATATGAGATTCTTTAAGTTGGGTTACTTCTCTAACATTACTGAATGTAAAATACATCCCCTCCCCCCCCCCCAATGCAGTTTCTGGGTTTCCTTTATGTACTTTCACACTTTTCCTTGGTATGGTCATGTCCTGATGCTTTTTACAGTTTTGGTGTATTTGATGTGGATACTGATGTGATCTGCTATGAGATTCTTTAATTTGGTGCAATTTCTGTGTTTCCTTTATTGAATGTAAAAGGTTGAGAGATGACTTTGCTCGTTTTGTTGTTTTGGTGTATTTGATGTTAAGAAGGGAAAAGTAAGGGAAATTATCATTTAAGGGCACTTGGGGCCACCTCTCTTGGTCTTCCAGTTGTTGTAGCAAGGGCAGACCTGTTTGTTGCCATAGGTACCTGGTGGGACACACAAGCATTTCGCACAGCATTTGTTGCAGAAGAACAAGCATGGCTTCTTGTATTGGGTTATTGAGCTCCTTGCACCACGCCTTGCTCCACAATCTGCTCATTTAATTTCAAGGGCACAACTAGTCATCCACACATTACACTTATAAATAACTATATATTGTTCTTCGGTGCCTTTTTCATCTTTTAACGTTTCGCTATTATTTTCTTAGGCTGTATGAGCTGAGGGCATGGTATTTAGCACTGTAATTCTATGGGCAATACTTTATTTTGAGATGAATACGGTGATAAGAGTTTTAATGGGGTTATGCAAGTAGTGATAGTACTAGCAATGAAGTTGAGGGAACTGGATGTGAAAATATTCAAAAAACCAATTCTGAATGGAAAAACCACGGGAGATTTAAGTGACATCTCAAGTGATTTCCTCATTTGCTGAAAAAAAAAAAAGTGAACTTCATTGCCATTCCTCTCTAGTCAGGTCTTTCAATGCATCATGCGCCTATCAAAATTAGGTTGATGGTATATTAAGCTATTTCTTTCACACTTCTACTTAATGCGTGACTTACTTGTCTAGTCACTAATTCCTTGTTTCCATCATTAAATGTTGAAGACTTTGAATGACTTGTTCCAAAGTTGACTATTTGTGTATCTTTCTTCCAGGTTCCAGAAGAATCGAGCAGAAACGACCTTAGCAATGAATTGAGGCACACTGGACCTTCAACCTCAACCTCACAGGTTAATTAGCTAGCTGATGTGGGCTTGTTCAAGACTTTCAATGATAGGACATTGGCAAACTAATTTGGGAATCTTGAATCATTCCAAATTTAGTCCTTTAGACTTTTGATTTTTTAGTTGTGTCGCGTGCATATTTATCACAAGTCACCATATTTATCACCAACTCTTTCAAGGGATTCGAAAATGGAGTTAATTGTGGTATGGGTGTTGTGGAGTGAATGGATAACAGTTGATCACATATCCCTTCAAAAATAAGGTTAAAAGGATAAAAAAGATTGCATTCTTCCTCCATCGCAAAAACCGACAGAACGGTGAAATCCTCTTGTGGGAATAGGGTGGGACAAAATTTGTCTTGGACGACACTAGAAAGCTGCTCCCTTGTAGCCACTTCTGTACCTGTATTGGCTAGAGCCGCCGAAATACTGAGACTTTGGGCTGGGGGAGCGGTTGAACCGGCAGCGGCAGATAGCACTTTAGGGATACGACGATAAAGATCGGACACAGCTATTAACTTTCTTCGTTTTCGCATAATTCACTTGAAACTTTTTTCAGTAAATCAAATGATAAAAAGAAACAGATTGATAGTATGACTCGCAGTGAGCCTGATATGGGAACAGTCTTCATTTTACTCGTTCCCACTCGAGCTGTAGCGGTCTCTTCGTATCGCAGTTTGATCTCAATCACAATTAGGCCGATACCTTATCTTTAAAGAAGAAAAGTAGCTCCCCAAAAGAAATTCTTTCTACTAAAAAGAGGAGAATCATCCTCGAAATGCTTTCCTTGTGCCCGATCCCGTTAGAGAAAGAACGAACATTCTTGTTTCTGTTTCAATCAAAAAGAATCCCGAGGTTACTTTGTAAATCAGAATAGGCTTTGAGGTTTAGAATCTCGATACGTCCCCTTACCCTTTTACTACTCTTACTGCCTTAGCCTCGGACTTGAAAGCTCTTTGATGGGCAAATGCCAATAGTTCAGATATCCACGAGCACAAAAACTAAATAGGAGATAGGGAATTTTCACATGAAGAAGAATATGCTTTCACTGTTCTAGAAGAGCAAGAGTGGAAGGCTCATGAATAGCTTGCGAGTGATGGTCTTTCTTTCCAACTTCGGAATGCTCCTATCTGATCTCTCCAAGTTCGTAGTGCTAATCCTGCTCTTTCTAAGGCAGACATCTAACAAGGCAAAGATAGACTGCTGCTACCTCACCATGTTACCACGGAGTGAGGAGCTCCTATTTGATTGAACTCTTGTGCGCCCGTCTAAGTCATAACAACTTGCTCGTGGTTCTGACTTCTATGACTTAAGTCTCGCTTCTGAGTGAACTCTGGATTTTCGATAATGATGTTCAGTGAACCATCCTAATGGGGAACAAGACTGATTTCTAACTTCTCAATCTCCACGTGCACAACAAGATAAAGAATACTAAATAGAAGTACTAGCTGTCACCGAAAGCAGACACTCTTTTCTCTCCTGCAACTTAGAAAGAAACAGACTACCTTTGACTAACATTCAAATCAAGACTTGTAGCACTCAGTAAGAGTTCCGGAGCTAGATAGTTGCATCGAAGCCTAGGGTCTTGGGTAATCTCATCTAAGGGTTTGAGGGTGTTAGTTACTGTTTTCCTAAGTTTATAACACTAGAATCAGTCAACTCTAGAAAGATCAATTCTAACTGACTTGACTCAAGAAACTATCAGTTTTTGCAGTCCTAAAGACGAATTCAGTGAGCCACGCCCATTGGTTCGTTCTTCTTTTGATCCCATTTTGGAATAGTAGGCTTTCAGATCGTACTTCATTTAGTCTCTTAGTCGGGGCTAAGACTTCTTAGTCATCATCTCCAACTTCAAACTGACTTTTTAATGAATTTCTTCCCTTGGAAGAGTCCGTTCCTAGGCTGTCGTATCCTTCAGATCAGTTCGCTGCTAAAGTAGTTGATGATCTGCTTGAACTCTCGATAGAGAGGAATGAAGTATGGGAGGTCCTTCTAAGACTGATTAAAGGTTGACTGAAATACTGACTACAAGCACATACCTAACTTCATATATGACATTTCTTTCCTACATAATTTCCCTGGTTTTGAGAAGTGATTAAAAGGTTAATTGAAGAGATTTGTACTATCTTGCTCTTGCTTTGGGCCCAAAGTAACTTTCTTCTTTGTTTTGAGAGTTAGGTTTGTTCCAAAGAGTGAACGGTAAAAAAGAGAATCAGAAACTCCAGGACATCAAGCCTTAGTCTGATCATTCCGAAGCAAAAGAGGGAATATGGCAGATGGGATAATTGGCATTTCTGTCTGACTTAGCCCTTCTTGTGACTGGAGACTGAGTTTAAAAAATAGGCAGTAAAGACTGCAACTAGAGGAGAGTCTGTTACCTCATAAGGCCTTTCCTAACACAATAGACTGACTTGTTATCTCCTGTTTATCAATAGACTAGATGAATGGAAAACCTCTAAGGAAATAGGATGAAGCCCAGAGAATAGCGGTGAATAGGCTTATCTTGTTTCTAGAGTATAGAGTAGCGGATCCAGTTTCATCTTACATTCTAGGGCTTATCCCATAGGCTAATAAAGGCTGCTATTTTCGAAAGAACTTAGTCCGGAGGGGCAGACAGAAGTCAAGACCTGGCAATCCTCTCCCTAACATCTTCCAATAGGTTTACCTAATCCTTACGTTCTGGAGCTAGAGATGGTAAGAGCTTACCTTAGTTCACGGAATTGGGTTGGACTAAGAAGTGCTTTATATCTAGTCTAACTAAATCAAGACTTCTTTTACTCGGATCAGAGGCATTGGAATCTCATAGGCATTCTGATCAAATAGAGATCTTAGCTGCTAAATCTAACTCAATCCTGCAAATAGGAGTAAAAAGCTAGAATTTGATCTTTCTGCTTAGGCTTCTTCTGGAAGGAAGAGCAATCTCTTCATATGAGATTGCAGCAGAGGTTGCCTTAGAGGAATTGAATTACAGGGTTTTTGAATAGTCTGATCTGAGTAAGCAGGGGATGGTGGCCTTCAATGGCTTAGATTCTTCGTTTCGGGATAGTCCAAGAGTTGACTGAGGAATCAAAAAACCTAGAATTTGATGCTTAGACCAGTCTTAGCCTTAAGACTTGCATTTATTCCCCGGGTTTGGGAATTTTTTCAATCGAAATAGAAGTAGGAAAGATCCTAGCCTACCGGGTTTATCAGTCAAGAGTCTAACTCTCTTCCCTTGTAAGGGCAGGCCTTGTAAATCAGTGTCTTAGTCCGGTCTTGGTAAGTCAATATCAAGACATCACTCCCCAGACGTCTAAGTATAAAGAGAACTATGAAAATTTTGTACAACCTTTGTGTAAATTGATAGACTTGCTTACCCGGGAAAAGGGGATCCAAGGCTATTTGATTTCTACTTCCTTGCCTTACAAATCAGATCAGGGACGGGAAAGATGATTGGAATAGAATGTCCAGAGACTAAATAATCCAACTATTCTCATCTAAAGCTTGAAACAAGCTAACCTACTACTGGCTTGCATTGAATCCCTAGCTTTCTACTTGCTATTAGGCTGTTACTGATGAGGAAGAATAAGTTAGCCCGGAGCTGGAGGAAAATAGCAATATAAAGTGATATTGTAAGCTAGAATCTTAAAAAGTTGCACAAAAAAATTATGAGGCCATGTGACCTTTGAAAAATGAGTTTTATATTAGTGAGATCGAGGTCGGCTTTTTCAACACTCTTGGAAAACTGCATCTATTTCCTCAATTAGGTACCAGTTAGCGGGTAAAAGATCATAATCTCTAGTATGTTCGCGGATACAAGGGAAAGTCTCATCTTATGACTTCACTTACTTCCCCCGGAAGTGGAATTTCCTTATCTTACTTCTAGATAAGTGGGCACGAAGGAACTATTCTTTTCTTCATTTCTTACTAATTTCAGTTAGGCAGAAAAAGGGCTTTCTTCCTAAGGCTTTAGGGTAAGATATTCTACTGGAAGATACTATTGAGATGTTCACTGCTATCGAATTCCCCTTGCTTTAGTAAGATATTACCCAAGAAGGATTGTATTAGAAAATACTACTTGCTGCCTTATCTTTGGCCCGTTAAGTCTTTCTACGTCTTAAAGAGGAGTGAAGTAGCGTGTTACTCGCTCTATTATATGTAATTTTAGACTTCAATTCCTACCTTCAAAGAGGATGCAACGGATTGATTCTAAACTTTATCAAATGATCTTGAGGGCTACAAGGAATCAAAGCCAAATATTCCTATTCCATCCAGCCCTCTCACGGAAGACCTAAAGAATCTCTGCAAAGAAAAAAGGATGCTTACAGGCTCTATCTTTCCCCTCAAGCTATAATTCTTATCTTTCTTCTATAGGACTGATGTGCCTTTCTGTCTTCACTCAGAAGTAACTAAGATTTCTATGTCCTATCGAGGGGACTGTACTCCGCCTTTCGTTCTTCTCAATCGAAGGATGGGTCTAAGTAAAGGACTGCAACAACAATCTAACTACTAATTCTAATTCCAGACTGCCTAGTGGCATTGAATCTGTGGGGTTTAGTAATTGAAGAAGACAATTTTGGAAGAGATTATAAAGGCCTGAGAACTGATTCCAAAGGATTAGTAAGAGAATCCCCGGTAAGGCCAGCTAGCAAGTTAGAAGGATCGGGCTGGTAAGGAAAGTGTCAATCCTACTACAGAGAATGGGATTAGAGACGAGGCTTGAAGAGCCTACAGTGCCATCTCTTGCTTCCTGTTAGCTAAGCTTTCCTACTGACGTGACTAATTAGAACTATTAATCTCAGGCCGCCTTCTCCTCATTGGTTTCCTCTTGGAGTTAAAAAGAACTGGGAAATAGTCTGAAATTGGTTTTATTCTAATCCGGAAGATCTTCCTTGGCTATTGGCATTTCATCCCAGGCTTGAAACTACCACACTAGACTAGCTTGTAGCTCATTCTGACTTCATACTTGTTTAAGGCTTAGGACTAGGGTTAATAAATCCCTACTTCTGGAACTCCAGGGGAAGACCCTAAAGATCTATTAGCTTCTAAATTGGCTAAGCCCTAATAAGCGTCATAGATAGTTTATGGCTGAGATAATGCCCTTCAACTTCTAACCTTACTAGACTTTAAAGCTGAACTCAGGAGATAGCCCAGGGGAAAGGACAGGAGAATAGAAAGAATAGAAAACAAGACGAATCCAGTAGGCCTGCTATTTGAAATAGATTCATTCCTCCCTTCTCATTCAAAGTCAAGGCCATAAATCATATAATAGAATAGTCACCTCAACCATTGCCTCTTAACTGTCTGATAGAGGACTGAAGTCGGTCACGAAGACTAAAAATAGGCTTGTGTCAATTAGACTAACTAACTTCCTTCCAGA
>JACYFF010031957.1:107674923-107796652 GCA_017589665.1 Selenicereus undatus | reverse complement strand
CACACACACACATACACACACACACACACACACACACACATATATATATATATATGTGCAGAGAGAGAGTTTAGTGGATCCAAATGTTTGTTAACGTTGTCGGTTCCAAATGCTAATACACCAAATATCAATGAATCTAAATGAAAATATGTTCTTTTTGGATCAAAAACTTAATTCAAATATCTATGTGTTTTTAATAGAATTCAAATAATTGTTTTGTTGAACCCGAAATTAACTATTTGATTGTTTATTTTTTATTCGAAAAGCTTTTTTTTTCCTTGGACAAAAGCTCTTAATTTTTTTTTTTACTAAATATCATCTCTTAGCTCTTTTTAAAACTCAGAAAATCTAAAATGATTCTAACTGTAATTGCGTGGCTCGTATTGACTCACTCTTCTCCGTGCATGCAGAGGTAGAGGCAGAGGCAGCTTCCCTCGCAGTGGCGAAGCCACCGTGCTGTCAGTAATGTCACCCGAAACCCATCTCAAAAAAATATATATTCGAAATTAAAAAAATTACGAATTCGTATATAAAACAAATAAGCTAAAGGTGAACGTGACACAGCACTTGCGCCTTGGCTCAGCGGTCCACGTGCTTCGAGGTTCTGTCTCGTGTCTTTAATAACCTGAGGTCGAGGCCTCCAATCTTTGTTTTTGAAGTTATATTTTTTTTCATTTTTTTCCCTTACGCCTTCAGTATCCCCCTTCGGCTTTGTGTGTTGTTTCCTGTTCTGTTCGCACTTCGCTACCCAAAACCCAAACCCCCACCCACACAATCAGCCACCAAGGTAGTCTACCACCACCCACCGCCACTGGTGACCGGTGAACGGGCAGAACGGCCCCACGCAGAGTTGCCGACTGCTCAGTCCGACGGCCACCGCACGACCCACTAGTCCCACATCCCTCTCTAATTTGTGAGTTCTCCTTTTAATAGTACTAGTTCAGATGTTATAATTGACTTGAATTTGTTATTTAATTCTTCAATTTGTAGATTAATAAGTTTGTATTGTTTGATTTGTGAGTTTGTTTGTCAATTTCAATTCCAAATGTGTTTAATTTATAGGTTTAATTTTAATTCTAGGTTAATTCTCAATTTATAGATTAGTTTATTTTATTGTTTAATTTGTGAGTTTATTTACCAATTTCAATTCCAAATTTGTTTAATTTGTAGGTTTAGTTTCAATTCTAGATTAATTCTCGATTTGTAGTTTAGTTTGGTTTTATAGTTTAATTTGCGAGTTTATTTGCCAGTTTTTAATTCCAAATTTGTTTAATTTATAGGTTTAATTTCAATTCTAGGTCAAAATGCATAGATATTTCAAAAAGATAGCTACAAAATCCTCGTCGTTGCCTTCAAGTTCGAAATCCAAAAATTCACCATAAGGATGATTTGTTTGAAAGTGTATTCACTCATAATATCTTGCATCGCTTTCATACGAGGTCTTGTCGAGGATAATTAAATTAGATGTAATGTAATCATTAGTTAATTTCAATTTATGACTATTGTTAAATTTTATATTGTGTACCATTAATTCCGACACCCTCTCCGAATTTTCTGGCTTCGCCACTGTTCCCTTGTATTCTCCATCGCCAACAAGAGAGAGCGGAAGGAGGACTGATAAAGAAAGATCTCCAAACTGGGATTTTCAGAAAGACTGACCCAATTGTTTTGGGTTTATTGCCTAGAAAAAACACGCAGTTCAGGGGAACACCCAAAAGAGAGGGGGCAAAAATAAATTTGGCCATTAGGGTTTTAGGGAATTGTTCTTTGTCCCCCCCCCCCCCTTTTAATCTTCGTCCTTCCATTTTAATGGGGGTTTAACTTATTTGAGTGTTTATGATCTTGGCAGTTCTCTGATTTGCTTGTGAATGGCTTGGAGGGTTGCTCATAAAAAGGTCCGTGCCTTTTCGTTTGATCGAAATCTCCTCTGCCATTTTAGTCTTATTTTGTAATGTGATTTGTAGGTTATTGTGGCAGTGATTGTGCAATTGGATAAGTTTTCTATTTGGTTGGATAAGATCAGAATTATTGTGATACTGTTATGTTCCTTCTTAGCGTCCGGATTTACTTTGCTATGCTTAACCTATAGTTAGGTGGAATTATAAACGCTTGTTGGAATTTGCCTGCAGAAACTGCATTTACTCTGAATTATGGTTGTTCAACAATTGCTCTCAAGTGCGTGAATTTGGAGAGGTCTTTTGTTCCTTTTTTCGGGGGGGGGGGGAATACCTCTTTGCAGTGGAAAGATTTTGGTATAAATGTTCAAGTGAATTATTGTGTTTCTATTCTTCTGTAACATTGTGAACACTCTTCGGTTGATCCCCACCTGGCGGGTTTCTTCGGCTTGTCATTTTGGGGTTCTTTGAGATGCTTCCTGTGCTGTGAACTTTGCCTAGGGTAATTTCGAAGGCATGGAAATTGTTGATATCTGCGAATTGAGTGGGATTTTCTATGGAATGTTTTATTTGATTTTTTTTTGCAGATGGATGCCTGTCATATGGAAGGGGGAATAGTTGAGAGTGGCCAAATGCTGGATAGCCGTTAAGCAATACAGCCTGCAAGTTGATCAGTATGAGGTAGATACACATGGAAACAAAAAGTGAGTTTGGGGGGGAGGGGATCAGCATAGAAAACCTAGTACGAGACTACAAGTCACATTACTTGGTTGATATGGTCTCTGTTCATCATCTCCTCCTCGAAGCAGGTTATCTTTCACTGAGAAAGAAATTGAGGTTGTTGAGTGGATGGCGGAGGTAGGAAATAACAGAAAAATGTAACGGTAAGGTTCTAGTGAATGACCACTGACCAAGGTAGGGGGTGGGAGGAAAGAAATTCTGGCATTTGATGCTACTCCAAATCAACCCACAAGGATGCTGCATATGAGAGTTTTCTCCCTCTTTGTGGCCTTCTTCAGAGATGGGTGGGGGATATTTAATCTTGTGCACCTACTGTGTTTCCTTTGGCATAGAAATTCATATTGCATAAGTTTGTAGAACCTGGAACCAAAAATAAGCCCTGGAAAATTAAGAGTGGCTCAATGAAGTCCTGCAACCGATTCAGCGTTCTCCAAAAGACTGTCTTATTGAGTGGCAAAGATAGATTTTCAAATAGCAAATGTATCCAAATGAATACGCGGAGTCTAGTCTGTGCAGACCAGGGGGGGTGGTTAAGATGTAGTTTAGAGCTGGCTGTTGGACCCCAGATTAGAAATTTTTGGGCTGCTTGCCACTCCTCCCGAAAAAAATATTCAACAGAGAATTCAAAAATGAAAAGAGATCCTATTGGCTTCTAGTCAACTACTTATAGGGAGTTTGAAACCTAAGGGAAGCAATGTACAATTTGTTGATTGTGTGATTGATGTGACCTATATGAAAGGAAGAAGAGAGTTTTCTGTGTATTTTTCAATTTCATCAGTGTTAGGATAAAAGTTTACTTTGAGGGGATTTTTTTTTTTCATATGCATTTTGGCACATCTTACTAGGACGTTGGATCTTTGTTTTATTGTTGCCAGGGACAATATTAGATTGTTTTATTATTCCTGTTGGTTCTTTAGGCTATATGTCTACCTCTTTTTTTTTCTAAAAATCTTTCTAGAATTTTGAATGCAACTGAATTGGAGTTCGGGAAGGTTTACCCTTTGTTTGAGATGTTCCTGATTGGCATTGAAAGGAGTCCTAAACCGATAAGACAATTGTGGAGGACTTATTGTGATTGTAATTATCCTGTTATGCTGTTAATGAGCTGTTGCTATTGTGGTGCTATCTATGCCCAATCCGCCCTTGTCATCATGGTCTAAGCTACCATTATTGCACTGTTTGTGCCTACCACCATTATAGTGGTTTTTTTTTGGGGGGGGGGGGATAGTTACTTTCTGGTAAATCCGTCATCTTCTTGCCTTGACTTCTGTTCATAGCTTTTGGGGTATCTGAGCCATAGCAACAAAAAGGACATAGCTACATACATGCATAATGTGTTTCTCCACGTTTGGACATCTTTCTCAAAATTATTGACCAAACAGACGTGTAAATGAGCTTTGTGAAGCATATCATGTTCATCTAGAGAAGGAAAACGACCAATAGGAGGAATAGAAGCGCAACCAATAGAGGGAATGCTTGGAAGTACAATTGAACTCTCTTGTGTTGGAAAGGGATATGGTGACGAAGTTCTTTAGTACAATCCAAGGAGAAAGGATGTAGATTGTGATACATGATTGCATGAATGAGAGTGGCCAAAATAGAATACTATAATGTTGTATGAGGGGCATGCAATCTTGCAAAGAATATGCTTGAAGTTGTAACTTCATCAGAGTTATTAATCATTATATTTTGCTTTTTTGCCATAAAAAAGGGGGAACTTGGTTTAAAATAATCTGAAGTATGGGCCCATCCTAAAATAGTCCTAAGACTCCTAACTATGACATTTTTCTATAAGGAAAATAGAACTGTGTATATTGTGAATCATTATTAATGGGTTGGATGCAAAGCTAGGATCGTACGAAAGGGCTACACCTATCATGCACCAAGGAAATGCACAATATATGGTCATCTATGCATCTACAACTTTGTATAATAAGCCTAATATGCTGCATCGGTATACAGTGCACAAGTAGATTTTTAGTATGGATATTTTTGTACATTTGACCTATCCTATGGACTATTTTAAGCTCAGTTTCCTTAAAAGTTGTATGTTTGGACCACTTTCCTCTATGATCTCTAAATTTTTCTTGAGTACCTCGTTGTCAATCTACTTTAACAGTTTAACTTATCATCTTTTCTCTACAACTGATGGTTGACTAACCCCCCTCTTTTATTTTTCCTGTGGAATGATGTGAATTTGGAACAACCGAAGAGTTTGTGACATATGACTCGGATTATGAGGTTTGGGATACGATTGTGTGTGATCTTCCAACATTTGCCTAAATTTATAGGTGTTTCAATGGTGGTTTTCTTAAGACAACAGATCTTTATTTGCTTTATTATCATCAGCAAAGTGTTGTTAGATGTATGCTAGGATGTGAGGATGTTTTTGAATCTGTAGGTGTCTTATAAGGCTGTAAATACCCCTCATATTCTATTAGTTTTCAACTTTTTAATGGAATAGAATTGTTGATTAAGAAGGCTCCCTTTCTTTCAGAGAGTTACATGAATTACTTTTACAATCATAAATATCTATTGTTATGTCTTTGGTTTCTATTTTTAAATGTCATTTCTTGCATCTGGTGTGGTCGTGTGTATTGTCAGGAAATTCAGTTTCCAAGTGTTACACATGCAAAAGTTTGGGATTACCTATTTCTCTCAATCCCTATAGACATTTGGCGTTGATTTATAATTTGCATTAGTGTTTCTGTACTAGATATTTGGCGTGCCCTGTTGGACAGATAATGAGAGCATTTAACAGCTTTCTCCAATTTTGTTGTGTGTGTTGATAGTATACACACTGTTTTGGCTCCATGACAGAAATGTCAGAATTAGATTGTTTGTCTTCTGTTTTTCTCATCATTTTCTTGGATCTAGACCATCCTACTATGTCATGCTGTCCAATGAATAGGCGATGGATAGGCTTATTGTATTAAACTGAAGTTTGTTAGGTTTCTCTTCTGTTGCTGTTCTAATATCAAATGAAGTGAGATATTATTGTAAATGAATTTTGGTTCTACTTTTATGATGCTGAATACCAATTTATGCCTTTTACTTTATTGTGTCAATTGATCTTCTCTTCCCACTACTGCAATTCCAAATTCATGATTCTATGTTTGTGATGCTGCATACCTTTTTCTTTTTAATGTAATTTTGCTGTGTTAACTGTTCTTCTCTTCCTGCTACTTCAATGCCATATCCCATAGTTCCAATGAAGTAGGGGGTTTTCTTTAAAACATAGCAGCCCTACTCCTAAATTGCTGAGATACTGCTTCCAAAATCTAGCTGACCCCGTATTAAAACAATTTAGTGCTTTTTGCTCCCCTAAAAAAAAAAAAGAGGACAGCTTAGTAAGAGATAGTGCTGTATTCTACTATAGTTTGAGCTGAAAAAGTTGCCGTAAGTAATGTTTGTAGCTTTGGTAAATTAGACGAATCGTTCCCTCTAGTAGCATAAATAATAGTAGACTATGATTTCGTCTCAGCATTCTGTGTGACTTATCACTGTTGCCTGTTGTAGGGAATTTGCAATGTGAGGCTGGCAAATGGCTTGACTTCACCAGTCCCTGGAGTTTCGCCGGTTTCAAGGTCTTTCTCCAAAGATGCTATCAGATCAATTTTTGCTTCACAGGGATGGATGCCAGGTAAAAATGAAATATCATTTGTGTGCTTTTTATCTGCATCATCATGGTTTGAATTTTCTCTGAGCACTTTTCTACATTTATGGTGTATGCCCCCGCCCCCACCCCGCTCCCCAGTTTTTAAATGTTTTGGATGCGTTTTTGTTAGTGATGAATGAAAAATAATGATGTAAAGGTTATTTTGCTGTGATGGCGAGACTTTTTTCTGGGGTTTATTTAGGATCATTCACTGCAAAATTATTAGCATCCAGAAAGTTCATATTTTCGGGGTGACGTAAAATGATCTTTGCTTTTCTAATCTTTCATTTCACTTTCGCAGCATCTTCGGACAAGTTACGGCTTCTTGGTGCTCAAAGCGAGAAAGTTTTGACAAGGAGGCCTTTAATACGGTATTCTTCAAGCGTACTTTTATTGCTTTCTTTGGCTGAAGATCTCTACTGTAAAGCTATAGTACATTTCTGGTGTTTGCACATCTGAGGATTGTGCTTCTCCGTATCAAGACTTTGTATCCCCCCTTCCCTACGCTTTTACTAAATTGTTCCCTCTTCTTTTGGCTTGTGGGCACGTTTGTCATGAGGCAGTTAGGGATGAACTGCACCAGTTATTGTAGAAGTAAAGTGGTTTTGTTGCATTCATGTGAATACAGATCCTCTATTAATTAGAAGAAAATATCTATTTTGTACATTCTTGCCAGGGAGATTGGCTTTAGAAAATGCATTGATTTCATTTGAGGACTTTATGCAAGAGCTGGGAGCCTTAGTACCTGCGAAGTCAAGTCCTTGTCATTTGGTGAGAGAAGAGCACTCTATAAGTGGTTGACTACGTATCTGATTAACAATTAGATAATTTTGATTTTTATATAATGTGGTTCTCTGCATACCCTGCCAACAGAACAAAGTCATCTAAGCATTATCCCGAACCTGACTGAGGGTTGGTTTACCGCTACCACTGAATTGCTGACGCTGGAGAGTCGTACTTTTTCCTTGGCTTATAAATAAGAATGCGTTCATACTCCTATGACTTGACCATTAGAGTCAAATCTGTGGTTTCTTCTCTGAACTTTGGATGTTTCTGTACTGAACAAGTGACTTTCCGGTATCATTGTTCTTATGTACGTTTATATAGCTCTTCATTCTCACATTAGGGGTTAAGACTCATCTGAACAAAAAAATTGAAGGTGGGAAGGGTAGGGGGATTCTACAAATGACCTTTTGCTTGCAGCTTAAAGTAACTGCCTAGGATAGTTGTTTTCTTTCTGTTCATTGATTGCAGGAATTTCATCGAATTGAAATGTGTGGGGAATTTTATAGAAATACTTCTGGTTTTCTCGTTCTAAATAGTCTCAGTGTGGTGTTGTTTGAATTATACTCAGGTATTTCCATGCAAGTCAGCAGTTGGCCAAAAGAATTGATGACTCATTTGGTTTAAAGACTGCCAAGAAAGAAAAGTATTATGCTAGGAAGGATAGCAAGACGCAGCCACCTGTTGAAGCCCCTTACGTACCTCCTAAAACGACAAGGAGTATCAAATCCCAGGATAGAACAGTCGACATCTTTGAAGGCATGACTCTTGTAGAGCTAGCTAAGCGCACTGGGCAGTCAATTCGCCGTCTTCAAGATATCCTGCTAAATGTTGGGGAAAAGGCTGGCTCAGAATTTGATTCCCTTAGCATTGATGTCGCAGAGTTGGTAGCTATAGTATGTGCTCATGCTTTGATTCTTCTTATACAGTTCATAATATGCTTTTTTGAACAATTAAATCCCTGCATGTGGAAACTTAGGGCTGAGCTTTCAATATGATCAAGTTGAATATAGTTCGTCCCTGGCTTATCTTGATATTCCATTTCGAAACTTCCACAATTAAGTGGGAAAAATATCAGCATGTGATTAGAAATTCAGAAACTTTTCTGATTGAACAATTAGATTTATTTCTCAGCTCATTATATTGTAATTTTGTCATCCAAGGATATGACAGCTTTCACTTGAGATACGCTCGAAGCCATTTGATGCAGGTGGCTTGCTTTGATGTTCATAATATGTGTTCGATTCTTGTTCAATATTCTGTTTCCTGGCTCATTGTGCTGCTAAGTTTCAGTTTTTTTTCCATTTTGCCTCTTTGTTAAATTATTTCACCCGTTGCCCCAATCCCACTACGTTAAGCCGTTTTAGACCTAATTGTCATCTGGTCACCTGAAAACCTCTAGTAGCTGGTTGGGTTTCCCTCAAAATTGATATTGCTGCTGGAAAATCTGGGTTCCCCCTCCCCCCCCCCAAAAAAAAGAGCCAAAAAAAAAGGTTCTTGGGAACAAAAAAAGGGATTTTACCTGTGTTATAACTTACAATAGGTAAACAAGTTCCCCAATTGCAATTAAGACAAAAAAGAAAATCAAAACACAGTGGCATATTGGCCAAAAAAAAAACAAAACATAGTGGCAAATGGGAAAGATTCCTAGAACATAGTGGTAATTGGGGTAAGTAGTCTGCATATGTTTTATAGCCTTTGGTTGCATTTCATATAAACGAAGAAAACAAAAGCTTAAATATTGTTTCTCCTCCAGGAAGTTGGTGTCAATGTGAGGAGGCTACACTCCAGTGAAGGTTCAAAAATTCTGCCAAGGCCTCCTGTTGTGACGGTCATGGGTCATGTTGATCATGGCAAAACTTCCCTCTTGGATGCATTACGTCAAACATCCCTGGCGGCAAAAGAAGCTGGGGGCATCACTCAACATCTTGGTGCATTTGTTGTCAGCATGCAATCAGGGGCATCCATCACATTCCTAGACACTCCTGGTCATGCTGCTTTCAGTGCAATGCGAGCCAGAGGTGCTGCAGTCACTGATATCGTTGTGTTGGTGGTGGCTGCTGATGACGGAGTGATGCCGCAAACTTTAGAGGCCATGTCACATGCTAAAGCTGCAAATGTTCCGATTGTCATTGCTATAAACAAATGTGACAAGGCTGGTGCAAACCCAGAAAGAGTTAAAGTCCAGCTTGCCTCAGAGGGCTTGGCATTAGAGGAGATGGGCGGGGATGTCCAGGCTGTTGAAGTTTCAGCAGTCCAAAAAACAGGGTTGGATAATTTGGAGGAGGCTTTGCTTCTTCAGGCCGAGATGATGGAGCTCAAAGCACGTGTTGATGGGCCTGCCCAAGCCTATGTGGTGGAAGCAAGGCTTGATAAAGGACGGGGCCCATTAGCGACAGCTATCGTTAAGGCTGGAACATTGGTTTGTGGGCAGCATGTAGTTGTAGGTGCACAGTGGGGCCGCATAAGGGCTATAAGGGATGTGCTAGGGAAGTTGACGCAGGAGGCGAAGCCTGCAATGCCCGTTGAGATTGAAGGGCTAAAAGGTCTTCCAATGGCTGGTGACGACATTGTGGTTGTAGAGTCTGAGGAAAGAGCAAGAATGCTTAGTGAAGGAAGAAAGAAAAAGCTGGAGAAAGATCGGTTGTTGAAGATCACTGAGGAAAGAATGGAACTTGCTTCGCCGTCAGAAGAGGTGCTTGAAAGGGTTGAAATGCCTATCATAGTAAAAGCAGATGTCCAAGGAACTGTTCAAGCTGTGACAGATGCATTGAGAAGTTTAAATAGCCCTCAGGTGGGAATCGTACTTCTACTCTCTTGGTGCCTGTTGGCTGTCTGTGTTAGTTTTAGTTAAGCATTGTTCATCATATTTTCTACCCTTCAAGCTAACCCCCCTCATGTAAAACCCGCAGAAAAAATCATTACCACACTTATGTTTTGTTGTCTTTCATTGTATTTTTTTATTCCATAGACCCCTGTGGATGATCATAGGGAGTATTTATAGTTCGTATCGCTGTACGAACGAACTTTGCGGCGGTGCATAGGAAACAAGTACTGCCACAGTTGCCTACTTTTTTAGAACTTTTACATCATGCAAGCTATATCTGCTATTTTGTTGTCTGAAATATCTTGTTGAAATTATCTGAAATATCTTGTTGAAAATTTCTACCAGGTCTTTGTGAATGTAGTTCATGTTGGGGTTGGTCCTATATCTCAGTCTGATGTGGACTTGGCCCAAGCTTGTGGTGCATGCATTGTTGGGTTTAATGTACGTAACCCTCCTAGTTCAGTTAGCCAGGCAGCAGCTCGAGCTGATATAAAGGTGCATACTATTCTCTTCTATATGTTATGTTATCTTGAGCACTGGTATTTCCTCCAGCACTTATATCCCTTTCTTTTTTCTTCACCCTTTCAGATAATACTGCATCGTGTGATCTACCACCTCCTGAAGGACATTGGTGAGCTCATCGTGGAAAAAGCCCCAGGAACACCTGAGACTCAGGTGGCTGGGGAGGCACAAGTGCTCAACATCTTTGAGATCACTGGTAGAAGCAAATCTAAAGGAGCAGATGTGAAGATTGCTGGCTGCAAAGTACTGGATGGCCACATGGCCAAGTCTTCGACCATGAGGCTTTTGAGGAGTGGGCAAGTTGTGTTTGAGGGATGCTGTGCTTCTCTCAAGCAAGAGAAGCAGGATGTGGATAGAGTTGCCAAGGGGAAAGAATGCGGCCTCGTCATCCAAGATTGCTTCGATTTCCAGATTGGTGATGTCGTCCAATGCTTGGAGGAAGTAAAACGGAAGCCCAAGTTCATTTCTTCTGACAATGGAGCAGTTAGGATTGAGTGCTGAGTTTTGAAGAACATAGACAAACGATAACCGTCGTACTATGATACTCAGAGTTGCCTACAGATCCTCAACGTGGGTATGTGTCTAGTTGTTGGACCAACAATGCAGACTCAAATGTTCATACCATACTATACCATACCAGCGTTGAAACGTACGAGTAAAGATTGTCCAAGGTGAAATGATGGGCCCGAGTGACATGGTCCTCTGAGTGGTATTATTTTGGACGTCTGATATTTTGACTGGAACTAGATAGGATACAGAGCTGAGAGGTGGTATGCCATTGCGGCATATTTTGGTGTCTTTCTTAAGCCGGTTGATTAGGGTGCATACTTCAGTGATTGTTGTAAAATGGTTTAAAATATTCAATATGACTACACACATTTTTGGGGCATGGCAGTTTAGTCAACTGTATATAGGAGAAATGTGCTCTGTGCTTCAACATCCCTTGCAAATGGTGATAGGGTACTCAAATAATATTGTGCGAATTACCCCTTTGATGAACTCGCACTGATGCTGCATCTGTCAGACCAACTCCAGGAATCTCCATCCTTCAAGAGAAAGAGGAATATCATTCTCTTTACGTGGGCTCTTGTCAGTTTTCATTTTGGGTCAGAAGCTTCATGCTCCGTGGGCGGATCTTGGATTTTGTAATGATTAGGAATTCTCCATTGACTATGTTTTACATTGGACGCAAATTTTTACCATTCTTATGCGTCATTCTGTGTACTCCTTAAATCTCATTATTGCCACTGTCTCTTTTCTGTTGCTTCAAATACATTATGGTACTCCTTCAGATCTATAAAAGCTATCGAATTTTCCTTCTGTTAATATGCAGAAATTATCGTCAAAATTTCTTATATGTGATGTAATTAAAGAAGGGACTCTTTGTTTGAAAATTCAGGGGGTGTACAATAATAAATTATGTGTACCAAATTTTATCACTTTCAAAATTGGCAGATATTCTTAAAACAGCAGGAGTTTAAGCCCTCGAAATTGCCTGTTAAGATCTGATTGGCACTTGTTTGCTCAATACTTGGTCATCTGTGTACTAATTTTATTTTTAGTATTCTGTCCTTGGGTGTCTATCCTGTTCTTTTCCCAAATCCTGATTTATATTATATTAGACTACCCCAAGACTTCTTTCCTGGATGTTGACCACCAATTGACTCATTCCAGCTTTATTCAACCAATTGATGATGCATTATAGTAGTCCCTTCCTTCGTTCCTTTCTTTCTTTCTTTCATTCCTTTTTTTTTTTTTTGGGTCATTGTGCTGGATGTTTCGGTCTTTGATATTTCATTATTCAGAATCAAGCTAAGTCTTTGTCCATAAGGATCAGAATTCTCCTAGAACCTTCGTTTTCCACTCCTCTACAAAACTCCAATGTAATTTTTATTTGAGGAAAACAAGTATCAAATTGATTCAACCAAGTTTTGTACATAACTATACGCACTTCCGTCTTGGACATCTTGAAGGCATTAGTGCAAACATAGCACTAGTGTGTAGCTTTGTTTTTTTTTTTTTTTTTTGAATTGTTAATCCCAAATGGAGCCCTGCAGGGCCTCGAAGTAAGGTATGGAAGCCGGTAGGTTGAGAAAGCAACCATTGCAATTGATGAGGTTCAAACCTCTGGGTATATCACCATTTGTTCAAAAGTATTTCCTTAATTTGTTATCGTCGATTTTTATACCAAGTTAAAACTAGAGTTGGAAAACTCTGACCCGACACAATAACCCAATCCGAACTCGATCTGAAGTTATTGAGAGAGGCCCGAATCCGACACGATCCCAACTGATTTCAACCTGAAGTCGACAGGATTTAACCGTTTAGCTTAAAAACATGTTATTTTTCAACTTTGAATAGAGCCAAACTATTTATAAGATTAACACAAAATTGACCCGTTTATTAAATGGGTCAACCCAAACTGACCCGTTACCTAGCTCTAGTTAAAAGGTTATCAGCTTACCGCTTGATTACTAATTAACTGCAAATGACTCGAGGAGCGCACAGTAAGCCTGAGCCTACTAGTTATGCTCATCCTTGGACCTGAGCCGAACTTGGATCAGCTTGCCATTTGCAGTATTTTTGGTTTCCTTCATCATCTGTGTCGAGAAATGAACTGTCAATCCTAATGAACTTATCAAACTAGTGATCGAGCCTTGAGCCAAGCTGAAGTCTGGCTCATATCTGACTCAATTAAGCCTAAGCTAGGCTGGCTGAGCTTAATTAGCTCAGAGCAATTCACCCATATTCCGTATATCCAATATCAGCAACTACAGAGTTAACATCCACAATATATTATTATAACCATTCACAATGGGCATAATAAAACCAAAGCATAGGTCGACAAAATCTCAAACTGTACAAGCCATGGACCTCAAAAACACCCAAAAAAGGGGGAAAAAAGGGTTTTAAAAGAAAAAAAATCTAAATCTAAATTACTTCGGGGATGCTCTGTAACCTGGGTCTCCAACCAGACCTTTGATGAGTCTCAAACTGGGCACCAACCTTCATCAACTGCACCAAAACCTGCTGTACGGACAACCCATCTTGGTGCTCCAAGTCAGCCTTGTCCAGCATCTTCTCGAGCTGCTTCTTTGTTATCCTGATCTTAACCTCTGTCGATTTCGCTTTCCAGGACCCTTTACTATAACTCTTATTATTGCCATAATAATAATTCTTATGATGATCATCCATCATCATCATGTCACCAGTACTTATGCCTAGTTCTTCCTCTATTTTCATGGCTAATTTCTCGTCGTCGGTTGGCATAACTTGGCTCCAATCTTCCCCTCCCCAATGCATCTGGGATTCACGCCTTATGCAGTTCCCCATATATGTTGTTTTGCGGGGTTAGATTTGGTTTTTGTGCTTTGATTTGGGTAGTATTGAGCCTGAAGGGTGAGGTTTCAATGTTGCAGGAAGTAATAGCAATGGAAAAGAATAAGGTTTCTGAGGACTTTTATAATTGTATATATACATACAGTATTAGTCGGGCCATGTTGATCAATTAACGGAGAGGAACGAGGAGTGGGTCAACTTGTGAGATTTTACGTATGGCCTATTCCCTTTATTTATTCATTTTAAAGGTACGATTACAGTCTCAAAATTATAGCCTTCAGATATATGATGTCACTATAATTTTTTTTTTTTTGGACATGAAGGTCAGTGTAAATACGAAGAATTTAAGAAGGGGGGGGGGGCCCCCCCCATTATGTACATGTCTTTGAGACTTCCATGCAAAGTAGTCCCGGACTGTTTATAATTTTAGTAAAACTGAAGGTAAGATAAAATGTATTGAGAGTTTAGTGTTATTAGTAAATACATATGTTCTCTTCACATCAATCTTATATACTATAAAGTGATAAAAATAGGTTAACCGAAAATCAATTAATCAGAAACTCGGTTTGTAAAAGTTGTGAACCGAAAACCGAACCAAAATTTTCGTTCTGCAAAAATGTGAACCGTAACCTAATCAAAAAATCCAGTTTAACGGTTTTTCAGTTTAATTAACCGGCTTTTCGGTTCGACTATTGGTTAACGATAAATACAAAATGTAAATTTCAATTTTCACTCCCTTTTTTATTTATTTTAACTATTTAAGGCACTAAATATTAATTTCCACAATATTCTATATTTAGTCTCATTTTCCGAAAATTTAGTATCTTGGGCTAGTATATAATTTAGTATTTTTAAAAAAAATTGAAATTTTAATTTTGGTTAACCGAATTTCAAACGGTTGAGCTAAAATTAAAACCGAGAAATTTTTTCTGTTCAATTAACCAAACAGAATTTTTTAAAAAAATTCGAATTGATTAACCAGTTTTTTTGTTCGTTTTTTAGATTGCGTATTTCTTTTCTCACCCCTAAATCTTACAATTTTTATATTTGTACATATTTCGACCTTTTTTTAACTTTTCTAATTTAAGACCCACTTTTGTACAATTGTATCCAGATTCCTATACAAAATTTCACAATGCATACAACTTTTCTCCTAATTAATTCTATGCATGTATTTAGATATCTAGAAGTTCTAGATCTCTTATACTGTTTCAAAACAAAATTTTGCAATAGAAGGAAACAAGCCATAACTTCAATCGTTATATTAAATTAGATAGAATACTTAATTATATAACAGTCTTCATGCTCAATTAAATAGAATACAAAATGATTTTACAAACTCCGTTTTACAAGGCGATAGTCACTATTAAGCAATAAACGCGTACATTCAGTTATATTTATGGGCATGCAACCTTATAATCAAAATCTAAGGGAAAGAAAATTCAAAATAAACCAACTTCTGTAAGGCCAAATCTAGGGCCAACATGAGGAAAATTGAATGGGGAATTTTCTCATTCTCATGCTAGGAACCACCCTAGCTAGTCGTGTGGTTTGGATAATGAATGAGGTACGTACTTGAAGGAGCCCCACCTGTTGGCAGGTATAATAATAATGCCAAAAAACAAATAAAAATATAAATAGCCAATACTAAAAATGGGTTGACCTGGCTCTCATTGCATGTCCTACTTTAATTTTTAGTAAGTTTTATATGAGACCATCTTACATAAAATTTATCATGAGATGGATGGAGATTTTTAATGATAACTGAAATTACTAATAGTGCATTTAGGAGTGGTTATAATAAAAGTCCCTTCAAGATGAATTACTAGCCATTCCTGAATTAAAAAGTCACTCCAAATTAAAATACATTAGTAGTCACTGCAAAACATTAAAAAGTCAACTTTTAGAAGTCTGTTTCCCAAATAATTCTTATGTGAGATGGTCTCATTCAAGACTTTGTAAATTTTTTTTGTTTTTTTGGGCAATTAGCAATGGTGTGATCGACTAATGCATCAACTTAGCTAATTAGCTTGTCCGAGCTTGGCTATAAGTTGATGTATGGTTATAGTTGGTAAGAGTTTTCGGAATGTGTTAACAGAACATGATAGTGTGTGTTGGTTAAACATAACAGTATTATTTGTAACAACTATGGATTGGAAATAACATGTAATTATGTTCTTCAATTATGCTTTCTAGGAGTATATACTTATCATATTTCAAAAGACATAGTTCATGTGAATTAACTTGTCTTTATGACAAATATATATGGTTAACTATCACATAACTTGCAAAAATATAAGCTCCTAGGAGTAAATTGGAGTAGTTTTTATTAAGTAAAAAGTTCCAAGAAATACGAATATAAATAAAAGAAAGCATCAAAATCATTCTCCAAAAAATTGTTTGATAATTATTGGTTTCACTTGAATGAACTCTCTCAATTGTAAATCGTAAGACGTATGCTTTACATGTGCATGTGATAGATGCATGCATGTGCTAATGTTATATAAGCTATATATAACAATTAATTTGAAAGTAGTAATTGATATCTTGATCTTTAATCATTTCAATAGCTTAATATAAGATATAATGAACATACTATCTCTATATGTGTAGTTTGAGGCTGAAATATATAATTAACCTGTGTATATTATAAATAAAATTCTTTCTGTATAATTATCGTAAACACGAGCTAAGCTTAAGCTTAATGGTTTTGCAATCGTTTTCTCTCCAAACCTTTTTCTCAAAACTGTTTTGTGGGTCTTATGGAATCAACCTCTCTATGGGTAGGAATACCGGTAGAGGTAAGGTTGCCTACAGCTGGATCTCCCCAGACCCCGCGAAAGCGGGACTCACTTTGGGAGTTTGTTGTTGTTTGTTGTTGTACAATAATTTCAAGTGTAGCTAGCTCTAATCATATGCGAAGTTCCCAAATAATTCTGTCATAAATATGGATCAGGATAAGCAAGCATATACTAGCTTTTTTTTGGTCTTGGATCCTCCATTTTACTGGAATCAAGTTACTGTTGATCTTATAAGGGGTAGAACTATCCCATCATAGATTTTCTTGATTCACAAAACTTGAATCTAAGACCTTATTTAAGGGGAACAAATATCAAACTACTTGAATTAACCCTGTATAGCTACTAGCTAGTATACCAACTTATTTCAAGCCAAGCAAAGAAGCTAAGAGCAGGGCCCCACAGGTGGTGATATTCCAACCTACTTCAATGCATGTGAACGGAGAATTGGGAAGAGGATCTTTGGAAAGGGGACAGTGGAGTGGGTGTGAATGCAAAGTTGTAGGAATCTTTACCTAATCCTACTCATTTACGTGTATGCTTACTCGACCCCCCAGCCCTTTTTTGTGCACCTTCTTGTCTTCTACCTAATCACTCATTTGGCTACCATTAACCTACCTTTAGTTTCATGGTAAATTCATCCTTTTTAAAGGGTTATAATCAACATCATTTTCTAATCATTTTGGATCCATAAATAACTTTGTTATGTAACGATGTTTAATGGATCAGCATTCTCTTAATCATGCATAGATGATACACGCAAGTAAATTTTGAATTAGTCAGTGAAAGATACCATCAAATTAAGTTCACCACTCCAAACTATGGGTTACGTATCTTGACGATTTCTGATATTGAAATATGCATTTTGCATCTTTTCATTTCTTGAGCTTAATCTTCACAAGATATTGTCTTCAATAGTCAAGATGGACGTTGCAAAAGATCATTTAATTGTTGGATCAATATGGTGAGAATGTTGATTGGATAATCCATTCAGTGTCCATCAATCCATGTCGATATCCTTCCATTAATAACTTCACGCTTGAATTACATGACAAACTTAACATGTCTTACTTTGTAAGCAGTATATCACCTAATTCTTCTAAAGCATTCACTTGATATGGTCATTGTACACTTTTCTTGTATTTTAGTGTCAACTATGGAAATTTTAGAGTTTAACAAATAAATATGAAATCCTCTTGATATTTGTCTAACTTGCATAGCATGAAATTAGCTCACAAGATCTCTTACAATGTCAATATTAAAGAATCACATCTACATAATATTCCAATTGATTCAATCAAGTTCAATTACATATCTGCCAGAAACAATACCTCTAGATCAATTGAGAATATCAATTGAAGTGGCATAATATATCTTATGAATATTCTAGCAATAAATACATGTTATTTATCTTCAAATATTCAGCCAATTCAATATAGGCTTTCTATATATTGTAATGTCTAAATAAAGAAAATGTATCAAGAATGATCTTTTAAACATCAATCAAATAATCACCATAATATTTAATAAATAAAAGAATATGCCTAGATATCGTAGATATAAACATAGAAAGAATATCCACTCGTTAGCTAACATTAACTTAACGTCAGGGTACACTAGAGTACGATCGTTCAAGATACATTGAGTTTCTCTCAATGTTCATTTAAGCATATAAGTTCAAGATATTCTAAGCAATATTAGCATCATGCATTCGACATTCATCAGCAGACAACTCCAAGTGTACATCAATGTCTACACAAAACACATGTGAAGGTTCTAATGACCTTGAGTATAACTCAAAGCCTTGTATTATGTGACATAATATGAACATGCAATATTCTAGCATCACTTAGGTAGGATACATCATGCAACATTGACTAAAAACACCAGAAATGTTTATGTAGGCTTACATATCAAAGAGAACAAAAGACATATGACTTAGATAAATCGTCTTACATATCATAACTCTCAATTGATTAGCCATCATCAAAATCTATGCCACAACCATTCAATGCATATGACCCTTAGAATCCAATACCCTGCCAAATCACTACATATAAGTTTTATTTTTTCTTTTTTCCAAACTCAATTTACATTATCTTGTTATAAAGAGTAAAGTTATTTCATTTTTTTCCTCCAGTAAAATTTCATAAAGGCCATACTTAAATTATATGTAAAGCTATTAATGGGTACCTATTAATTTTATCAGCAGAATGCCAATTGATTGCTAAGTAAGATGGTCTTATGAACTATATATTTGTGATGTAAGACGTACCTGTTTTTGGTTAATTCACTTTTATAATCCGACTACTTTTTCATATCTCATAATTATTTTTAAATAAAATAATTTGAATAGTAAAGCCGAATTTCTGAAATGAATAATAAATATGTAAACTTAAATTTTATAAATTTCTCTTAGCCTTCTATAATTTGGAAGCTTCATACATACTCTAGATCCCATGTGATTACCAACTAAACTTGGAGAAGAAAAGAATCGCATAGAAACTAGTAATTGAATCATATGGGTGCATGTGCTAGCTTGGCTAATAGAGCCACGCGGAGCCACTTTACAAATCATTCCTCTAACCTATGATATGTTCTCATGAGACCTATACTTCGTCAAATCTAGATAGTGTTTGGTTGGGGCAAATTGATTTTTTCGGAAAATGATTTTGTAATTTTTCGTTGTTTGGCACAATAAAGGATGAAAAACTATTTTCTAAGGAAAATAATTTTTCTCCTGATGGAGGAAAATGATTTTTTTTTTAAGAATATAGGAAATTGATTTTCCTTCTTCAACTATTTGATGATATGACCAATTGAATTTAGGTGAAAATTTTAATTTTAACAGTTTGGGTTGAAACTTGACTATCCGGTGGAAAAGATTAAAATAAACTCAAATCTAAATTTTCAACTCAATTTTTTTTCATTTGATCAACATTTATCTCCACTACAATAATTTAATCGACATTTTTTGCCACTAAAACAATTCAATCAACTCGCCAGCAAAATAATTTTAACGGTTTGAATCGAAACTTGATCATCCGATAGAAAATATTAAAACAGGCTCAAATTCAGATTTTGAGCTTGATAATCTTTCATTTGCTCAACATTTTTTGCTACAACGATAATTTAATTGATATTTTTCGCCCCTTAAATAGTACAGTCAATATTTTTTCCCACTAGAACAATTTTAATAATTTGGATCGAGACTTGATCATCTAATAGGAAAGATAAAATAGGCTAAAATTCAAATTTTGAGCACGAAATTCCTTCATTTGGTCAATATTTGTCTCCTCCATGATAATTCAATCAATATTTTTCGCCACTTAAATAATTAAGTTGATATTTTTCATCACTAAAATAATTTTAACAGTTTAGATCGAAACTTCATTATTCGAGATGAAGTATTGAAAAAAAAAACTCAAATGTGAATTTTAAACTCAAAATTTCTTCATTTGGTCAACATTTATATGAACCAGAACCATTCAGTCAATATTTTTCGCCACTTAAATAATTTAGTTAATATTTTTCTTTTTTTATAAAAAATTATTTATCTTGTACCAAACAACGAAAAATATGACATGAAAATCAATTTTTCTTGGAAAAATATTTTCCACAGAAAATAATTTTTCGAAAAAATTATTTTCTTTCCAACCAAACACTATCTTAGTCTATTTTCTTCTCCTTATCATATATCAGGAGGCACAAATATGGATAAAAGCTATAATTAAGTTCAATTCTCTAATAATAATTTTGTAAGACTTTATCAATTATATCAATTAATAATTGCCATTTAATATTTATGCATGTAATTTCACGAATTGACGCATACTTAGCGTTAACGCCATGCATTTAATCTATTGATGGCTTCTAACGCAAATAATTTATCGTATTATAGTCGATTGAATGATAATCATTATCTAATGCAAATAATTTATCATATTATAGTTGATTGAATGATTTTTCATTGTAAACTTTGTAATTCTTTATATTTTAACTTGATTGTAAGTTTTATAAATAAATCGTTCATTTTCAAAAGGAGGGAGATCGAATGCCTTAACCAATTAATCGTCTTATACTAGCTACTTTCTAGAATGTTGAATGTGGCCAAAAACTCAAATATTTTATGTTTATTTTCTTTTATTATTTATTTTTTATCATCTTATTCTATATGTACATCTTGAAGAATGCTGACTAGCACACTACCATTGACCTCCTTTGATTTTTTGAGTACCTTTGAAGACTTTTACACTTTATTAGTTGGTGTTCATGCATGACTTGCTGAATCTGGCCCTTTATTTTCATTCTTTGGCTCTTTTATTGCATATTTTAATTTGAATATGAGGTTGAAATAAAGTTTTCTCCAAAATAATTATCAAGGTATTTTCCTAAGGTTACAACCTTAGTGTTATGGATTCAAATTTATAATGCACAAATCATCGAATTCAAGAGAATTTGTAACTAGCCAACCAGCTCTGGTAGTGGGCTTGGTTAATTTGTAAATTGGACTACGTAGGGCCTAATTTGATTTTATGTGTTCCCCTCCCTCACTGCTTAATAGCTAATGAAGTAGGTCCATAAGTAAGGATAACAATGGATCGGATTCGGATCGGATATATAAACATTCAAATCCAATTCAATTAATAATCGGATTTGAAATTTCGATCCAAATCTTGCTCCGTCAGATCAGATGTTAAATCAGGTTCGAATCGGATTAAATCCAAATATAATCGGATATAATCCGATTATGCATTTTTATTCAACATTTGCATATTTTTTCATTTCAAAGCTTATTTTTTTCACACTTATAAATGCAACGTTAAACATCTCTTTAATGTCAAATAATTTTTTATATCAAATATTTCAGGCACTATTTGGTGAGGAAAGGTGGAATGAAATGGAATCAAGAAATGTTCCCTGAGAGATGAATGGTGAAATTTGAATCCTGAACTCATGTGTTTAGAGAGAAAAGGAATACAATCAAGTTTCAACTCTTATTATTTGGTTGTAGATTATGGAATAGAATCAAATATATTTTGTTTAAAAAAATAATAATTATTAATTAATAATAACAATAATAATAATATTAATAATAATATAATTAATTGATTCATTAATAATAATACTAAACATTATTATTACTATTAATTATAATTATTAATGACAATTAATAATTAATAATTATCATTAACATTAAAAATAATAATTATTAATATTATTATTAAATAATAATAATTAATACTTCATAATAATTATAATAATTATTATTAATGGTTAATAATATTTAATCATAATAATTATCATTAATAATAATAATAAATAGCAATAATTAAAATAATAATTCTTATTAATATAAATAATAATAACCATAATAATTACTAATATTGATATTAATAACAATATTATTAATTATTATTGATTATAAATAATAATAATAATTATTATTATTATTACTAATAATAATTAATAAGAAAAATTATAATTATAATTATTAATTAATTTCATTAAGTGTTATTAATTATAAATAATAATAATAATTAATGATAAAAACAATAATTAATAATTAAAATTATAGTTATAATGATTAATTGATATTAGTTGTAACAATTAATAATTATGATTATAATTATAATTATAATTATAATTGTTATTAATCATAAAAATAATGATTAATATTATTAATAATACGTAGTAATTATAATTATAATTATAATTATAATTATTAATTAATATTAGTAATAATAATTTATTAATAATAATAATAATAAATAATAGTTACTATAATACTTATTATTAATATTATTAATAATTATATCATTAATAATAATAATAATAATAATAATAATAATAATAATAATAATAATGATTTCAGAGGGTTGGGGACTTGAATCCCTTAGAAATGGGAGGGCTCAAATTCCTTAAGATTGGGGGAAACTTGATATCCCTAGATATCAAGTTCCATCCCTTAAAGTGCTTACCAAACACAAAAGAGTGAAACTTGATACTTAAGGGTTCAAGTTCCATTTAGGGCTGGCAAAAAAATCCATACTCGACTAAAACCAGCAAAACACGCCCAATGGGTATGGGTATGGGTAGTGAAAATGAAAAAAAAATGGATAAGGGGTGGGTATTGCTAAAATAGGTAAGGGTATGGGTATGTGTATGGGTATAAGTCCTACTTGCCCCATACTCATTTTATTAATACCCGCCCCATATCCGCCCCATATAAAACTCGTACCAATTTGTTTAAAGTTCTAATTTGTTACTTATACTTGGATATTAGCTAGTTGCTTTGAACTGTATGGTATTCAAGACTTTGATGAGACATTTTGTTAGAAACTGTAATTGTGAAGTGCTAATTTATTACTTTGATTGACAAACTTTTAGTTGTATTCGACGTGATATGATATGTTGTTAAAAGCTTAGGGTTAATGTGATATATTGGTTATTTGATATCGAATATGAGTACAAAATGGGTTTAATTCTTTTTTGTCTATATGTAACCGAATAAAACTCGCATACTCGCTATATCCAGTGGATATGTGTATGAGTATAGCTTTACAACACCCAATGGATATGAGTTTGGGTATGGGTATGTGTATTAATTTTGAAAATAGGTGTATGGGAGAGGGTACAGTTAAACTCGTCCCGTACTCGCCCCATTGCCACCTCTAGTTTCATTCAATTTTATCTCATCAAACAACTTCTCAATATGTTAAAATAAAAATGTATTGAAAAAAGAGAATGCAAATTCACTTTAGAAGAAAAGGATTATAATATTAGGATTTTTCTATCTTCACAAAAAAGGTAAAATTAGTAAAAATGGCATCAGATCGGATGGATCTTCCTCCAAATTCAATCGGATCAGAGTCAGATTCGAATTATTTTTATCGAATTCAAACGGTATTATTTTTTATCGGATTCAAATCGGATCGTTTGCATCAAATTTGGATTACATTGCCATCCCCATACACAAGAACTATCCATTTACCCACCAAAATAAAAAAGTTAATAGCGTTTGCATTTCTATTTGTTTTGCCTTGTTTGATTAGAAACAGCCCTTCCCTGGGGCAAGAGCTGTGCGTGTTTGACAAAGACTACATGATGCAATTCTAGTCGTAAGTCTCCAGCAGTATAAATCACGTGCTTTGTATGGTAACCTGTTAACAATCAGTGAATAGTATATTAGTTAAATTAGGTACTTTGTTTGATTAAACGAAAATAAGGAATGGAATTGGTCATATTTGAATCAAATGTATGCACACTCAAATCCAAATTTGATATTTACCCTTGAGATTTCAATAAACTCTTATTTGATGGAGTTAATTAGATGCTTCCTGCAAATCTGATCACAGTTGGATTAGATTAAATCTGACTATGATCCGATCCAAGCCCTTTTTTCAGACTAAGGGTAAAACAAAACGAGAAAGGACTGTAACCGGCACGATGACATGAGGAAGAGGGAGATGTGAGGAAGCCAACTTCGATTGTCACTAACACCACCAGTGATTTTGCTCGTAGGATATGAGGGGCAGACGGCCAACAAAGAGGCCAGGATTCCAAATAGTGTAAGAAAGAGAGGGAGAGAGAGCGAGGCCAAGAGACAAGAGGGCACAGGAGTGCTGCTAATGCATTAGGGAGGGTATTGGTTAAGATTATTCGGTTTCATCATTCTCAAATTAAAAATTAAAATCATGATGTTAATTATTTAAAACTATAATTGACAGGATAGAAAATCATTTGGATCTGACTTCCCTACAAATCATATTGATCTAATTCAAACACGATCATATTTTGTTGGATTCCAATTAAACTTTTTTCTTTCAAATTCGAATCAAAATATCTTACGTTGAATCAGACTGATACTTCCCGAATTTGGACCCGACTACTATCCCTAATAGGAACGTACTTTATTTGTACAACTAAAATCAAAATCAGCCAAGTAAACAAGTTTTTGTAATATTGTTTAGAAGACATAATCCATAAAGTTAACTGTGCATATGCTAATAATGCTTTCACTTAATTGTTATATTTCATAGTGCAGCTAATAATACAAAAAACCGATGGCCATGAAATTTAAAGTAAAAAACCACAAGAAAATTATGTCAATTTTTCTTTGAAAAAATTATTTTGAGAATAGTTAATAAATCTGGAGATAACTATGGACATTAGGTCCCGAGTATGTTAAATCTTGGGTTCTATTCCCTCTCCCCTCATTATATTTTACTGTTTTTGTGGCTCATTTGAACCCAAAAAAAAAAAAAAAACCTGTGGAGATATCCTTGATAACTTGGCCTATTTAGGGCTGTCAAATAGGTTAGGTCGGATCGGGTTCGTGTTCGGGTCGAAGTTAAACGGGTTGAAAATCCCTCGACCTGAACCTGACCTGTTAAATAAACGGGTTGAAAAATCCAACCTGAAACCGTTTAACATTTAAACGGGTCAACCTGATTTTGACCTGTTTAACCCATTTAAGTTAAACAGGTCAGAATCAGGTATCACTTACCTGTTTAACCCACTTAAGTTTCAAACTTTAAATGAACATGTGTGTGAGCCTGAGACTATAGCTGGACACTTTATAAACAATACATGATTACATGAATTCTTGGAATACCAACTACTGAACGAACCGGCTTCTGAGGATATCAGTAAGTCCTAGAGATCAGTAGCGAGGAAATGGGGCGAGGGGAGTGGAGAGGACATGGGGAGATCGGATCAGTAGAGAGGATAAGAGAGGGGCGACTGAAGGCTGAAACAACTCAAACAAGCTCTAACTCTATGAGGAGGAGTGGTATTGCGAATGAAGAACTGAAGAAGGCAAGAAGCCTTTTATATCTAGGGTTTTCACTTGATAGGGTGAGCTTTATGGGCTTAGGAATAAAAAATGTGAAAAATATAAAATTTGAACTCCCCACCCCCTAGCCAAAAATCTAAAAATTAAAATTTTAATGGGCCCCAAAAATGTTCAAAAAAACTACACATAATTATATACCTATAGACTGGTTAAATGGGTTACTGTAAATGGGTAAACGGGTTGACCTGTTTAACCTGTTTATTTAAACGGGTTAAATATGTATTTTTTCGTGTAGAAAATTTCAACCTGAACCTAACCCGTTTAATTAAACGGGTTAATCGTGTCAACCCATTTAATTAAACGGGTGGAAAATCTTTACCCAAACCCGCCTAATTTCGTGTTCGGTTCGGATCGGTAATCGTATCGGGTCAGCTTTTGACAGCCCTAGGCCTATTGTTGTTATGAATGGGTCAATCTATAGCCACTATGCTTCAAATTACAGGCATTGATTAATTTTAATTAATCGTCCAACCAATTAACTACCATGAATTAATCGACAAAATATTGACCAAGTCTCAAAATTGCATGGAATTTTAGAGGTGACTATGGAAGCAGTAGCTTGCCTTTGGACAGGTTTTTCTTTCTCCCTCACCTAACATGGTCGTCATTGGTCAAGCCAGGCATGCTTCCTTTAAAAATGAGTATTTGAAAATAAAGTCGGAGTAGTTAAGTTGATTTGAATTAAGTCTTGTTAAGAGTCAATTGATTAAGTTCCACTAATCATATCCCTTTTCTTGTCCAATATTCCTGGTACTAGGTGAAGACTTGGTTTCTCCATTGATTATATATACCTTGTCGACGTACATTTTTGTTCTCTAGAATTATTTTATTGGAAAAAAAAAACTCTTTTTAACGTTCAGATGTATTGTTATGAGATCTTAATCCAGTTTGTTAATGTTAAAAC
The DNA here is from genome assembly GCA_017589665.1 of Selenicereus undatus. Lineage (NCBI taxonomy): Eukaryota > Viridiplantae > Streptophyta > Magnoliopsida > Caryophyllales > Cactaceae > Selenicereus > Selenicereus undatus. The sequence continues at coordinate 107,770,328 of JACYFF010031957.1, read as the reverse complement.
CATTGATATGTTGGATATCAGGTTAATCTTTTTCTTCTAATTATATCGTAGGACCCTTAGCTTTGTGATTCATATAAACTAAAACTACTATTTTTATCGTAAACTTTTTGATAAGAAGTTTCTAATAGAGACATTTTTTTTTAATTTGACCACAAATCAAAGAATTAGACAGTTCAAACTACCAATTTCGATCATTGTTACCTTCAATTATCGATTATTGAGTTGACTAGGACAAAACATTAATTTACTAAGTTTAACATAATATAAAAGTGGATTGTTTACATTTATTTCCACCTCTTTTATGATTTGTTGTATCACTTTTTGGACCTTATTATCATTCCATTAATGAAGGGTCTATTTAAAATTGAAAAATAGAGGTGTTTGAATAAAGGGCTCTTGTTCTACATTATCAAATTGAAAAGCATAATTAATAGGTTTCCATGCACATACTTGGTAGATAAATCCTAAGTAATTCAAAATTTAACAAAATAAAAAAAACAAGTATTATTAAAGTGAATGTCATTTAGTTTAACTAGTAAAATCTTTAGAAGTTATCAATGAGTGCTGTTTAAATTCAGCTTATATCAACCTTTGCATCTCATTTGTACAGGGGGAAAAAAAACACTAGTACAATATCTGAATGCCGTTATACTTTCACCACTTTATTGGAGATGTGACAAAATTACAAATATGAAGATGAGACATGAGGGAGATATCATAATGTGAGTACATTGTTGCACAATTGTTGTTTATGTGCTGTCTTTACTCTTTGATCTTGTTGAAGTTGAATTAAATTCAATGCTTGTGTTTTGGGTTTGTTCAATGGCCTTTGATTGGGCTTGGGGTCCACTTTCTCTAGTGTTTTCACCCTCTAATTTTACTAAAGGTTTAATCAAATTGCATGCCTTGTTTTTTCTGCTTGCTGCCTCTTAGTGAATCTGATCATGCCTTAGCTTTGTGAATGATTTTGCAATATGTATGGCAATGTCAGTAAATATATTGTTACTTCGATTCTTATATTAAGGACAGATATTTTTCAATTTGGACAATTAACAGTGCATAATTGTGTATGCTACTCATACTTGTGATTTATATCTGCAATCCATCAATGAAATTACATCGATTGCCTTGCAAGTTTTGTTTCATTTGTTCGGTAACAATCTAGAAAAACATATATATTGACATGAAAATTAGCCAAGCAATAAATACTAAATTTGGTTATTATTGCTTATGTAGCTAAAGAACCTCTATTGATAACCAATTTGATGTAATTAATAATATTTTGCGATAATGACGACACAAAATCATCATGATGAATTATAAATTATTGATTATAATGTACAATTGTAACCATAGGATTTCACGAAAAAAAAAAACTAAGTCATTAAGTTGCGTTAGTTCGTTGTTATTAATTAAGTAATATAGACGAGAACTACTGTCATCATTATTGATAATGAAGATGAAAATATTCAAGTGGCCGCTATAAATATTAATGACAGGACCAATAACAATGGATAAAGACAACCTACTTTTGGTCGTTAAAACTTTTGATGACCAAAAATTAGCCTTTTAGCAACGGTTTTCTTCGTCGTTGGAAAGCCTTCTTCTAATGGTTAGTTTCTGCCTGTTCCATCTCTACGTCCGAGTCATCACACTCATAGATTGTGATCAGACTGGAAGAAGTAGCTTGTTCTTTCTCCATTTCCTTATTAGAGTTGGAGTTGTTTTGTTGACCCGTGAAAACCATAGTATGTCTCTTTACTTTTAATGAAAAATTGGTTATGTCATCCTGAGCAGAGAAACACTTCATACAAGAAGGGCTAGAGCTTTGAACTTCATTTATTACTCCTAGGTAACTAAATCTGTTCTCTTGCTGAAGTTGTGAATTTGAGCACTTTTTAAAGTTCTTGATTCTAGTAAAGACTGAAGGTTTGGTAGTAAACCATCCTTGATTTTGTTGAAAATAGAGGCCTTATAATTTTAACCATTCCCTATTACGGTTGAATACTGATGGATGTTTTTCTGAAGTGAACCGTTGTAACACGGAAGACTTTGGGCTAAGGTAAGAATTTTTGTCTTCACTCTCGTTCTCATCGATCTTCGGCTGGAATGTACTGATTCGTCAACTGTTTGTCCTTCCATGACCTTGAAATTCTTACTGGCTGCAGTGGTATATAGTTGAGTCCAACTTTAGAGACGCCTACAAAGTCTCCATTCTTTTGGATCTTTCTCTGAGTTTCATTAAGATCATGTGGCTTTGCTTTGACTACCTTTCCTAAGGTAGTTAGATTTTGGAAGTCATAAACAGCTCTTTTCATAAGCTTGTGTGAATTTGGATCAAATCCCTCTTTAGTTATTGCACCTAGCAAGTTATGCTCTTCTCTAGAAAAAAAGGACAAACCCAGAAAGAGACGGCTTGCTCACCTTAGCAGGCTACGTCTTAAGTGTTCGAACCATTACACTCCCTTTTAATATGGTCATGCTAGCATCCTTTTTAGCAACTTTGGTCTCGATATTTATGCATTCGGTAAAGGAAAATTCACCCTCTTTATGGAGAGACTTAGGTATGTACCTTAACACTGGCGGCATTAAGCCTTTTTAAGCTATAACTGTTCAACAACTAGTTCAATGGGAGAAGTTGTGTTCCCCCACTTGCCTTCTTCCTTCTCATGTCGTTGCTTGGAAGCATTATCTTTTGTTGCCTGAAGAGCATTCTTTGTACCATATTTGCTTATAGAAGAAATGGTTGATGGCTAGACCTGTCGAAAATTGATCCGACTCAAACCTGCCCGAAATTTTTGGTTTTGAACATGATTTTCTCAACCCGAACTCAAAATAAACCGAACCCGAAAAACCCGCAAATTAGCGGGTCAAACCCGACCCGAACCCCGAACCCACCCGCTCGACCCGAACATTATATCCTTAGTTTTTATTTTTCTCTAATTTATCTTTTTTAGCAATAATGGTTAGTCATTTTTATTGAGTATTTTGAAAAGACATTATATAACTATTACATCTATTTACAAATTAAACAATAATAACCTAATTTTTTCTTCTCCATTCTTTGAAAATAAAACCGTACGTACACAACTTTTAAATGAAAAAACGTTTAAAATAGGCATAAAATTGCATGGAATATCTATCTAATTTTTTAAAAAATTTAATTTGAAAGAACACAAGCATTAAAGATACGAAGGTCATACCATTATATAGTTAGTTAAACAAATCTGTCTAATTTTTTTAAAATTAATTAATTTGTAATAATTTAAATTTTTGATGTTATAATTGCAAGATAATATCTTATACTTCTTTTATTTAATTTTATTTGATTTTCGTTCTGACTAGTCTTGAATTATGATACTAACGGTAGAAAAACAACTAGCCGTATTTGTATTGGGACTGGTCCATTAATAAAGTTTTACCTGATTGGACATTGGTAGGTTAGTTAATAAAAATATTAAATCATTAAATAGGTTATTAATGGTGAAACTACTACAACTCATTAAAATGCTCTAGACGGACTGCCCAATAAATGGTCGACCCACTATTAACCTTCTTTCAATGTACATGTCGATCTACCCAAAATCAAGTGAGACTTAATTCTTTATCCGCCCGTATAAGATGTTCATGTATTATAATAAAATGTTTGAATATTTTAATATTCTTTTGAGAAATTACAATTATTATGCATTTTCATTAAATAATGACAATTTTGAGTAATAAATATGCAAAATTTTTTATTTTAAAAAAAGAAAAATAACTCGTAGAAAAGGCGTTCTAAACCCGTTGGGTTGATCCGAAACCCATAAAACCGAAATACATCTGCCCGTATTTTACCCAAATCCGAAATACACCCGACCTGTATTTTACCCGAACCCGAATACACCGACCCGTATTTAACCCGCCCACCCGAACTGACAGGTTTATTAATGGCATTGTGTCCTTAGAGGCAGCAACTTCTTCAAAGAACCTTACATCTACAAAGTGGAATCAACCCTAGTCAATGGCTTGACATCCCCAGTTATCTTTTGTCCTCCATCTTGGTAATACTTAAGGCATTGGTTTAGATTGGAAGCCACAATTCTATGTTCATGAAGCTATGGTCGCCTAAGTAAAAGCTTGTAGGAAGCCTTAGCGATTACATAGAAGATTGAGAATGTTTCCACGTCTTCTATCATCAATTCAATGAGGATCATATCAATTGCACGCTGACCCTCATGGTTGAATCCCCCAATCATTGTTTGGCTATTAGAAAGTTCTTCTACTATTATACCTAAGTCATTTGTCATAGACTTAGGCATCATGTTGACGGTTAACCCTCCAACTCTGAGGATGTGCTTAATGTTTTCCTTCATGATGTAGTCAGTCACAAACAAAATACGATTGTGAGGTTTGAATCCTAACAATAGGTCATCGTTAACAAAAATGACACTTGTGTTGCAAGAGGCACACTAGATGGAGCTTTCTGTCGATTCCCTAATAATTTTGGCTTTGACAACATAAAATTCTAGGTATTGCAAGGCACTAACAACATGCTAGCATATTTTTTTAAGACAAATGAAAGATTTGTCTCTAACCATGCATGATGGAAAGCCTCTAGAATAGTGAAAGTCTTGTCAGTTCCTTTTAGGGGATTCATATATTTTTCGTCCCCCTTGTCTTCCTGTTCTTCAAGATCAGAACATGAGATCATTTTGACGGTGACTTTCTCAAAGAAACCTACTATGAAGAACTCTTCTAGTGTGACAAGGACAAGTGTCTGATGCTCAAGTAGGTCAATGGACTGAATTTCATGTCTTTTGGCTACCTTGGACTTCTTCCTATCCTTTAGACAACAAGGGCTATGGCGGACAGGTGGTGGTTGAAGTTGATTTTGTTTCCTCGGCCTTGACCAAGCGGCAAGCGTCCATCCGTTTTCATCTTTATTGGGGACATCTCTGAGAAGACCGATCTCTGCCAAAGGTTCTGGGAACACCACTACAGATACAACGGGCCAAACTTTCAAATCGAATTGTAAATAATTTCAGCCTTTGGGAGGAATCATCACTCCTACACGAGATTGAGTAGCTTTTGCTGCCAGGTCGATGAAGAGTACTCCAAGTAGGTAGAAACATGATTCATTTTGATGGTGTCATCCAAGTCTAATAGGAAGATCCTATTCTTAGCTATGTGCTCTTTGAGCATGATGCATTTCTCAAGAGGGTGGCTAATCACCATGTGATGTCGATAATATTTGGGGTTGTAGTCCTTTCAGTTTTTTGGACTATTGACTCTGAGAGCTCGATAAACCATTTTTCCAGTCGATTAACAAAGCATTCCTAATAAGTCTGAATTAAGAAATTGATCTTCTTTTTTTTTTCCTAAAATCTTCAATGTAGGATGCTTCTTTCAGTGTTCGTGGAGAACCCATATTTCTCATACTTGGGCTTCTACAAAAATTCACCCCTACTTGGTAGTGGAACCAACCATAGAGTCTTTGGTTGAACACTTTGAGTACTTGGGATTTTTTTTGAACTCAACCTTGTCCTTTCTAGAGTCAGATAAGAAAGCAGACTTCCTAACATGACTTGCAAATAGTCATCCTTATATCCTGTGTCTTCGTCGTCAACTCTTGGAATGTTCTTGGCTTATTCATTTGTATAACATAGAGTAAATCTCATTCCATGCGCTAAGCACACATTTCACTGTTGAAGCTTCAAACAAACAGCTCTTACACTCAAAACTGAGATACCTCCAACGATTGATGTGATTGAGAACCGGCTTGTCCTTCCATTATTTAGTGTTTGTCAACTTTGTTATGCTAACAACACGTTGAGTGTTGTAGGACCTATTCAGGAACTCCTATTCCATTTCTTCCCAGCTATTACTGGATTCAGGCTTCAAGTTAGTGTACTAATCGAAAGCGATTCCTACAATAAATCCAATGAAATGCTTCACCAGCTGGTTCGCTTCAGTGTCAGCGTTACTGCGCATTTTGATCCAATGTGCAAAGTGTTACTTAGGGTTGTCCTTTCTATCAAGTTAGTTGACCTGGGGGGGTTGGTAGCCATGGGGCATACTAAGGGTATCAATGCTCTTCCTATAAGGCTTTATCTATAAATGTGTCTTGGGAGCTCCTTCCCCTAGCTGAGCCTTAACTGCATTCGCAATTAAGTTTTGAATATGCTCAACAAACATTGAACCCGAAGGAAAATCCTTCTTTGATATGCATTCGTCGTTTGATTCTTCATTGCGATTAGTGTCTTTGTTGGAATCTTTGTCACCTGAGCCTTTGTTAACTTTTTCTCCAACTGCTTTGTCAAATCAGCAATTTGCTCATTTTGACGCTTGATTTCGGCATCCTTTCCTACACTCTCCTTAGAAAGCCTGTCCAATATGGCCTTCATGCTTGCTAGTTGTTCCTTCAAGTTGGCAACCTCTATCACCATAACTGGCATGATGACTGAGTTAGCATATTCAACTTCTGGATGTGAGAAGATTGATTCCTTGGATGATGTCAAGGAAGAATCACTACTTGAGTAGCCATCATCTTACAAACCAAAAGGATGGAAGGTAGGGTTGCTGTGAGTTTGAAGTTCATCCATCCCATGAGGAATTATTGTGCCATGTTGAAGCCAACAATAGATTTATGCTTCACAGAATGAGAAGCAACTTGGTTGACTCTGTCAGGCGCTTGGAATACGAGATTTTGAATCTTAGTTAACTGCAACGGTGCAGTCACAACTAATTGCTCTATGATAATTATAGTAGCAACTTTTGTCATAGTCATAATCTCACTAGATGCAGCACTAGTGGTTGTTGATATCTGAGATATGGATCCGACAACTTTCTTAAAGATTAAGAGATGACATTCTTAGGGGATCACGTTGTGTTCGAAAGAATGTAGAGTTTGTACTTCAAAGAAAGAGATAGAGGCAAAGATAGTCCAATCAAGTGTGCCAAACATTAAAAAACATAAATTTCAATTCCAAATAAATAAGACAAGAAATTAAGAAACAAATTTAATTATGTATTGATATTGTACGTGTGGGTATAATCTCTGTATTAAATATAATGAAATAATATTCTAATTTGATCTCCTTGTGATTTGAGTGATTCAAGGGCGTGACCACTTAATCTCGATTAATGCATAATCAGATGAAGAACCTTTGAAATGGTTCTTGATCTTGAGCTGCAAAACTTTTGACAGTTGTTTCGAAAGTCTAGGAACTTCTCATCATTCTCGCTTCACAATTGGATGTCGTTTGTAGTTTGAGTTTGAATTACGCAAATGCTAAATGTCAAAAGTGAGGAGGGTGACCCCTGTTTATAGGATTCTTAATCTAGAGTTTACATTGGGTTGTGGGCCTAGACCCATAATCCAACAATCACCTTTTGATTTAAAATAAAAAATAATTACTATTTTCTGCATTGTCAACAACACGTGGCATTATTTAAGTAGACGAAATTTAATGCTATTTAATTTTGGCCAGATGAATCTACCAAAATCAACCTAACACATGGCAATTGGTGTTTGGTAGAATTATTATGTATATATTTTTTGTACACGAGGTTTCATCTGATTTATCGCAGAATTTTTACCTTTTACAAACGCTATTGGATAATATAGGGTTTAAGTGCTAGTAAGTCCTATAAAATTAGCTCGATCTTAACTTGTGGTTCACTAAGCCTAGATTTATGACCCTCAAGCTTGATTAAGGATGACAACGTATCAGATTCGGATGGAAGTACAAACTTTAGAATTCGGAACTCTGCCTCCGAACACCCGATCCTATGGACTGAATTCTCCCTCTGAATCCGATCGAAGTCCAATTCTTTTGCCATTTCTAAGGTCAAATATTTCTTTATGACTTGGTTTTCATCTACCGTTGCTTTGGACCCAACTGACTTACCTATCTCCCAAGTCTCCAGAACTAATCAGTTACATTCTGGGTGCATAACTCAAGTTTGAATCTTGTTCAACTACATTGCAAGCAGATAATCAGTTTTGGTTCTTTTGGTACGTAGACAATCACAAAGTCACATGGCCTGCTTTGGTCAGGAAAGCCACATGAACACCTGTAGCCCAACCATCCATTTGATTAAGCCCATTCAATTTCATCATCAACTGAGGCCCATTACCTCCTCCACTTTAAGTGTATGTCTCATCTAAAAATGTTGTAAAACGGAGGCCGATAAGAGATTTGAAGTCAATCTCTTGGCAGCAATTGAATTCCCCCCCCCCCCTCCCCCAACTAAGAGAGAGCAAATCCCATTTTATGAATCCTCAATGATGAGTTTTGAAACTGGATAAGAATGTCCGACTTTTAAGTGAAGGTGGTAAAATTTCGGTTCAAGTAAAATTCAAAACGGGCATATCAAATGTCTAAGATTCAAACAAATTATTCATGACTGTAGCTAATTTTTTCAAAGTCGGACAAGTTAGATTAGCCTAAATTCATATCAAAATTGACAATAGAAATACTGAGATAGGAATAATTTGGTGGCGACACCATCTACTCACTCTGCTAAATCGGTGGCAAGTGACGTGATGGACCTAATGCCCCCTGGAAGCCCACAATGCTTAGTGAGGGATTTGAGGCCTGTGACGAGGATGACGCATTCTCCAAGCTAAGTATGAGAGTCTGTGACACCCTAAGTGCATGTGTGTGAATGTTTATAAGGGGTCTTTGTCCCATGTCGTCAGTTTTAAGTGAAGAATTCTAAGTTTATAATGTCCATAAATTTATCAACAAGGTCTTTTATTTTTGGACTCAATGGCGATAAATTATGGGCTGACCATTAAACTTCTCATCTTTGTGAACTATATTGTGTATTTGAATTGGTTTGTGTTCTTCCAATCATTAGTATATAAGCCCAAGAACTAAAAGAAAAACACAGATTAGTACTGAAAAAACTAAAGACAAAATAAACATATTACATCGAAAATGACTCATTTTTGAACTGATTTGTCACAGCATGTGTATTTGCTCCTCCCAATAACACAAGCAGCAGGAATGAAAGATCTAATGGAGCAAAAGTCAGGACTCAATGATATGGTGGTGTTAGAAGAATGGCCCCCCTTTTAATTATCCATCACGAAATTGAAATCATTACTTTTTAATAAAAGACAAATCAAATGCCGCTAAATCACTTCTCAAGTGTCTTTTCTTTTAATTATATATGTACTTGGCAGGAATCCATGCAATACCAAAAAGATTAAGCTGGAGACATCCTTGAGAAGACATTTCAAAATGAATGACAAGCTAAATGTTGTTGGATGTGGCTCATTTGTAATTCATCAGCAAATCTTATCAGCGGCAGCGACCCTGTACTGTGTGGATCAGCCAAAACATGGCCACAAAAACAAATGAATGGGGGGAAATGAAGATAATGTTGCCCATTAGGTAAAGAAGACAACTTCTCTGATTAGACGTCGAATCTCCTATTTTTTTATTAGGGTTATGGAATAGATCTGTCGATGATTGTGTATCTCATCATTTTAGGATTGATCATTTAGATCTGACCATTTGTCTGACCGTATAGTTGGATGAGTACAATAAGAATTAGGTATATTTTGAGTTTAAGTTCAAAACTGTTATTTTATAATCTTAAAAGTTTAGGTTTTGGGCAAATACAACAAGATTAAAGTACAATTTGTGTTTTTGCTTTGCAATTCAATTATCATAAATATTAGAACAATTTTGTTTTCAAAGGAAAAATTGTTGTTTATGTAACCTTCACAAGATACAACGAAAAAATAAAAAGTAATTACATTTAAAAGATAATATTTTGATCTTTTTCTTTCATATTTTGTGAATAAAAGAATATTAACAATGAAATGTCAATTTATAATTAATTATTAGAGAAAACAAATTACTAACTGAAATCACTGGGATATGACTAGCGTACCATCTCATAGGAGATGACAGTTGACTTCTTTTTACGAACACTTCGTCCTTTTCTCAACAAGTGTTCAGTTTAATTAGATAAGATGGATCGTGGTTGGCAGAGAAATGCCAGACAATGTTAGCAAGGGGTGCTCTATAAAGTGGCAAGCTAGATATAAAAGTAGAAAAGCAAGAAATATGGGAAAGCAAAAGGATTTTGCTTTTTTGAGTTGAGGTTTATGGTTACCATATATTGCAAGACAGAAAGTCAATCGCCATAAGTTTTTCGGCAACTAAAAGTTTGGTATTGATTCTTTTTTTAAAAAAAAAAATTTAATAGATCGAGTCGACCTGAACCTAACCCATTTAATTAAATAAATTAAATAGTACTTTTTCGTGTGAAAAATCTCAACCTGAACCTAACCCATTTAATTAAGAGAATTGTACGTGTAAACCCATTTAATTAAACATGTTGAGAAGTTATACCCAAACCTACTTGATTTCGTGTCGATTTCGGATCGATAATTCTGTCGGGTCACCTTTGCCCAACTCTAGTGTGGAATAACATACAAACCCACAAGGTGTGGATTTTATTAAAACTTCTCCCTTCCCTTGTGTTTGCATAGAGTTGTTGAACCATACTTTTAGACATCATTTTAACTCATGTTAAATTCATTTGTAAGTTTAACCAAACAAATAGATACTAAAATTAAAAATCATTCTCATACCTCTTAAAATCTTTTTCCACTTCATTATATTTCAACAAAATTGAACCAAACACCCCATTATTTTTTACAGGTTTAAATCAACTAATTAGTTAAAATTTTTGTCATATTTGCTTGAACTATTGGTAAAATTTGGATAGCGAAAACTCAACGTGTATGAGGTATAACTATTAACATACCTATATCATTCACAGGCATAATTAGTGTTCGATGTATAGTTACTTTAATAAGATGAGTCTATTTGATATAAGTAGAAACATCAATTAGATGGGCCAATTTAGTACGTATATTATTTTCATGAAAGAAATCAATAAATACTTTTCCTAAATTTTAGTGCAAAATCGAGCTTGGTTGTCAGTGCAAACCCAAAATCTTGTATAAAGAGAGACAAAGTTAACAAGTCATTAATTTGATTCAGCTGGCTTGTTTGTGATTGACGTATCTATCAATGAGCAACAAAAAGGAGTTTTTTTGGGTGCCTTCAATTAATTAATTGGGTAGACCACATATTTTTTTTGGATAATAACCCTCTTCAAGTTAGGTGTGTGCACGGGAAATAATGTACCAATGCCCTCATGTGAACATGACCTACTCATATGTGCGAGCTCATCTACTTCTTTGCCCCTTTGTTCTCTCTTAATATTTTATTTTTCTTTTTCTGATGTTTTTAACCATCTTCTAATGTATTTATGGACGTCATGACTTCTAATAATTAATTGTCTGTTTGTACATGTTACATATTGTGAAACTAGGAAGAAGAAGAGAGATACAAGATTTGAGAGTGAGAAAAAACATCTTTCCTCAATTATTCATCAAGATCATTACATCAGTCAATATATATACATACAAAGAAAACAGGAGAAGCTCATATTTACTGAGCTGGCATTCTATAACAAACTTCTAACAACCTTCTAACAACTTCTAACCATCTAATAGTATATCTAACAGCATGCTTCTTAACATGCACCCCTCCGGGTGAGATTGGGGGAGAATCTAACAATCCTAACCTTGAACTAAGATAGGAATGTTGTGCTTCTCCCAATGGTTTAGTCATCAAATCAGTTAGCTGCTCTCAAGAAGGGACGTGAGCAGTCTGAAGAAAACCCTCCAAAACCTTGTCTCTGGTGTAATGACAGTCGATTCTTATATGCTTTGTTTTGTCATGGAATTTCGAATTTTGGGCAATGTGTTGAGCTGCCTTATTGTCACAAAACAAGGTAATGGGAGCAGTGGAAGAAAGATGTAAATCCTGCATTAAGGAATGAATCCACTCAAGTTCAGAGTTGGTAGCTGACATACTCCTATATTCTGCTTTAGCAGAGGATTTTGCCACTGTCTTCTGTTTCTTGGTCTTCCAAGAAATTAGGGAGGATCCTATAAGCACACAAAAACCTGTCAAAGATCGTGCTGAGTCCCTACAAGTGCCCCAATCTGCATCACTGTAGGCTTGAAGCTGAAGATCATTGTCTTTGGAATAGAACAAACCCTTGTTGGCAGTTCTTTGAGATATCTCAAGACATGTAAGGCTGCCTGATAATGTGGTTGTCGAGGCTGTTGGAGAAATTGACTTAATAGTTGAACTGAATAGGAGATATTAGGCCTAGTGAGTGTAAGGTAGAGAAGTCTACCAACTAACCTTCTGTACACAGAAGGATCAAAGAGGAGCTCCCGTGTATCCAGGGTCAAATGAAGTCCTTTTGGCAAAGGAAACGAAGCAGGTTTGGCTCCTATCATGCCTGCATCCTTTAGGATATCAAGGACATACTTGCGTTGGTTGAGGAAAGTACCTTGAGAAGTTCTGGCTATTTCAATGCCTAAAAAATAACAAGCCAACCCCAGATCCTTGATTGTAAAGGCAGAATGAAGGATGTCTTAGTAGCAGTAATACCATCTGTATCATCTCCAGTAATGAGGAGGTCATCCACGTAAACTAAAATGAATGTAGCTTTGTTATCCACAATTCTTATAAATAGTGAGTAATCATTCTTAGATTGCTGGAAGCCCTTCCCAAGGAGAAACTTTGTCAACTCCTTATTCCACTGCATGGAAGCCTGCTTCAAGCCATATAAAGATCGTTGCAGTTTGCAAACCTGACCCGGTAGTGCCTTGGTATAACCTTCAGGTGGCAACATGTATACCTCTTCATCGAGATATCCATGGAGGAAGGCATTATTTATGTCAAGCTGGTGAAGAGGCAGTTCCTTGCTGTGGCTAGAGCAATAAACAATCACAAAGTAGTGAGTTTGGCCACAGGAGAAAAAGTATGTTTATAATCTTTATCCTTAATCTGTTCAAAGCCTCGAATCACAAGTCTGACTTTGTGTCTATCAACTGAACCATCAGGATTGTATTTGGTTTTGAACACCCATTTGGAAGTCAATGCCCTTTTTCCAAGGGGCAAAGAAGTCAAAACCCATGTATGATTAGCATCAAGGGCTGCAAGTTCTTGATCCATGGCATGGACCCATTTAGGACATTGCATAGCCTATGCATAAATATGTGGTTCATTGGTTTGTAAAACCTTGGTAAGAGAGGCCACATAACTAGGCGATAAGTGCGCCAGATTAGCATAGGTAAAGAGGGGATAAGTGGTATGAGGTTTGACAATAGTGGTAAGGCTTTGGGATTGAGAGTTAGATGGTGAAGGAGTAGTATGAGGTGGATGTGGACAAAGTTAGTCTTATAACCAAGCTGGTGGACATCTAGACCTGCTAGACCTTATAAGAACGGGAGTGTTATTAGTAGAAGAAGACTGAACTGCACTATCAAAAGCATATAAGTGGGTGTTGTGTGTAGGGGAAGAAGTAGATGAGGTAACTAAATTTGGAACAACCAAGTTTGGAGAGACATCATGTGTATTTGGAGATTGAGATGGGGGGACTTGGACTAGAATCAATGGGTTCATGCTCTGGAAAAAAAAGTGTTGTATCTGATGCAGAAGGATTATAATCAAAGTAAGGAAATGTAATGTGTGAAGGGAAAAGAGGGTATGATGACAAAGAATTTGGAGTCTAGTTGGTATTGCCAATATGTGTTGGATCTTGTTTAAAAAGAAAAATTGTCTCATGAAATAAGACATCTCTGCTGTGAAATAGTTTCTTTGTATCTAAGTCATTTAACTTTTATCCTTTGTACCCCAAAGAATAGCCAAGCAAAATACATCTCTTGGCTCTAGTGTCAAATTTGTCTGTAGGCTTTAGGTTTGCTGCAAAATTCAAACATCCTATGATTCTTAAGTCATCATAGGTTGGTTGCCTGCCATGCAACCTTTCAAAAGGTGTTGTCCAATTGAGATTTGCCATAGGGAGCTTGTTAATAATGTGTGTAGCTGCAAGGATAAGTTCTCCCCAAAAGTGTTTTGGCAAGCCAGCATGAAATCTAATGGCTCTAGCAGAATCAAGAAGGTGTCAATGTTTGCTTCAGTCACACCATTCTGCTGGGGTGTGCCAAGTATAGATTTTTGGTGTATAACACCATTTTCGGAGAAGAAGTCAAGGCATGATGAATTGAGGAATTTAGTGCCATTGTCACTTCTGACCATGGTGATTTTGGCTTTAAACTGGGTATTAATCATGGAGAAAAAAATGCTTAATATCAGGTCCAACCTGTGTTTTGTTTTGCAAGAGTTGAGTGCAAGTGGTTCTAGTAAAGTCATCAACAATAGTGAGAAAGTAATGAGCTCCACATATATTGGCAACTTTGTAAGGACCCCAGAGATCCAAATGGACCAACTGAAATGGTGTTGAAGTAGTAATTGTGTTTTTATTGAAAGGTAATCTGTGCACTTTAGCTTGTACACAAACATCACAAGCAAATGTTTTTGATAAATGTTGTGTACATAAAGGAAGATGTTGCATCTTAGAAGATGAAGTATGCCCTAGCCGAGCATGTATTATATCAAGGCCTGGGTTTTTACAATCAGAAGAAGATGTAAAAATGGAACTAGGATTTGTTGCAATTAAGCTTGAACTGCTCCTATTCTGCTCAGTCTTAGAAGAAGGTTGCAAGGTATTATTCAAGCCAGCTTGATCAATAGACTGAAATTGGTAAAGTCCATTGTCCACAGGTGCAATTGCCACAGGTTGATTAGTTGAAGGGTCTTGAAATATACATGTTTCTGGGGTAAACAAGTCAAACAAATGAAGGTCAGTTAATAGCTTGTTGACTGAGATGAGATTGAATTTGAAGTCTGGCACATACAGCACATTGTGAAGAGTTAGTTTAGGACATAATACAATTTGTCCAGCTTGTGAAACAGTCTTAATGGAACGATCAGGCAAAGTTATGTGTATAGGGTCAGATAGGGCTTGAAGTTTGGTAAAAAAATGTAGGTTGTAAGTTATATGGTCTGATGCCCCAGTATCTACAATCCAAGAACCATGATAGCTACTTTGCATAACACAACTAATGCTAGAATGGGAGTTGCAACCAGCCATACCTGCAAAATGTGTAAAAGAATGCTCGTGCTCTGCATTACCTTTCATCTTCATTAGCTTCATCATTTCTTGGGCTAAAGCCTGAACTAGAGTATGATCAGTTTGTCCAAGAGTCTTGGGAGCTTCATCGTCATCAAGAGGACTGTCTGGTAGCTATTCAGTCTGGCTAGTCACATTTGCTGCTACTCTGGATATCTTCTTCCCTTTACCAGCCTCCCTTGGTCCTTCATACCAATCAAGATAGCCTATTATCTTGAAACATTGGTCTTGTGTATGACCAGATCTTTGACAGTGATCACAATATCTAGTATTCTTGGTCCTTTTGTTGTCTCTTTTGTTTCTTGGATTTTGACCACTCTTAACAGCTAAAGCATTTGAGCTGAGTTCCCCTTCCCCATGTGACAAGGGAGAGGGTCTATTCACCATTGCAGCAACCTCCCTATAGGCATTGGACTAATTACGAGTAATTTGTCTTTGAGTTTCAACCCTAGCTATCATGCAATATGCTTTGCTGACATTTGGCAGAGGGTCCATAAGTAGAATTTGTCCTCAAATTGAGTCATATCCATCATTTAATCTCATCAAAAAATGCATTAATCTTTGTCTTTGTTCCAACTCTTTAGCCTTTTTGATTGTAGTACAATCATTCTTGTGTGTGCAATCACAATTTGGAACTTCACTTAAATCATCCAATTCATCCCATAGCCTCTTGACTTTAGTGTAATAAACAACAACACTGTCATTACCCTGATACAACTCAGAAATTTCTTTTTGAACTTGGTAGAGGAGTGGTCCATTGTTTTGGCCAAATCTCTCTGTAAGTTCAGTCCACAATTCCTCAGCAGATCCAGTATACAGGAAAGCTTCAGAAAGTTCAGGAGCAATTGAATTTAACAGCCAACTAACAACCATGCTATCACAATGAATCCATTGTTCATATTTCAAAGAGGTGGGCTGAGGCTTCTTACATGATCCATCTATGAACCCCAACTTTGTTCTAGTTCTTAATGCTATTTTCACTTACCTACTCCATTGTTGGAAATTCGTGCTATTCAACTTAACAGCAGTGAGGTACATACCAAGATGATCTGAAGCCGACAGGAGAAAGGGATCATTGTTGTATCCCTCGCTTTGCCTCAAGCTTTGATTGACTGAATGAACTGCTCCATCAGTCTCCATCGTAGAAGAATATTAAAGAAATGGATACCTCAATGAAGTGTCTGAATCGAGTATAAGGAAAAAAAATTGATTGATCGATTGTTGAAGATAAACTTTTGATCAAAGTAAGAAAGACGTTGAATCAGAGGTAATTTGATCAAGTGATGAAACAGATCAGATGATCAAGAATCAAGAAAATTCGATTGAGACCAATTTGCATGAAATGCTCTGATACCATGTGAAACTAAGAAGAAGAAGAGAGATACAAGATTTGAGAGTGAGAAAAAACATCTTTCCTCAATTATTCATCAAGATCATTACATCAGTCAATATATATACATACAAAGAAAACAAGAGAAGCACATATTTACAGTGTGCTGAGTTGGCATTCTATAACAGACTTCTAACAACTTGTAACCATCTAAAAGTATATCTAACAACATGCTCCTTAACACATATACTAGGGTTTTTTCCCCTCCCTTTTCAATTGTTACAGATTTATACTACATGGTAATATTTTGAATAGTATTTAACATTTTTAATTATTAAATCAAAATCCTAATAAATTAAACATTAGTATTTGGTAAAATACTGTCTGTACTAGTGCTTTAATTTTAAATAGTTGATAATAATTAACTTTTGGAATTTCAAAGGTGACATTATCTTTTTTGGTCAAAATACCATTACTAATTTTATTTTTGGCATTTATATATATTTTTAATGTTATTTTACAACAATCAATTAACCTATAAATTGACTTTGATGAACACATTCTCATTAACAGCTTATCTAAAGATTAGTTTGTGTGCTAACATTTTAATTAAAATAGTTATATGTTACTCAAATAATTATTTACTATTTAATTAATTATATACTATCCACCTACATAAATGAAACTCATATTATAAGAAGTTGTTGTATAACTATAGATTAACACTAATTTGTGCCAAACAAGGCCTTGTTGTATAAGTACCTACTAATACATTACATAGAGTACGTATGTCAATAATTTGTTGTTACTTTTGTTGTTGTTATAACCATAGATTACTTAAATAGCTAATTTGTGCCAAACAGGACCTTGCGGTATAAGTGTCTACTAATACATTACATAGAGTATGTCAAGAATTTGCTATTACTTTAGTCTAATGACTTGTCTCAATATCATATCATGCAATCAATCTGAATACACAATTGGGTGAAGATTTGGTGTAACTTCTGATGTAAAACAATATAATTTTCATAATTAGGACTAATTAACTGATAAATCATTTTTTCAGTGGTGCATTTGAGAAGGCAATGCACAATGAAATATATGCATAATCAAAGTAAATTTGACAATAAGAGTATATATGCATGTATGTATACTAACAATTAGGAGAAGACTTGAGATGACTTATGATATATTGTCTCTTCAGAGACATACGATGAAATTGGCACGGCACAAAGATGGCTTATAATATATTAAGAATTTACTTGTTAATGACCTTGTTTTATATATGTAAGAAGAGAAAACCTGATAATAATATATATATATATATATATATATATATTTATATATATATATATATATATATATATATATATATATATATATTGACTACGAGTTCTATGTATATTTTTAAAAAGTTTACAACATACATCTTATTATGATAACAAATGCTTTATGAGAAGATATTATATGCTTGGTTGTTAGCTAATTTTGGTTGAAAATCTCAAAGAGATTGTGAATCACTTCAACCTTCAACCCGGTCAAACACGAGAAGGAGATGTCGTGATCACTTGTTTGCTTACCCTTAATTTTCCATTCAATTATTTATTATTTTTCTTTTTTCTTTATACATGTCTGTACCGATTGCAACATAATAGTGTTGACATCAACGCAAATATATAAATCTACAATATTTGATTTTGCTAATAATGCGCCATGGATTTATCAAAATCATTTGGAAAAAAGGGGGGGGGGTGTGATCCAGAATACATGAGGCTAGCTACGTAGCCTACCTCTCACACGCAAGAGTAGGTTTTCCATATGCAACACTGAAATTATTAGGTCGAATAATGGTCTATAAACTAAGAGCAAGTTGCATGCAGCTTTTCATTAAGGTTTGGTAGTCTTCTTCATTAACAAACAAACGTAACCATACAGAGATAAATCTATTAATATTTGTATATTTGCAAGCATGTTCCCCCCCCCCCCGGACCCTAAGCCCTCCAACAAGAAGGAAAAAGGAAAGCTTAAAATATAGCTGAAGATCCCTTGTGACCTTGAGAGAATAATGGCCAGGACAAGATATAGAAGCCTATGAATGAATCTGTCCCTAGAAATCAAAATCATGGTCTCTTTGCATGATTGGGGATCGGGGTTGTGCATGGGTTGTCATGATTATTAGGTTATAACTCATGATCTCTTTTTGTTGGAACGAGCTAGATTTTCTGCCTCCCTGATTCCCACCAAAATGTACTTCCTTTATATGAATGTCAATTAGTTTAATTGCTAAAAATATTGAATTTTGTACTGAATTTTATATGCACATTTATTTTTTTACCTTTGTTCAGAAAAAAGATGAAGAACGGAAATTTCTTTCAAATGAAATATAGTATGATTACCTTAAAAAAATATTTTCTAAATATGACAAATAGTTCATTGAAAAAGGATTTACTTTAATAATTTCTTTTAGCTTTTTTTCTTGTGTGATTTCATTTCTTTTAGTTTACCCACTCCTCTTTGTTGATTTCCTAACCCCCCCCCCCAATTCTACCATCTAGTAATACTTTGCTTTAGTTTCTATGCTTAAGTTTTAAGGACAAAAGGAACAGAAAACAATATTGTTTCTTTTTGGCAAGAAAAAAAATTACAAAATTTAATATATGTATGTAAAATTTGAACTCAAATCTCTGCTAAACTAGAAAGGTTATGTTACTTTCAAAGCCCCCCACCCCCCCCCCCCAAAATCCTGCACATTAGCTTAATTACAAAGGTTAAAAATGCATAATGATGATTAGAGGTCCATTAGATAGGACAATCATGCAAGTACCATAAAATTGAGGTAAATTGCAATATCACAGGCCAGGAGCAAAATTTATAGGGTAATGATAAATGTCTTGTTTCAAACACTTCTTATGAGAACTAAGGGTTCCCTTTAAGAGGCTTTTCTCGCCTGTTGTGCAAGTTATTTTTTTATCTATTATGCAAATTTTGTCAAGATTGATGATTTAACTAGATAATATTATTATGATATTTTATCAACTAGTTTCATCGATTTTAATTTGAAATGATTTAGCAATAAAAGTTTATGTATCTTGATTGAGATTGTTTTGTTGAGGTTGAAGTTATATTATAAGTCATGAACATTCAAGAACGACAAATTGAAATCGAAAGATGCAGATTGTAATAAGAATAATGCTGAAAAAATAGAGCTGATTGAAAAAAATATATATCTACCATTAAATTCATGAAAATAGGAATTTGCTTTGATGTTTTAAACTTCTTCCTTGTGCATGAGATTATCAATATAACGTCATATCTCTTTTTACCAATGGACCTTTTTTATTTGTAACAAAAAAAAAAGGTTTTTGCCCATGCTTTGTTATATTCCTTTAGTTATGCAAAATACAAATGTATGGTTGATGATGGGCATCCTATATGCATCATTTTCCCCCTGTTGTGCTTGCAATTTGCCGGCCCGTCCTTCGTGCTCAATGTGTAGGAACTATCATGGCAAAACCCTTCAATGTAAATTAGGCAAACTACATGCAAGACAGGGTCAAAGATGCCCCCAAACCAATAGGAGCGCCCTAGTGCTATTATTATGGGCATGTCATGTTGAAACAAAGAAATTATTTAGACGTGACAGAAGTTTGGGTAATGATGAATTTGAATATTAAGCTCATCGGTAGCTCGAGTTACACCTCTCTCAAACTTGATAAATAGTTCGAATTGACTTGATTTATTTTTTAAAAAGCGTAATTAATTAATTAATTGTTCAAATTATCAAAATCTTTTTTGAAATTACAAAGCATAGCTCTTTTAATTTTAAACACCAATGTAATAATTGTCACAATCCTTTGAACTTGATTTTACACAAATATGAACACAAATTATACGTTAGCGAATATGATGGTTGTCCTATTTGAAATTTGGAGAAAAATTCATAGTGTTACTAATGTCCATCCCTATCCTTCCAATTTATCTATCATTATTTGATATCTATCATCTGTAATTCTCCTCTAATCTTGGTTCTTCTCTCCTTACTCTACGTTCCTCTTAAGTATGTGCATTCGTATTTAGACGCATCAACGCATTACAATAGGAATAATCCTCAAACTCTTCTTAGAAACACTCTATCTTAATGTTTGAACAAATTAATTTATGAAAGGACTAGCGACAAATCTAAAATTTTAACTCTATTGGGTTGAGTAATATATGCCTATAAATACATCTAATCTATAGGGTTAATATGTTACTATTTATTAATTTATTTCTACTTTTTAAGACTATATACGTAAAATTAGAGTCACCGCATCATAAGTTGTACAATCAGCTAACATTACTCGAAATATGCTCAACACACTCTCAGGAAAGTTAAATGATAATATTTAAGATAACAATGTGATATATCCCTTAAAATTTAGACCATACATACATACGCACCAGATCATCCAATCATCAATACAGAAAATCTCATCAATACATGTGTGCGTTGAACCTATACTCCTTTAAGAGATACAACCTAAATAACTCAATGCCAAATTAGACAAACATAACTAGTATTGTCAATTTTCACCAAATAATTGGTTGGAGTAATAGACCAACATCAAGCCCGACCTTAGCTAGGTAGATATCTCATTGTCCAAAAAGGATGTGGGTTCCTAAGGACCACTTAATTCTTGTATAATGGTCCTAATTCACCCAAAAACAACAACTAAATTAAAACCTTGGATTTCACATGTCCCAAGCATGAGTCCTTTTTAATCAGCTAGTATAAGAGAAATCTACAATCCAGCTTATTCATGGACCATATATATGAACATCTCCCCATCACAAATCTTAGTCCATATCAGACATATCTGTGTGGCTCCAAATTTACTGTCCTTTTCGTCTGTTCCCCCTTTTCCTTTTTCTTATTGTCTATGTTCATTTTCTGGCCCCTCTCACATGGGAGTTGAAAGAGATTAGAGGCCTTAGCTTCCACTTTCAGCTTAAGGTCCACAATTATCTTTCAAAAACATATAAATCAAAATTTCATGCATTTTGTCGTGTTAATGACTTCTTTTCTTTCGATCTCTTTTTTTGGGATCACTTGAAATTCAATAGTATCTTAAACACCATCTATTAATTCCATTTTTTTTAAATAACCGATTTGAAAATTATTTTAAATTCTATGTACATGTGAAAATATCAAGTCGATCAGAAGTCCTAACTAAGAAAATATCTAGCATTCAAATAACATATATTGGATGACTTAACCGATAAACTCCTTATCTTAAGATGAGCCGATTAGAATTTTCTATGCATAAAATATGATTGAAGTATTTTCGTAAATCTTTGATCCTGTATTAATAAAAATTGAGCTACTATTAGCAAAAATTTCATCCACTTAAAATCCGAATATAAAAATTTAATATGAATAAGCGCCAAATCACTCAACACAATATGTATAGTATAGCCACAAAGATAATGGTTTGAGACGTTTGTATCTAGTAAACTGTCCAATTTTTACTTGCGTCATGTCAAGATGGATAAGTAACCAAGCTGAGATCTCCATGCCATCTCCCTCGGATGCCCTTTTACATGAATCTAAAATAATACAAAGGAGCGACAAATGCTGCATGCGCACAATATTATGGAAATAGTATATATATATATATATACTCCATGTACATTGTAGTCTGTAGCTCTCCATCTCTCTCTCTCTCTCTCTCCCTCTCCTCATTTTTTAAGTTTTGAAGTGTACAAATAAAAACAAGAAGAAAGCAAATATTTTGCATAAACTCCAAGAAATGCGTTGCAGGAGGAGCACACACATACACAGAGACAATTTAAGTCATTAAATTAGTAAAAGAGAGAGAGTTGGATGGTAACATGCAGCCATCCATCCCTTGCAACACCCACTCGTGCTAGCTCGATCAATTGCGGAACTTACAATAAAAATATTTATACATTTGGGGGTCAAGATTTGATTCCTCAATCTCTTTGATAAGATCGAAAGAGTTTTACCACAATTTCAACATAAGTTTTATATATATAATAAATAACAAATCATACGTATATAATAGTGCAAAAAAAGTGTTTTTTTTAGGGGGAGCACCTTGGGCCTAGGGGTGGTGATTTCACTCGTATCCGATAGATATCTGTTCTATCCGGTCGGAAGAAGTGGGTAAAAATCCAAAATGGACAGATTATAGATGATGGTTTTGATGCATTAGGTTGGATCTGGGTGATACTCAATCCAACCTGTCACTCGATCTATCACCTGCCTAGTCATCCACTTGTTCAATAGTTTACTTTTTAAGTTTGTCATTTAGATTTTATCCATTTTTTGAACTATTATATTATTAATTTCATCATTTTCATCAAATTAATATGATAAATGTGATAGTTATTCATTTCTTGTACCTAAAATATCTTTATTAAACTTTTCAAAAAGCAAAGCTTATTTTTTCTTATAAATTTGTTAACACATTACACATAAGCTTTCATTACCCGTTTACAACCTGATCCACTCGTTTTCACCCACAGATGACGGATGTATGGGTTGGATTGGATTTTCACGGATGATGGATATAATGAATGAAACGGATCAAACTAGGTGATGAATGCGGATTATAGTTCACCCAATTCGAATCCGATCCATTGCCTTGGCCTTCAACAAAGATCCGTCCCTACCTCATAACACCCGATCATCATTCTAAATTCTAATTTCTTGGCTAGCTAACTACTGCATATTTATTAATCTAATTATAGATTTCTTTAAATTAGTACTAAAAATTAATTTATATGTTTTTTTCTGTAATGAAGGATAAAAAGCTAAGAAATGAGCCATACTTTTCGATGTGAGCAGACGTAAACAGAATCACATTAAAAAAGGAAGAGTTTTATAACTATACAACGGAGATTAAAGGGGAAAAAAAAAAGTTTATCTTTATTTGGCATAAATCAACATATCAGATGAGTTAAAATACAAAAATAATAACATATGTACTATATTAATTATGAAATGTCAAATTGGATGGTCCGTGGAGTACTGAAATGAATACAAGTACATCCAATGATAGATTGACAATTCTATTGTTGGCGACATATTGAATTAATCCATTTTTTTTTCCCCTCATATAACATCAATCCTGGCATTGTTTTTTTTTTTTTTTCCAGTTAATGTCTAAAATGTCTTCTTTTACAATGAATAATAACAAAATTATTACGTGTTCGGTAAGACCATAATCATATTATTTATTCTGGAAGAATTCCAATGAAATTAATACCAACCTAAGGTGAAGCCTATACATTGGGAGCCTAGCCTTTGAAAGTCCTGAGAGGATTCCGGTGTAACAGTACGCGTTACTCATAAATTATAAAATTTTACGGAAAATCTTGCTATTAGATCCTAAATTTAAAAGTCTTCTACAGATAAATAAATACTAAATAACTAATTAGAACTGGAATTTCTTTAAATTAAATAAAGTGATGAATATTTTAATAAATTTTAAAATAAAAAATGAAGTTCAAAGGCCGGAAGGGAAGAGGCCCCATGAATATATATATGAGTGATAATATATGTCTTGCAGTAAGACACTTTTAAATATCTTGTCTCATTTAAAATTAACATACTTTATCATTTAAAATCACCAATTTTTAATGATTATGATTAATTATGAATTTGCTAAATTTAAATACTTGTCGGCTACACCGATAAAATAATAAATAAGACCATAATCGGATCAATCTTATCTGCGAGAACATCTGATATATGTATTTTAGAAAGGTAGTAGATTATAGATAAAAAGATGATTTTACACATTTTATAACTTGTAATGTGCTTTCACTGTTCAATTATACCATTTTTATCAATTTAAACATATGATAATATAATTTTTAAGCACAAACAAGACACTTAAAAAGTGCCTTATGGCAACACATTTATCATTTTGCTATATATATAGAGAGAGAGTGTGTGTGATGGTATATGTCTTATAGCAAGACACATCTTTAGTGTCTTATAGCAAGACACCTCTTGCCTTGATTAAAATTAATATGTTTAATGATCTAAACTCACCAATTTTTTAACAATTAGAAATAATTATAAATCGTGGAGTTTTAGCATTCATCGGCTATGTCAATTGATACAAAATGACACCCTAATAGAATTAACCTTATCCAGAAGACGCATCATGCACATAACTTTCTAAGAAGGAAAAAATATGGTTAAAAATAATGTTTTACACAATTTATAAGTTGTAACAATCTTCCACTATTCAATTACACCATTTTTTAAAAATTTGATATATAATAGTATCACTTTTAAACCTAAACAAGACACTTAAGAAGCGGATTTGGATGAGATTCCATCCGATTTGATATCTTTTTTTAGTAATTTTAACTGTTTTTTGAAGATAGAAAAATCTTACTATAATAACCTTTAAAAAATTCGCATAAGGTCTGCACTGTATATGCAATACACTCTTCTTTCTTAGCTAATTTTCTCTTTTCTCTTGATCTTTTTCTCGCCCTCTCATCTTTGTCAATTAAAGTTGTACTTTATCCATTTCCTTCCAACTGTTGTACTATTGTTTAACCCTTTCACTCTAAAGTGAATTTGCATTCTCTTTTTTCAATACTTTTTTACTTCAACACATTGAAATGTTTAATATAAAAGTTATTTGACATTAAAGAGGTATTTAATATTGCACTTACAAGTGAGCAAAAATAAGGTTGGAAATAAAAAAATTGTACAAATATTGAATGAAAATATATAATCGGATTATATTCGGATTTAATCCGATTCAAAACCAATCTGAATCCGATTTAACATCCAATCCGACGGAGTCGGATTTGGATTGGATTTTTAAGTCCGATTATTAATTGGATCAGAATTGGATGTCTATATATCCGATTCGAATCCGATTCATTGTCATTCCTAGATGACACTTTTGGCTATGCCTAAGGTTACATTTGGACTGAAAATATTTTTAAAATTAACTACAAAATTTATGAAATAATTGTCTATAGAAAAAAAATATACATAGGAACAATTTTCTAGAAAAATTTCTTTCAATGATAAAATTCAAAGCAGCAGAAAGCTACGTTATTACAGAAAATGGAAGCATGATATTCATAATTTTTTTTAATAATATACTTTCTCTGTCATATCCCATCTTCATCTAAATCCAAGTACAGTGGAGTGCAAGAGGGAACCATGGCAGCCTTTTCTTTTGTGTCTCTTCTACGTCTACTTTCCTTCCCTTGAATCAAATCAACCATTGATCTCAAGATTCTAATCCAAACTTTTACTTTGAGAATCAAACCAACTATTGATTTCATGGTTCTAATCTAAACTCGTACTTTGAGTGCTTGTTATGAATAGGATGTACAATGAGGCTAACAAAATTTACAAGGACATTATTATGAATCAAAACATTAGGTTGCATATCTTAACCTATGTCCAGTCTCAATCCATGTAAATTGACAATTTCTTCAACAATTTTTATTAGAATCAATATATGCAAAAATAAACCTACTTGAGACTGACATGATATTGCATAACAAAGAATATCAAGCCTATAACTAAGGTCCTGTTCTTTTATTTGATAAATCCTAATTTACTAACTTCAATTCACTTCAACTCACTTCACAAACTTCAATGAAAAAAAATACCAATTTCAATCAATTTTAACCAACTATTTTAACGAACTTCTACCCATAATATAAAAAATATCCTAATTTCAACCCACTTCAACAAAAAAATATTCGTTTCAACCCACTTCAACCAACTTTATTCATTGTCTAACCCTTATTTCCTAACGAAAAGAACAGATCTTAAGAATATTTAAATTAAGGATAAAGATTCAAATAAATTCTTGTTTTGTTTGCAAAGGAAGAATAAAATAACTAAAGTAAAATAAATGATACATTTTTAATACAGTATAATTTGAAGTTAAACTAAGTACAAATTTGCTTCTCATTGTTGTTGTCTTTGACCCACCATTTTCGCCCTGGGCTCCCCCACGGGAGTGATGGCCCCCTAAATACTGTCTCACTAATCCTGATCCAGTCAGACATTCTGCGGACAATAGCCAGAAAACAAACGACAGTTACATACTCAATCAACAACAACGCAGTGTTCTGGACACATTCAGCGTGACACGACGTCGTGGCTGTCTTCTCTACAAAGAATCCAATGCTCGCAGATGTAGAACTCTACGTTGACCCGTACAATTATACATACATTCACATCACCTTCCCCATTCGTTCTTCCTTTGCTAGTCCCTTTCTCTCTCCTCCCCTCCTTCCTCTACTAGCTTCTTGGGGCTCTCAATCTCACTCTCAATCTCAATCACCCCAAAAAGCTCCCTACTTTTCTACAGCCATGGCGGAACGGCAAACTCAAACTCAAACTATCCATTTTACTCAACAATGAAGATCACCCCCACAGCCGACCTCACTGCCTTGCTCTCTTCCAGACGCAAAAACCCACAAAAATCCCCAGATCTTCCCAAAAAGGTGCTCAAGCCCACTTCTCGCCGGAAAACCTCCCGGACTCCCCGGAAAGCCGGCCCCCCGACGCCGCTTCTCCGGTGGAAGTTCGATGAGAGGAGGGGCAGTGGGAATGGGGGTGACAACAATGCTGAAGAAGAACAGCCGCCGGAGAGTCGCCGGAAGTCGAGGAGCGAGAAATCTGTGTCTGCCCGGAAACTCGGCGCCGCCCTGTGGAGGATGCAGGTGGCGGAAGGCGGCAATGAGGAGGCGGAGCAGCGGCGGCGGAGGAGTAGGAGGAAGAGCAGAGATCGGTTAGGGTTTAAGGTGTGTTTTAATTCGTTGTTTGAGACCCAAGATCTGAACTTGTACAAGGTCTGATTATCTTATTATTATTATTTTGGTTCTTTCTTTAAATCTTATCTTTTTCTTTGGGATTTTGAGCTCATACTCCATTTTTACTGGTGGGAAACATCAACTGTTGCATAGGCCACTCTTTTTTTAAAAAAAAAAAAATTTCAGGGTACAGTGAAATGTTTAGTTCTTGATCAACTGTATTTTAATAAGCTTGGCAATCATATTAATGTGTTTAAATCCTTTTGGCTTTTGCAATTGAAGTTGATATTGCAGCTGGTCGTATTTGTTCCCGGAGAATGAAATGACTGTTGCATAAGCTTGATTCCTTGTTTGAGTAAACTAGGTGATGGGTTGGGGGAAGAGTAAACTAGGGTCAATTGACTTTTTTGATGAATCATATTGGTCAATTAATGATTTGCTTTGAAATTGGAACGTTGCAATAATTGGTTTCTTCATTGAAGTGTACATGTAGTCATGCTTCAAGCTACAATCCAGCTAATACATGATTCACTTGATATGTGTAAACTTCATGTAATGATTTCCTTACATCATCATGCTTTATCTTGTGGTATGCTATGCTTAAAGATTTGTTTCTTCTTCATTTCCCCTTTCTTTTGATTTCTTTTGGGGGGGGGGGGGGGATTTGGGAAATCAAATCAGTTAGTAGTATGTGCGAACTTTTAAAGTCTGAGGATTTGTTTCTAAATTAGGATATCCTATCATAAGGACAGGGATTGTAACTTCTAAATTTATGATGATGGGTTTGCTTATGGTATATGTTGGTATGATCACAATGCTTTGTGAAGCACTTTGGAGTGATGGGCAAGGCAGCTTTGAATTTATTTGTATGATGTTGAATGAAGAAAAACACGTCAATTGGTCGTTAATGTATGATTGTGTTAGAATGCTTCGTTCATTCCATGTGCCAGGGTTGGATGGCTTCATTAAATGTAGTTCACAAATCAGCGCGATGTTGTCTGAATTTAAAGATGGCACGATTGGGTGTCATTTTTGGAAAGTGAGTCAGAACAATTGTAGTTTCCTTAGGCTTACTTTGGAGTTTGTATTGCAGCCAGAGGCTGGCCATGGTGCTGATCGGTTGTCCTGTCATCATGCTAGCAGAGAATGTGGCTCTGAGGCGAAGGATCCTCTTAGGAGCCCCTGTTCAGTTAATGGTCCCATCAATGGCTATCTTTGTGAGGTACTTATTTTGAGCTTGACAGTCCAACTTTATGATCACCTGACCGCGCGGCACTTGTTTTTTTTTTTTTTTTTTGGATTCCCTTGATGCACAAATGCTTCAGAAGATGACATTGTGGAAAAATCTCATATTTATTATTTTGTTAATGCTTCTTAACATGATTCAGTCAGTCAAAGGCTTTTAATGAGCTTAAGAAAAT
Organism: Selenicereus undatus; assembly: GCA_017589665.1. NCBI lineage: Eukaryota > Viridiplantae > Streptophyta > Magnoliopsida > Caryophyllales > Cactaceae > Selenicereus > Selenicereus undatus. Next base: position 107,741,693 of record JACYFF010031957.1, on the reverse strand, counting down.
CATTGCAGTGTGCTGATGTACAATGCATGTTGTTGTAGTTTAATGGGCATTCTCTAATTGATGTTTTAGATAATAATGCTTTTTGGTTGGATCTAATGTGGATTTCACTCGTCTTTCTTATTTAGCGGCAATCACCTTTCCGGTTGTCTAATTATGCAATGGAAGGGGCAACTAAGTGGGATCCAGTTTGCACAACGAACGAAAATTCTGGTGATTCAAAGTTAGTTGACCAAAAGAGAAATGCTGCCTCTGTGATTTCGGCACTTGAAGCGGAACTAGAGCAGGCTCGTGCACGTGTAGAAGAGCTGGAGTCAGAGAGGAGATCCTCAAAGAAGAAACTTGAACAGTTCTTGAAGAAACTCAGTGAGGAAAGGGCTGCATGGCGTGCTAGAGAGCACGAAAAAGTCCGTGCTATTATCGATGATGTCAAAGCTGACCTCAGCAGAGAAAGGAAGAACCGGCAGAGACTTGAAATTGTAAATTCCAAGTTGGTAAATGAGCTAGCCGAGGCTAAGCTATCAGCAAAGAGATTCCTACAAGACTACGAGAAAGAGAGGAAAGCCCGGGAGTTAATAGAGGAGGTATGCGATGAGCTTGCAAAGGAAATTGGGGAGGACAAGGCTGAAGTAGACTCACTCAAGAAGGAATGCATGAAGATTCGCGAGGAAGTTGAAGACGAGAGAAAGATGTTGCAAATGGCAGAGGTATGGCGGGAAGAACGTGTCCAGATGAAGCTTATTGATGCAAAAGTCGCTCTTGATAAGAAGTATTCACAAATGAGCTGGCTAATGGCGGAGCTAGAGAAGTTTCTGAGGTCAAATGGTGCGAACCTCAATGTGAGCGAGATGAGGGAAGCTGAGATGCTTCAGAGAGCAGCTGCGTTGGTGAACATTGATGACATCAAGGAGTTCACCTATGAGCCATCAAACTCAGATGATATATTTGCTGTTGTTGAAGAGATGGCCATGGCTGAAAGCAATGAAAGAGAGATTGAACAATGTGTAGAGTGCAGTCCTGCTAGCCATAGGATCAACAACCACAGCAAAGACGGCCAGTTTTCAAATGTATATGTCAATCAGAGTGGTGATGTAGATGATGATGGGAGTGGATGGGAAACCGTGAGCCATGCAGAGGATCAAGGTTCAAGTTATTCACCCGAAGGAAGTATTACATCGGGTAATAAGATGCCCCGGGATAGTAATGTCTCTGGGAGTTGCACTGAATGGGAAGAACAGGGGTGTGAAGAAACACCCATTACCGAAATCAGCGAAGTTTGCTCCATTCCATCAAAGAAGGCAAAGCCCATCTCAAGGCTATGGCGATCACGTCTTAGTAATGTTGACAACTACAAGACAATAACTGTGGATGGCTTGAATGGGGGGCTTTCAAATGGAAGGGTTTCCAAGTCATCCAATGATCGTGGATCTCGAGAAGGTGGGGTCAGGCCATTGGATATGGCAGGGTGGAGCTCTCCCGATTCCGGGAACCCCCATGTAAACAGGGGAATGAAGGGTTGCATCGAGTGGCATCGCGGTTCCCAGAAAAACAGCTTGAAGCATAAGCTTATAGCGGCTAGGACGGAGACTCAGAAGATTCAACTACGCCATGTTCTAAAGCAGAAGATTTAAGCATGGAGAAACAAGTGAAGAACAACTTGCCAGCCTTCAGATGGACTCTTAGGTGAGTAGAATGACAGATCCATGGGTAACAAAACCAGTATTATTGAGTTGCTTGTGGGATAGGGGTTGTCTCCATTTTTTCACGAAGCTCACGATTGAGATTTCTGAAAGGAACTTTGTTTTGCCTGTGCTCCAACACACTTGGAGGAGAAATAAAGATGATTCGGGTTGGAAATGCTGCTGTTATATTCTTTGAAGTTAGTGGCAAAATAGTCACTTATTCTAGTTGTAGCATAGGAGTCTTTTGTAAGATAACATGAGGGAGCAGGTTCCAATTAATAGTTGTTATTTGTGACTGAAGAAACTGTTAAGGAAAATATATTCGCAGTCCAGGAAAGAATCTTTGCAGCAGCAGGCTTAATCTCACTAATTGTTCATTTCTCAATGATATTAGCTCTAATGTTTATTGCAAAATTCACATTTGGGCAATTTTGATTTAGTAGAGCAAGACGACATGCTTACAAATACAATATGCTTCACAATATTGTCTTTGTGCTCTTTTCGTTGAAGAGTTGGCTTAGCTGTTTATGGGAACAATCTCTTTACAATTTAAGGGTAAGGGTGTCTACATCTATCTAACGGTCAATTTTAGCTTTGGCTAGAGTATTTAAAAGCAATACTGTTTTTATTGGAGCATGAAAGTGGGTATTATCCCACATTGTTAAAATGCAAAAAATATGAAAGTTGATGTTGTCTTATATTGAGAAAATTAAAGGATTTGATTATGTATATAAACTTGTGAGTTACTCCATTTATTGCTAATTGGTTTTAGGTTAGAACTTCATTTGAGCTTATATGCATGACTCTTTGTTAATAGCCCAATCTTTATATTATAAATATAAAGATGTATAAGAAGTTGAGAAAACTTCCCTCCTCCAATTCTAAAATCTCAAGCAATAGTGCTTATAAACCGTTTATCATTCTGCAACATGAATCTTAGCCATTGAGATCCTAAGTACATTAGGTCTCAGGTTCGATTCTCCTCTCATTATTGTATTGTACTGCCTTTGTGGCTCTTTTGAAACCAAACATAAATCTTATCCTTTAAATTATTTTTAGTTTTTTTTGGGGAGGGGGAAGAATCAAATCCCATACTTGCCTTAATATCACAACTCCCGTACCCCCTTTTCTTCAGTTTAACTGTTGTTGCACCACCCATAACTATTTTTTATCTCATCAATTTTCATAGGCCAATAGGTCTTATAGTTAAATTTTTAAAAAAGTAAAAGATCACCCAATAAATTATATGTAAAGTTGAAAATGTTAACATTTTTAGAAATAAATATTGTTTGCAGACAAAATCATAAAAAAAACCATATTCAACATTGAAAACATCAACATCAATTTTTATGCATATATTAGAAAGATAATAATGAAGTTCATTCCCAAAAAGAATAAGTGACTGCGTTTAAATTATTTTGTGAAGGATAGAAAACCTTAGCTATATTTATAAGTTATATCTATGAATCCTAATAATAAAAAGTAAAATAATTTATAAGTAATATATATAGTAAAGATTAGAAGTTATGTTTTATTTGTTTGGAGTTCACTGCTATATTCTACATGATGATTTTAATTAGTTTTAATATTTAAATATTATGATCAGTTATTTGTAGTACAAGATATGACTTACTTTTATTATTCAACTCACAATTCCTTTTTTTTTTTGACAATAACACAGGATTGTTTTCCTATTAAAAAAAAAGAAGAAGAAAAATAGATAATTAATTTTAAATATTTTATTTCTAGAGAAGAGAAAACAATAGCTATCTAAATAGTACTTACTCTTTGAATTTTTATAATAAAAATAACTAAAACATATTACCTGAAGAATACACAATTAATTATTATATAAAGATATCTATGAAGCCTAATAATAAAAAGTAAAATAATTTATAAGTAGCATATATAGTAAAAATTAGAAGATACTTTTTTTTTTGGAGTTCACTGCTATATTCTAAATGATGATTTTAATTAGTTCTAATATTTAAATATTAAGATTAATTATTTGTAATACAAGATCTAACTTACTTTTATTATTCAACGCATAATTCCTTTTTTTGACAATAACATAGGATTATTTCCCTATTAAAAAAAGGAAGAAAGGGAGATAATTAATTTTAAATATTTTATTTCTAGATAAGAGAAAATAATAGTTATCTATAGTATGCATTCTGTGAATTTTTATAATAAAAATAACTAAAACGTATTACATGAAGATTACATAACAATGTATACAATTGTATTATTGATAAATAGAGTTGCATTACACAGAGAGGAAAGGCTCTTGAAACTTCTAACATTAGGATTTTAGAAATTCTAATGCATAAATTTTGGTCCCCAGTGTTGCAGAAGACTAATAGTTCAAGAATTTATCTTATATTTCAACCCATGTAATTATTAAACTACATGTCAGTAGGAGCAGTTTAAAATCTTGATAAACATATGAATATTAACTCAAAGAGCACATTAAACCCTAAACCCAAAACAATAATCTTAAACCCACAAGCTTTAAATCTTCAAACCAACCGTAAACCTTAAAACCCTTGAGGCCCACAACCTAACCTAGCTTTGCATAGGATAACATTTTTAAAAAAAGTTATAGGATCATATTGATGGTAGTGTTTTTGACTTTCCCGAGTTTTAAAAATAAGATATAAGGAAAACAATAGTTTCGAATTTTAAGAAGATAAGAGTAAAATTTATAATAAAATCTTTAATGTTTTACTCTTTTTGGGTATTAGTTATTTCGCATTGTTTCGTTTTAATTCTACTCCTTCTTGATATTTTGCTCTATGTATATATTTAATTATCTATATTGTGTTTTTTATTGTATAATTTTATCATGTTATCATTGCTATAGATTATGTATTTTTTAAAATTTGTAACATCTCTATCCAAATTCATATCTAATCTCCTCATGATGTGCTTTTGAGGGATTGAATATATTAATTTTTCTATTGAAATAGAAGATTATGATAAGAACAATTTTTTACTATTTACATTGTGAACTAAAATTAATTATTTAGACTATCAAATTATTTTTTTTTTCCATTTTAGAACTAATTATACCTAAGTTATATTTTAAAATTTAAATGGCCCGCGCAAGAGCAAGGGTACAAACTAGTTAATATGAAAATTGAACATGGTATTACAGCAAAGTTGCTTGATCTTGAATTTGCCACCGTTCCTATTTGATTAAAAATTGTGTGCACGTGTTGGGCCATAGTAGCCCACACGTGAAGGGTGTGTTGGAGTATAAAAGTAGTATTGTCCAACATTGTTAAAATGCAAATAATGTGAAAGTGGGTGGTGTCTCACATTGAGAAAATTAAAGGGTTTGAGCATGTATATAAGCTTGTAAATTACTTCATTCATTGTCAATTGATTTTAAATTGGAACCTCATTTGAACTTATATGTATAATTTTTTATTAATTGCCCAATTAATATGAAAATTTAACAGCCTTGCATCAGAAATATCATGTGGGTGGCACTCCATTCAAGCGAAGTCTGGACATAGTGATCTAAAAACAATGCAAGTTGTAAATCCATGTTGCCAATTGGTAGGCCTCGTTTTCAAGAGGTTGCAAATTGTGGTGGTTGCAAGATCTTCTGGAAATGGAAAGAAAAGGATCGTCTCCATCCTTCATGAGGTGATTGAAATCTGCCATCTAAGCTAATATTCATCTTTTTCTTTCTCTTGGGAATGGTGCGGGTTTTTTTTGGGAAAAAATAAATAAAATACAAAGATAATCTAGCTAACTATACTTGAAAAACAATAGAGGTTCTGTTTGACAATCAGTTATTAGTTGTTAACTATTAACTATTTGTATTAACTGTTTATATTACCTTATTGTATTATTTGTTTGACTTAGTTGATTGCATTAGTTATTTCTAAAAAAAATATTTGGTAAAATTTGCTGTTTCTAACAATGCTATTTGATAAAATTTTTCTTTTGCCCTTAACTTAATTTCAATATTTTTTAAAACATAATAGTCTTTATAAATTGCATATTTATTTTTCTTCTCAATATAAATTTAAAGATTATGTAATATATAAAATTGCACTTATAACTTTACCCAGGTTTGGTTATGACTCATGACAATATTTTTCTTCATTGCAACTTAATTTTTTTAAATAATACTTGAACTTTATGTGACAAGAAATACGAAAAGAGACCCTACTGTTCGAAGATCAAATCCCCTATCTCAACCCAACCCACACTAAATAAAGGAAGAAGAAGAGAGAGGCAGCAAAAAAAAAAAACAAAAAAAGATCAAATAGTTTAAGACTTGAAGTAAATCCCCTAATCCAAGCATTTTTTTTCAACCCGCCTAATTGTTGAAAATGGAAGAAAAGAAAGCCAAATAATGAGTAAATTAATACATAGAACAAGTTGGCTATGATAGCTAAAAGTGATTCAATAGAAAATAATAGGTTTTTGTTATCAGTGCCATTTGAAGTAATTTTGTGAAAATAATTATAGTCAGTATGGTCATTTTCATTGTACATATAGGCTAATTGAAAAAACTCTTCCAAAGAGGTTTTTGCAAAAGAGTTTTTTGAGCAAAAAAAACTAATAGGAAATGCTCATTAACCAAAAACTCACATTAACTTTTTGACTAATGTCAAACAACTAATGATCTCAAAAAGCTCTTTCCCAAACACCCTGGAAGGGGATAAGTTGACAATGGCAACATGTTATATGAGGTTATCAAGAATTGTGTTAGATAAATCTCCAAGAATAGTCAAGATTAGTTTAAAAATATGATTTTATCAATTTATACTTATACGTATTTTGTATTGGAGTATGAAAGTGGGTGTTGTTCCACATTGATAAAATGAAAGAATATAAAAGTAGGGGTTTTTCTACATTGATAAAATGAAAGAATATGAAAATAGTTGTTGTTCCACATTGATAAAATTGAAGGGTTTAAGCATATATATAAGCTTGTGAGTTACTCCCCCTATTGCCAATTGATTTTGGGTTGTAACTTCATTTGATCTTTTATATATGACGTTTTTTAATGACCCCATTGATATAAAAAGTTTAACATGGTATCAAAGCAGATTGCTCGATCTTGATTTATCACCGTCCCCATTTGATTAAAATTGTATGCATGTGTTGAGTATTGTTAGTAGCCCACATGTGAATGGGCGTGTTGAAGTATGAAAGTGGATGTTGTCTTATATTGATATTTTATATATGACGTTTTCTTAATGACCCAATTGATATAAAAAGTTTAACATGGTATCAAAGCGGGTTGCTCAATCTTGATTTGTCACCGTCCTTGTTTGATTAAAATTGTGTGCATGTGTTAATCATTGTTAGTAGCCCACATGTGAAGGGGCGTGTTGGAGTATGAAAGTGGATATTGTCTTACATTGATAAAATGAACGATTATAAAAGTGGATGTCGTTTGATAAAATTAAAGGGTTTAAACATGTATATAAACTTGTGAGTTATTCCACCTATTGGTAATTAATTTTGGGTTACAATCTCATTTGAGCTTATATGCATGACTCATTATTTGTGGGCTAATTAATATAAAAACTTAACATTTTGCCGTATGAAAAATAGCATTATTAAATTCGAAAATAAAGAATGGAGAGAGGACGTAAGAAAGTGGAACGAAATTGACAAGTAATAGTAAAGATTAAGTTTCAGAGTGTTTGAATGGAAGGTAGGTAAGCAAAAAACTTCCTTCATCCTAATTTGAGAAAAATAACGGAGAGAAGGGAATATGATGTTTCACCTCATTCACTAATTTACCAAGGAACATACTAATGAAAGCAATCTCATCTTCCACAATAGGTTAGTTTGGTGGGAAATTTTCTTAGGTCTATTCATTGACTAGGGTTGGCAAAAGTCCATTTGATTCAATAAATTATTTGAATTTGTACAACCTGAAAAATAATCGGATATATTTACAAAATTTTTGTCTGAATTTCACATCCGAATTTAAACCCAAATTGACTTTGGGTTTGGGTTTGGACATTTGAGACTGGGTTGTCCCCATGTTGTGAACCATTTCGAGTTCAAACAGATTCGGATAATGAGACAATCCGGTTTTAACATTGGACGATTAGATTTACGTATGATTTTGGTCCAAACTCTCTATAAATTTTTATTAAAAAACTCAGGCAACCAATTTTAGAAATTAAAAGATCAAATTCGGGTTTGGTCATACATAATTTGGGTTAGAATATCTAAAAATCATATTAGAGATTTGAACATTCGGACAACACAACCTAAACATCGAACATCTAGAACCAAATTTGCGGTAACATCTGAATCTAGATTAGGGGTGGCAATGAAACCGGTAAAATCCGCCCCATTTAAAACCCAAATAGGTAAATGGGTATGGGGTGGGTATTGAAAAACGGGTACGGGTATGGATATAGGTAAGAGTATAGCCCTCACCCGCCCCATACCAGCACCCCACCCGTGCCTGTTTTTATAATAAGATAAAAAAAATTATTCTACTTTAACGTTTTTTCGGTTTAAGTCGTTCTAATCCAAACCCTCCTAACAGAAAATTAGTCAATAATATACTTGATTTCACATTTCTAAATAATATATTGCCAAAATATCACAACTTTGCAATCTTATAATGACACAAATAATATCGTACTTAGATATATGTTACATATGGGTGTAAATTTTCATTCTCTATATGAACCCAAATAAAACCTGCAAACCCGCAAAATCCGGTGGATATGGGTAAGGGTTTTATTTTTTTAATACCCGATGCGTACCGGTATAGGTATGGTTACAATTTTCGAAAATGGGTATGGGTGCGGGTACAACTCAACCCACCCCGTACCCGCTCCATTGTCATCCCTAATCCAGACTCGAATTTGATCAGAGCATTCGATTTATAATTCGGATATGATCCAAGCTTAATTTTTTTGTTTGAATGTTTGATTTATTCGAATCCAAATCGACCCAGACTTAAATTTTTTATTAGTCCTCCTATTGACATTACATTACCCCACTAGATGTACGTATTGAGAGCTTTACCATTTTCTATACAAGCAGCTATGGCCTTCATCACCTTATCCCATTATTGTAGCATGAGACATAACTCATCAAGTTGACAACGATGATTTTACCCCCTGTAAGGGCCTGTTCGTTTCAGAGTTTATAAGGCATTTGGCAATCGGTAATTGCTTCTAACCAGTCTCAAATGCTGCTGACCAATTATCGTTAATTCTCTCCGCTAGTAAGTACTGCTGGTAATCAAATGTAACCACTATTAACAGCTAGCAAACGTTAGCAATTGCTATTCCTAACCGCTCGTAAACGCTGGTAATAACTGATAAATCACTATTATCACTAATTGCTAATTTTAAATGCTAAAACAAACAGGCTTTAAAAAGTTCTAGAGAAACAAACCCCTTCATCCATTCACTTAGAATTGGTGTTCAATGAAGCGAAGGGAGGAATTTTTCTTTAAAAAAATTACTTTTTTTTTTTTTTATAGTGAATCTTATGTGAGATCATTCAAGTAAGTTATATTATGAGAAATACGTTTTTATGGCGACAATTAATAGTTAATTAAGTGACTAATAGTTCATTTAAGGTAACTATTATTACATACTATAGTTACCCGTAAATGAACTATTCGTCACTTCTGAATTTAAAAGTCACTCCAAAACATATTATTAATCACCACTGCGCACAACCTCAAAAAAGTCACTCCTAAAAGAGTCACAATAACCTTCATGTGAAATAGTCTTACCCAACAAGTTGTGTTCCTTCATGATCGCTAACTTAATGCTATTATCAAAACAATATGGAAATAAGTTACATTTCTTCTCTTTCCTTAAAGAGAACTTTTTGGTTTTTACTGATTCACCCTTTGTACTTTTAACTTTATTATCAAAGATTCAAAATGATATGAAGCAAATGACACTGTTTCTCCTTACCTCTGTTATGTTCACTTAGCATATACTAATTTACAAATAAAGAAGTCCCTCTCAGCCGCGTGTGGTTTCTTTCTACGGCCAGTTTCAGAGTCCCATTCCAAGGTTTCGTTAGTTGCAATTTTTGCCAGTAAGTACATCAGAGGGGAAGTCAGTGATAATTAATAGCCAGTATGACAAAAGCTTTAGAGAGAGTGGAGGAAGTTGAGACTTACGAAAGAGGAAGAGAAAGTAGTAGGAATTGGAGGGAGTGATAAACGCCAGAAGCATCATGGACCTCGGTGATCTTCGTAAGGAATTGTTGCACTGAAAAAATCCTTGGCTTTTGAAGCCATGAGACAAACTTTGAGTATGATCTGATGATGCCTCCATTTGAGCCATAGTCCAAAGCTTGTTTAGCTTCCAATTCTTTAGTATGGAGGAGAAAGAGCAAGTGCTGGAAAGGCGACCATGGTCCTTGGACAATTATCTTTTGCTTCTTCAGGGAATCTCAGGGGATATGCAACCTTCAAAGATAGCTTTTACAACATCATCCTCTTGGGCAAGAGTATATGATACCCTGACTGATAAAGGAGCAATGAAGGTCGCGAAGGATATATGTGATGGCATGGCGAGCTTTCTTGAGTTTGACGATTCCAATCCCTTAGGGTGGGAACCATATATGAGACTTAAAGCCAACGTGGATATGAGAAAACCTTTAGCAAAGCGATACCATAATCTATGTAGGGAATGGAGAGTCTAAATGGGTGGACTTGAGTATGAGCGTTTACAGACCAGTCTTTGCCAATTACCCCTCTCAACGGTGACTCTACTACCCAGTCAAGAGCATTGAACCTTTGAAGGAAACCTTAACCTTCCCAAAAACGAATATTGTGAAGGATGAGGATGTTGAGGACGAGGCTGGAGGAGGCAATAAGAATGCTCAGGAGGAGGAGAAGGGGGCATAATTTGTTTCTACGGAAAAGGCAAATGTGGATAGGTGCCTCCACTCGGGTCGAGGAAGCTCCTCTATTGGAATTGCCAGGGATGTGGTAACCCCCAAGCAGTAAATGTTCTTTGTCACTACAGTAGCAAAATTCGGCTCACTATTGTCTTTATCTTGAAAATTTTTAATTAGTTTTTGTGCTTTAATTTTAAAATGAGCGGGTAGCTATTTTACTTAGCATAATCTATTTGAAGTTATGCTAAATTAATTATTTTGAAATAAATTTTTATACTTTATTATTTAAATTGATTTTTATTTCATGATTCTCTAATGGTTTGTCTTTATTGTTCATGATATTTATGTTAGAATAATTACAATGCATGCTAATTATTTTAATATGAATTTGTGTGATAGTTTAAAAGGTTTAAGTACACATAAGCTATATATAGTCTTTTAGGCACAAGTATTACCCTAATTGATCATGGATGGCACAAATCTATGTCTTTTAATTAGAAATTGCTATAGATCTTTGTTAAATTAATTTACTGGTAAATTGATTACAATGTGCTAGGTGAAGTTTTTCTAATGTTTAATGCTCTAGTTTGATTAAATTCTAGTGCTAGTACTAGGATTATAAAGACTAGCAGAGTTTATATGAAAGCTGGACCTAATTGAACTATAATCTAAGGAAAAACAGGGAAGATTCACTAGTAAGTGTCTTCTACAATTTAACTTATAGATAATTCAATTTGTGTATTAATGATAAATATTAATTTACATGATGAATATAAATTATGCCAAGTGTTTTCATGAATTTGTTATATTTGATAATTATTTGTTTTCTTTTTAGTACTTATAGACTTTAATATTGAATCCTCCCCTAAAAGAAAGAGAGTAGCCTTTAATATGTCTCTTAGTAATTTTCGAGTAATTATATTTTGACGTTTAGTATTGTTTGATTTTCATATTAATTTTCGCTTAGGTTACAATAGTTCCTTTTGTTTTTTGCCATGTTCTATGCCACTTTAGGTTTTAAATAGACTCCTAATATGCTGTTATTTAATTTCAAAATTTTTGAAATTTATTTGATAATATTCATAATTATTTTTTGAATTTGATATGCATGGGTTTTCATTTTAATAAATCCAAAAATTAAGTTTTTATTTTTTGGTTTATATTTTTAGAGTTTGATTAATTTATAGTTTGATGGATTTTGTTATTTATTTTCATATTTATTTAAGTACATTTTATTAATTGTTTTCTTAGATTTGATATTCTGTCTTGATTTTTTGCTTATATTTTCGGTTTTACTTTTTTTTGGAAATTATTAAATATAATTTTTTTTCAATTATATAGGTTAATTATATTCTGTCCAGATTTTTTAGGTTATTTAGTAGATAATTTTCAGTAATTTCAGATATTAAGTTTCTGATTTTTTATTTTCTATTTTCATTTTCTAGTTTAGTTACTTTTTGATTTATATTTTCCAGAAGTTTTTGCTGTTTAATTTCTAGAATTGTGTTTGGATAATTAAAAAGTATTAGTGAGTAATTTTTCATATTTTTACTTGCTTAGGCCCTGCTTTTTTGGTTGGAAAACTGCAGGTGTGGGATAAGTGAGAGTGGGAAAGGGGAGAAGGAGTAAGTGGGGGAGAGTAGGAGTAGTATTTTTTTTTACGTGTGGGAAAGGGGGGGGGGGAAGGAGTGGGAAGAAGTGGGAAGGAGTTGAATGAAGTAGGAGAGTTGATGTAAGTTACGTATTTTATTTTTTTAATGTAATCTTTTATTTGTGATAGTAATTATCGATGATGAAAATTTTTTTAAACTGAAAAAAATATTTTTTGTTTTAACTTAGGTACGAAATATTGTTTCGCGACCGTTGTTACCCCAAAAAATTGTCATTTTCGTTATTCGTACAACAAATTACGGATATATTTTTTTCATACATTTACCAAATATGAACAATGAAAAAAATACATATATGTTCAAGCCTTGTTCTTTTCGTTGGTAAATCCAAATTTACCAACATCATTCCACTTCAACACACATCAACGCACTTCACAAACTTCAATAAAAAAATATCAACTTCAACCAACTTCAGCCACTTCAACCAACTTCAACCTATTTCCCACTATTTTAACCAACTTTTACCCATCATACAAAAAAAAATTTAACCAACTTCAATCCACTTCAACCTACTTCAACTAACTTTAACTCCCTTCAACAAAAAAATATTGACTTAAACCTACTTCAACAAAAAAATACCCACTTCAATCTACTTTAACTCACTTCTACTAATCTCAACCAACTTTACCCATTTACCAACCCATATTTTCCAACGAAAACAACATACCCTCAATACACGGAAAACAATCATCTGCAATTTGTGTGAAGAATTTTCAATATTTTATTACTAACACACATAGAAAAAAAAATATCCATTCAAAAGACAAGTACAATACATCTGCACTTCCTATCACAAATTACAAACATAGCAAAAACAATTTACACATTCCTTCATTATGCCGGAAAAAACATCTACAAATTTGGCCCTAAAGTACGATGAGCGAAAAATAAATCTATTACACATACAGCAACAATCATCCACGCTTTGATGATCTATAACAAATATTTCTTATCCAACGCAAAAAAAAAAAATTTAAGCATTTCTTCCATATACAGAATCAAACTCAAAATATCTACTAGTCACAAAAAATAACATTTGCTTAACAAAATAGGAAAAAAAAAATTTCTTCAATATATATAACAAAAACTACGTCATCTACAATTTCTAGCACGACTAACAAATATTTTCATAACATTCGAAAAATAAATAAAATTTTTCGTAATTATTATCAGACTATTCATACGCACAATTATATAAATTATAAAAGTTTTCAAAATATAAAAAATAATAGTTATATGTAGGAGTGGGGAAAAGTGAGTGACAGTGGGTGACAGTGGGAATGAGTGATATTTTTTTTAAAGTGTAGAAAGATGTGGGAAAGGGGAGAAGGAGTGGGTGGGAGTGGGAGTGGGATGGAATGGGTTGGGCCCATTAAACTACGAAAAGAACAGGGTCTTAGTTTGGATTTATTAAAAGAAAAGTAAAAAAATTAAAAGTAGTAAGTTTAATTAGATTTAAACTAACTAATTTTTATATCTTTCGTTTTGGATACGATCCCCACTTCCTTATGCTGTATTCTTATTTATAAGCCTAAGTTATGGTTTAATTTATAGTTATATAACAAGCTTTACACACTCGGGTTCAATATCTTTTGAGCCTTAAATCGAATCATTGCCCAACCCTTCTATCCATGGAGTCAAAACTAAGCCAACACAGAGGGTTTAGGAGTAATCAGTGTTGGAATTTTCCAAGAATAAAATAAAAATGGCAGATTTTTATAGTGCTTATCCAAAAAGGTGGATAAGTATAGTGTCCTTTCAAGTATACCCGCCTTATCCAATGCTTTCGGTGAAAAGGTGGATAAGTGTGGTACCTCTTCAAGATTTAACCGCCCTACCCTATCCATTTTTTGTGCCTCTTCAGGCATGATCACTCCTCTATATAAGGAGAAGTGAAATCACAATCACAGGCATAAAAAATCAATGTGAGTGATTGTAGCAACCTCATCGATTAACCTTTGAGATAACATTAAAACACACACTTGTTTTACCAAGTAGATTATCCTTAAGATTATTTGTGGTGCAACAAATAAGTCTTAAGGAAAGTGTTCATTTTCACGATTTACTTGGTTTATCCTGTACCACATTCAACCCAAATTTTCTAACAATCTGAAGACTTATTTGTCATAGTATTAATTCATGAAATGACATCCAACTTTCAGAAGTTGGACAAGTTCGAGGGTGTGGGCTTCCGTCGCTGGTAAAAGAAGATGCATTTCCTTCTTACAACTTTGAAGGTTGTGTATGTGCGCAGCACTCCCTACCCAACAGAGACGGAAAATGAGACTTTGGAGCAAGCCCGCCAAATATCCAAGTTCGAGAACAATGACTAGATTTGTCGATGCCATATCTTGAATAGCATGTCGGACGCCTTGTTCGATGTCTATCAAGGCATGGAATCGGCAAATGAATTATGGGAGATGCTAGAGAATAAGTACATGACAGAGAACAAGTACATGATAGAAGATGCCTCTAGTAAGAACTTCCTTATAAGTCAATTTAATAACTATATGATGGTCGAAGGACCCTCTGTTCTCGATCAATTGCATAAAATTCAACGAATCCTAAGTCACTTTAAGTAACATAAAATGTATATGGATGAGACCATTATAGTTTCCTCTATAGTGGACAAACTTCTCCCCTCTTGGAAAGACACTAAAAGAACTTTAAAACATAAAAAAGAAGAAATGTCACTTGAGGAATTGGCTAACCATCTACGAATAGAAGAAGAGTTACGTGTACAAGATGAGTCAAAGGAGCATGTCTCCAAGATTCATATTATCGAAGATGGCGAGTCAAGTCAAGTGCCAAAGGGAAACAAGGATAGGCCTAATAAGGACAACAATAACAAGGGCAACAAGAAGGCTAAAGTGGTTTGTTGGGAATGTAACAAACCGGGCCACAAGAAAAGAGATTGTACCATTTAGAAGCGCAAACATGGCTTGAACAACCAAAAGGCAAAGGCAAAGGACAAGTTTGTAGCCATGATCAATGATCAAATCAACATTGTCCAAAGTGACAATGATTGGTGGGTTGATTCGGGTGCTTCCAAGCACGTGTGTAAGGATCGCTTTTTCTTTAAGACTCTTGTGTCGGTTGAAGATGGAAAAGTGCTCTACATGGGCAATACTTCCACTATTGATGTTAAAGGAATAGGTCAAGTAGAGTTAGTCTTCACTTCCGGAAAAATTCTTACTTTAAATGATGTATATTTTGTACCGGAAGTTAGAAAGAATCTTATTTATGGTTTTCTTCTTAATAAGTTTGGCTTCAAACAAATGTATGAGGCCGATAAGTTTATCTTATCTAAGGGGAGTGTCTTTGTGGGGATGGGTTATGCTAGTGGTGACATGTTTAAGTTAAATATAATTACTCCTTCTAGCGGTAATAAGATGAATGATTATGCTTACATACTTGTGTATTCTTTATCTTCTGTATGGCATAATCGTCTTGGATATGTTAATTACAAAGGATTAAAAGATATGTCAAGACTTGAGTTAATTCCTGATTTTGATGGAAACATAGAGAAATGTAAGACATGCATGTGAACAAAGATCACTAGAAGTTCTTTTCCAACTGTTCAAAGAATCACCAAATTACTAGAATTAATTCATAGTGATTTAGGTGATTTTCATAGCACTCCCTCTTTTGGGGGAAAAAATACTATGTCACTTTCATTGATGATTTTACAAGATGTTGCCAAGTATACCTTTTACATGCTAAAAGTGAAGCACTAGATATGTTTAGGATATTTAAGAATGAATCTGAGTTGTATTGTGAAACCTTCATTAAAGGACTAAGATCGGATAGGGGTGGTAAATATTATGATCCAAATTATTTCCAATCAGCTGGTATAATCCATGAGGTCACAACACCTTATACATCATAACAAAATGGTGTGGTGGAAAGAAAAAATAGAACACTAATTGAAATGATCAATGCTATGCTTTCTAAATCTAGTTTAAGTAAAGGCTTTTGGGGTGAAGCGATCCTCATAGACCTGGCAAATGGGTCATTCGGTTCGGGTACGGGTCGGGTCAAGTTCAGGTCGGATCATTTTCGGATTAAGTGACATTTCGGGTCGTTTCGGTTTGGGTCGGGTATGGTTCGGGTTGGGTCGATTTCGGGTCAACCAATTTTTGGTGAAACACGCTTGTCATGCCAAAACAAGCAACTTTGTTGAAAATTTTGGGTCGGGTATTGTTCGGGTCGGGTCAATTCGGGTTTCGGGTCCACTTTCGGGTGAGCATATTTTGGGTTTCGGGTCGGGTATGGGTCCGGGTCATTCGATTCGGGTTTCGGGTCTCAGGTCAGTTTTGCCAGGTCTAGATCCTCACAACATACTACATCCTAAATAGGGTTCCTAATAAAAGGAATTCAATTACTCCTTATGAATTATGGAATAAGAAAAAGGCAAACCTAAGTTATTTCAGAGTTTCGGGGTGTAGGGCTATTATAAGAGTCCCGAAACCCAAGAAAAGAAAATTGGGGGAAAGAGGAATTGAGTGCATCTTTATAGGCTATGCTGAACGTAGCAAAGCCTACAGGTTTTTGGTTATAGAACCAAATGCTTCTACTACAGTTAACACCGTGATAGAATCAATTGATTCCATTTTTTATGAAACTAGATTCTCTTCAATTCCTAAACCAAATGATTTTATTCCAACTACTATGGTTCCAAGTAATGATCAAGAACAAGGAGACATAGTGGAAGTAAGGAGAAGTAAACAGATTAGAAAGGAGAAATCCTTTAGTTCTGATTTCTTTGTCTAGTTGATAGAGGGAACAAGGGATTCCATTGGAAATGAAATACCCTATGTTTATAGCATTGATTCAGATCCTAACTCATTTAAAGAGTCTATGGAATCTCAAGATGCTTCTTTTTGGAAAAAAGCAGTCCAAGATGAAATAGACTCAATCATGAAAAATAACACATGGGTCTTAGTTGATTTACCCCCGGGATGTAAGCCTATCACATCAAAGTGGATCTTTAAAAGAAAAAGGAAAGTAGATGGTACCATAGAAAGGTTCAAAGCCCGGTTGTTCATAAGGGGTTTTAACCAAAAATATGGTATTGACTAGTTTGACACATATGCACCAGTGGCTAGGATTGCAACCATAAGAATTCTCATTGCTCTTGCTGCAATTCAAAAGCTAGTAATTCACCAAATGGATGTGAAAACGGCATTATTAAATGGTGAATTAGAGGAAGATGTGTACATGAAACAACTAGAAGGTTTTGTTGTTCCAGGCCAAGAGAACGAAGTATGCAAACTCATAAGATGATTATATGGCCTAAAACAAGCACCTAAACAATGGCATCAAAAGTTTGATAAAGTAGTGCTATGTTATGGGTTTAGTATCATTGAATCTAACAAATGTGTATATTCCAAGTTTGAACATGGAAAAGGTGTGATTATATGCTTATATGTTGATGACATACTAATTTTTGGCACGCACTTAGAGGAAGTAAAGAAAACCAAGTGTTTTCTATCTTCCAAGTTCTCCATAAAAGACATGGGAGAGGCCGATGTTATACTCGGTATTAAGATCATTAGAAATAATGATGAAATCCACTTGTCTCAATCTCATTATATTGAGAAAGTACTTGGGAGGTTCAATTACAAAGATTGCTCCCCAGTGGCCACTCCTTTCGATCCAAGTTACAAGTTAACTCGTAATACTGGGAGACCTATTGCACAAATTGAGTATGCAAAGGTCATAGGGTGCTTGATGTAAGCACGAGGCCAAACATTGGATTTGCCATTGGAAAGTTAAGCCGTTATACTAGTAAGCCTAGTAAGTTTCATTGGCATGCAATATATCGGGTGTTGAAATACCTGAAGAAAACTCAAGATTATGGCCTATGCTATTCAGGTTATCCTTCGATCTTGGAAGGATATTCATATGCAAGTTGGATAACTGATAAAGAGGATTATGCCTCTACGTCAGGTTATATATACTTGCTTGGTGGAGGGGCAGTGTCTTGGGCATCCAAGAAACTAACTTGCATTAATGACTCCACCATGGCTGCTGAGTTGGTAGCTTTGGCTGCAGCCAATAAGGAGGCAGAGTGACTGTGGAATTTGCTATTGGAAGTACCTTTATGGCCAAAACTAATGTCGCCACTCTCCATACTTTGTGACAGCAAGACCACATTGTCCAAGATTTATAGTCATGTCTATAATAGAAAATCAAGGCACATTAGACTTAGACATGCCTATGTCCATCAGTTGATCAAAGATGGAGTGATCACAGTTAATTATGTGCTAATAAATGAGAATATTGTAGATCCTTTAACTAAGGGCCTAGCAAAAGACTTGGTGTTGAGAATATCCAGAGGGATGGGACTTAAGCCCATATCTACAATTATTAGCAAGGAAGCCTCAAGTTAATTCGTGGTATGACATCACGTTCTAAGTTCAATGGGTGACAACTTTGCATAGTGATTGGAAGCACTAATACATTTTATCTTGAGGTAAGAGTGCTTGAGTACTGTAATGTTATAAGAGGGTGAGTTTCATACTCTTAATAGATCTTGATTGAATGGCTTGTGTTACAGGAACATATTTCTAAGGTTTACCTAAGTGAGTGTGAAGTGTGGCCGCTTCAAAGAGCAACAGGGCTTGGCTTGCTGCACTCATGATGGATATGGACACATGGTTGGATAATAGTGTCCAATTTTAAGTGTGTAATAAGATTTGTGTGTAAAATGTATCCAATTAATCAAAGAGGATGTATAGTTTAAAAACTTGTCTACTATTTACATTCAGATTAATTGAAATTATATTTCACTAAATGGAAGTTCAAATCGCAAGATACTTCTGTTATGCATAAATCTCCTTGTGTTCTCGGTTGTGATTGTGTATTTGCTGGAATGGCGGAGGTTTGTTCTATATCTTGGAAAAGGCGGGAGATTGTTGGAATTTTTCAAGAATAAAATAAAAATGGCAGGTTTTTATAACGCTTATCCGAAAAGGTGGATAAGCATGGTGTCCTTTTAAATATACCCGCCTTATCCAATTCTTTCGGTGAAAAGGTGGATAAGTATAGGACCTCTTCAAGATTTAACAGTCATACCCTATCCATTTTTGGTGCCTCTTCAAGCATGATCACTCCTCTATATAAGGAGGAGTGAAATCACAATCACATGCATAAAAAATCAATGTGAGTGATGACTGAAACACCCTCATCGATTAACTTTTGAGAGAACCTTGAAACACACACTTGTTTTACCACGTGGATTATCCCTAAGATTATTTGTGGTGCAACAAATAAGTCTTAAGGAAAGTGTTTCTTTTCACGATTTACTTTGTTTATCCTGTACTACATTCAACCCAAATTTTCTAACAATCAGTGCGTTTCTCCCGGGCAGGTCGATTATATATTGATAGTGTGCTTATTGCTTATAAGACCTTCCACTCTATGAAACCCAGAGTAGCAGTATATGTGGGACCTTAGCCATCAAGCTAGATATAAGTAAAGCTTACGATTGAGTCGAGTGGTCTTTCTTGGAACAGCTTACTACTCGGCTTGCCCAGGTTTGATCATGCTTGGATTAGGACGGTTATGAATCGTGTGTCGTTTATTTCGTATGTGGTGTTCATTAATGGTAGACCTACTGCTTGTTTCACTCTCTCTAGAGGGTCTTGGGAAGGGGACGCACTATCCCCTTACTAATTTATTTTGTTTGTCTGGTCTTGCCAACAAAATACCTTGGGACCGCTACAATAGTTGGAAGATCCAAGAAATCCATTTTCGCAGGACAGGGTTTGGAAGAAGATCTGGGGTTGGAAGGACGAGTTACAGCCCCAAACAGTTAAGGAGATCCTCGTCAAGGTTGTAGTACAAGCTATCCCGACCTACCTAATGATCTACTTTAAAATGCCAGACAATATTGTTGACAATATCAAATCCATGATGGCTAAATTCTGGTGGGAAGCAGCTAATAGTGAGAAGAAAATCCACCGGAAGAGATGGGATGATCATTTTCAGCCTAAATGTTTAGGTGGACTCGGGTTTGGGTGGTTTGATTTATTCAATGATGCGTTCCTTGCTAAGTAAGGTTGGTGTATTTTGGCAACCCTGAATTACTGGTGGCTAAGGTTCGTTCTTAAAGGGATGTATTTTCCCAACGTAACCTTTCTTGACTCATCCCTTAGATCGAACCCTAGTTATGCTTGGAGAGGTATTTGGAGCTCCAAGGCCTTCTTAAAGAGGGTCTCATAAGAAGAGTTGGGATTGTTGCAGTAATGGCATCCCAAAAGGGTATTCACTTACTCTCTCTATCTCTTTTGGTGTCCCACATGGAACTTTTGGGAGTGCTTTGAAGAGTTTATATAT
Organism: Selenicereus undatus; assembly: GCA_017589665.1. Lineage (NCBI taxonomy): Eukaryota > Viridiplantae > Streptophyta > Magnoliopsida > Caryophyllales > Cactaceae > Selenicereus > Selenicereus undatus. The sequence goes on along the minus strand of JACYFF010031957.1, from coordinate 107,721,130 downwards.
CATACTCTCTTTGCACTTGTTGAATAACTTGAACTCATGTTTTAAGGGGGTTGAGGGGATTTGGGTTGCGCTCTGCCACCGCCTGCCTATTAGGTCCATTATTTCATCAAAACACTATATAAAGAACTCTTCTGTAGCTCTAAAGGATACATAGAAAACATACCATCTTCCTCTCCTCTTCTTCTCTTCTTGGGCAACAAAGTGTCATACTCCATAGTTTCTTCCTTGAGTGCACGAATGAGAGACTCGCCGTGTTAAACTTTGAGGAGCTACTTCGCATTAACGATTTGCACCTAAGTGGGGCAAATTTAGTTTTCAGGTCAGTGGTTCCATCCACGACACGGTGCATCTACCTGTCATCTTAGCAGCCATTATATTGCTATTTCCAATAGGGAATGGTCTGAAGATACGAATATAACAGGAGACATAGGTGGAGGATGAGCATGGTAAAAATTTGGCTTCAATTTGCCCACATAATGCTAAGCATGCCTTGCTAACCTCTCTCATGGTTCAAGTTCTGCTGCTCGGGACACTGGGAAGATTGAAAGCAAATTTGTAGAGAGAGATAGGAACTCGATACTTGATATCTCCCATAGTGAAAGGTGCATTGATGATCGCCGATTTGGAGCTTAACCAAGAATAAGGTCTTCTCTATCGAAACAACGTACATTATTGGTATGTCCTTCAACCTTGAAAGCTTTGACAAGGTATGGCCTATGTTGTGGTCAATTAAAGCCAGCCCTACAGTCCTACACCTCTTATGGGAAATTTGCACTGGTATACTCCTCAACAAAGCTCTCCTTGAGAGGCGGCATCTGCTGGAAGATGATTTTTGATGCGGGGTGGCATCAAAAACATAGGGACACGCTTTATTTAGTTGTGATTATGCATTCAACGAATGTCTGGCCACAGGAGATGCACGGAGAAAAAGAGAGATGCTGGAGGACGGTAAAATTTTAATCTTAGAATGGGCAGAAGAGCTCGGGTTAGGTATTTTTTGAGCCATTTTGATATTATTCTTTAAGACCTTGCTGATTAAGCAGTGGCTTTGAGTGGTCCTTTTGGTTGCATGCTGGCAGGGATGGACAGGAGGTAGCTCATAATCTAGCTAAGGTAGTTATGAGGTGATAAAGTTTGGGGTTGGGGTGACACTTCCTCATGTGAAACCTTGTGTACTTAACTACTTGTGGACAAATGGTTGATTTAATGGAAACCCGCCCCCCAATCCCATTTTCAAAGAAGAAAGAAAAAAATTATGTTCACTTTATTAACTTTCTTTTCTCCTTTGCACAATATTTAGATAGCATAAGCTTATCACGAATTCTTATATCACATAAAAATTATTGTGAGCATATTCTTTTAAGTAAAAGTTTTGGTATGACTAGTAATTTATTTTGGAGTAATTTTTTGACAACTAATAATTCATAAACACTGACTTTTAGTGATCAACAACAATAATAACTCCTAATGTAGTCTCGTTTGCAATGGATTTGGGGACATCCAGATAGATGTAAATGGTCTTGCCTTTGCAACTTTCATTGTCCACAAAGAGACCGATTCCAATAAACCCACAAACTATTTGAGAAAAGATTTGGAGTTGAAAATCTTTTGATACGAAATGGGAGCTAAATAACTTTTAGTGAAGTTAGCCCTAAATGAACTATTTATCACCTTATAATTAACAAAAGGTTACTGTAATAATATTATCTTACAATATATCTCAGGTAAGACAATTTCATTGAAAATTTACTATTATTTGATATCTCCTTCTTTCTCATGTACCTAAATTTGTGTGTATATGTAGTAGAGAGAATAAATTAAGCTTTGCTGATTTCTTACTGATGCCAAAGACTTAAACAAACCTATACAGCTGCAGCTGCTCTCTTATTCTTTCTCACTGTCATGGACACTAGTAAAATTCTCTCTCTGTCTCTCTTTTTTGTTCAAATGAGTCACAAAAGCAGTGCAATATAATGGGGAGGGGAAATCGAATCTGAGACCTATTGTATTCAAGACTCCAATCTTAGCCACTTGACTAAGATCTCATCGATAAAATTCTTACACATACACTCCAAATAGTTCCGAATAGTTTCTTTTTGTTTTCAGAAATCTGTGAACTATTAACAACAATTAGGAATGACGGTGTAGTTCGAATTCAATATAAATTCGATACAATTCCAGGTAAAATTATGTGATTGAAATCCGAAAGAAGACAATCCAATTTGAATCTCATAAAAACAATCCGAGTCCAACTTCGATTTGCTTGATTTGAAGTAGGGTCCAATTACCATCCAAGCCGATTACCTTTTTTTAGAATTTACGTTTTTTTGAATTTAGAAAAATCCCAATATCTTAACCCTAAAAAAATTGCATAAGGTTGGGACTCAACTTGCAATACCATCTTCTTTGTTAACTATCTTCTTCTTCCTTCACAGCCTCCTTCTCAATTTCTCTTCTTTGTCAATTAAAGTTGTATTTTTCTTCCATTTTCTTACAGCTACGCCACCACTGTCCATGCCTTTCCGTCTCAAGCGACTTTGTGTTCTTTTTTCCCAATACCTTCTTATTTAACATATTGAAATGTTTGATAAGAAAAGGTATGACAAGAGCGCAAAAACAATGTTGGAAAGAAACACTTATACACATATTGAATGAAAATATAGTCCGGTTACAGCCGATTATATTCAAATTTGAAGTGATTCGAATTAGATTTAGCATCTGATCTGAGAAGTCGGATTTATATCAATTTTTTAAATCTGATTATTAATTGGATCAGATTTTGATATCTAAACATTCAATCCAAATCTGACGGATTGCTAATCCATAACACCAATCCACATCCATTCCCTAGGAGTGGCATATAGATGCACTAGGAGTGGCATGCAGCTGGTTCTCTTTCTTACCATCCCAGTGTTATAAGGAATTCTGTCTCCAACCTCCAGTCCCCGAACAACACCCTCCCCCCCCCCCCCCCCAAAAAGAAAGAAACAAAAACACACACAAGCGATAATTAACAGAAAAAAGAGAAAAGAAAACAAAAGTACATAGGAAAACAACACCTACTTCACTTTTTCTGTGTCAAGAAGCAGACATCGATCAAGATGGTTGTTTGTATCCAACAGTTAGCATCTTAAATTGGTGGATATTACCCACTATCAATAGGTAACAGGTAGGTCCTCAGCTTCGATTTATAATAAGAACCATGAATCCAGCCAATTTAGCTCATCAAAATAGTGCACAAGGTAATTTGAACAAAATGCTATAGCCTGATGATTTTCTCACATTCACTCCATGTTGCTTGGGGGGGAAAAGCTTTCAAAATTCAACACAAATAGAAAGAAAAGGACTTTGTTCACTAACCAATTTTAGTCACTCGAATGTTTAATTTTCAAAAGCATACAACACAATGAATTTAAAATGTGAAGTGACAAGATACATGATCATTTTTTGTTACAAAGTTACAACACAGGATGCCCTATAACAGTTTTCTAAGCTATGACACTTTTCAATTTATTGACAACAATGTTTTTCTTTGAATTGAACCTGATTGTCCAATGTGCAATTTCTTTTATCATCAAATGAATGGGTCCTTACACCTTACTGTTTGTGTTTGGTGTTTGTTCCTGCAGCTATTATCTGTACTCTTGAAAGTTAGTATGACCAGTCGCCTGAGCATGCGCCACTGCCTCCTGCAAAAATAAGAGGAATTCAGAGTCATAACAGTCGGCTTGTTAGGGAAACAAAACCCGGTTTGGGAGGGGGGGTCTTACCTTCTGTCCCTTCACGCCAATTTGACAGACTCCGCATCGCAAAGTAAAGTTCGCGGTGTCAGTGAATTTCCTGTGTCTGAAATCCAGAATCACGAAGTTACATGTGTGCGGTCCTATGCGAATAAGCTAATCTCACAACCAGTTGCAAGCAACAGAAGAAATTGCACATGGGAAAAGGAATGCCAATATTTGTTACCTCCTATACCAAATTTTCGAGCTCCAAACATATACAAATGTTCCAAGGTCTAACGGAAACCAACTCTTTACATTTCATTTCTAGGGGTAAGGGCATAAGGCCATATGCATCTGAACACCCCCCCCCCCCCCCAAAAACCCCTTTCCAAAAAAAGGGGGCACTACCCGCTGGTGTGGTGTGGTTTGGTCTGGTCGGAAAATATACCTGAAATTCATCAGTCATTTGCTTCATTCCACAGTGAAACCCTTAGACACTCGATGACATGATTCTGATTCTTGAAACCTCATATAATGGATCCAAGATAAAAGGCAACTCCATAAAAACAATCATATGCTGCTTGATGCGTGAAAATTTAGGACACAAGCTCACATCAAGACAACTTGAAAGACTAAGCAGACAGTCCTAGCCTCCATGACAAGGTACTTGTGGTAAAAGGTTTCAGTCCTAAAGATTAGTTAGTGTACTTGATAGAGAATAACCACGATATCACATTGGACAAAAATCTTTTAGTAATGTCTGCCAAGTCGGAGTTCCAAATACCAAAAACATCGTCTTACATCTTATGGATTCTAATTCATTATAAAACACAACATACCAAAGCAAAGTCCAGTTACTCTCACAAGTACCAACCAGCAAGAAGATATTGCACAAAATTCTCTCCACAATATTCAGGTTAACTGCTGATTGTGAAACTAGCAAATGAGAAATCCACCACCACAGACAGCAGACCCAACAAATTCTACAACGAAATTTGCCAACCACTCTCTGAGCACCCAGACCATCATGGGATTAACTTGGGGGGGGGGGGGGTGTCACAAAGAGAGACCTTATCCATAGGGTAAAGGTTGCATTAATCTACCCTCCCCAACTATAGGAGGTACTAGGGAGCCTTACACATCACAATCAGGCAGCTTTTATAAGCTAGTTCAGTAAAGAAAAAAGCACGAAAACCATGGTTTAAAAGGTTTCAGTCAAGACCAAAGGCACATCATGGAGTCTCACCTAGAGTGGTTTCTTTTGCTTTGAATTTTTTTCTTTGTTTTTTTTTGGACGGGGGTGTTATTCAGCCGGCTACTGCTGGGAACATACAGTCATATTATGGAAATCCAGAAATGCAAATGACACTTAGACAATTTCTCTTTTGGCCCCGGGGGGGGGCCCCCCCCGAAAAAAAGAAAAAAAACATGTGAATGAAACAAGCATCAGCAGCCAAAAAGACTTTCCTAGGCTTTAAAAAATACCTGTGCTGCTCCTTGACAAAATTTAGAGCAAGCCCCTCAACTGGCCCTATGGTTCTGTCACTGCGTACAGCAAATATTGTTTGATCAAACTCTTCTGGGGCTCCTTCAAAGGGAGACATCTGTCAATTAGATAGGGAAAATGTACCACAGGGTTAGATATTCACTCAACATGTATCCAGCAATTCTCATGGCAATCATCAACAAATAGAAGTCATGGACAAGAATCTACACCCCTGGAATGCCCTTGTAGACAACCCAATACTTCAGTAGCATCTAGGATAAAATATTAGCAAGGATGAATCAAAGCATACCGGCTATATGCATGTTATACAGTACGGCGGCCAATTAAGAGAGATCAAATCAAATGTGATCTCCATTACAAATGAAACATCAGAATCTGGTCAAAGACGTGACGTCTCTCATGAAAGGTTCATCTCGAAGTAGATATTTTACTGTCCCATGCCAAGGCCAAGCCCAGTGACAAGCAACACTGGCAACGACTACTCTTAGGCAATTAAAACCTTCTGAATGCTTTCTACAAAGGCAAAAAACACAACGGTAGAGTGACTAGGAGATGAGTGCTTACAGCCAATGCATCATAGTGAAGCCCATCATAAATAAGCATAACTCTTTCACTGTAGTTCCGGTCCTGTGAAGCCCAAATGGTAATAAGCATAGTTGAGGCTGTGGTAATGGGAATCAGATGCAATATTAAAGCATAAGATGAATATCCTAACCTGACCATACAAATCACATCGCGTTGTTTGAATGTCATAAGCTGCTATCTCACGTCCGTAATAATCAGATAATATAGAAAGCTCAATGGCACCTATACAGTAACAATACAAACATTTGTGAGAAAAGGATTGAAAATAGAGCGTTCTATAGTTTCATAACAGCAAGGATACAAGGGAACCACCCCAATGCACATTAACCACATCATGAATAGGCCAGAGAGGTCAGTCTCTCTTGTACAGAAAACCGAAAACGCTATGCTCATTACAATGTTCATGATGATATACACAGTTAGGGTGCAAAAGTTAGCAACTCCACATATATGGTCATCATGCATAAGTGACTAAGCGTTGAGACAAAGAAGTGTAGTCCATCAGGTCAGCTTGACCATAAAAAAGGAAACATGAGGCAAAGACGAAAGAACCAACAAAATGTCGCTGGAGTTTTTCTTGTGTCTGCTTGAGTCTAATAAAAAAAGAACAGCACGAGGTGAAAACAGATAACATCAACTGCATTAGGCCATCAGAGCGACATTAGAGCCCATACTTCTAACCACTCTTGCCAATTAAGCAAAGGATTCCGACCATGAGATTATGCACAACATATCACCATGGTAAATGAGATTTCGATGATTTTTTAGTTTCAGATAAAAAAAATAGAATAATAAATATATTAAGGGCAAAAGGGCAAATGCAAAGCTAACATTCCATAAAGGAATATATAACTCCAAAACAGATACTATCCCATCTAATCAGCAACATGAAAAGAAGACTAGCAAAAGTTCCCATCAGCCCAAAACTAGAGTCTTTGTCTAATAATCTTTGTTATGTTGAAGAGGTTTCTTTCCAAATGCTAGGAACTATTGCACGAATTATTACATGACATTCTAACTTTCCTGCCAAAGAGACCCTCCTAAACCAACAGACAGCTCCTATAAAGTTCAATATGACAAAAGCAGGCTAAAGCAACTCAGAATTAGCTCCCCAAGATGCTTCCCACACAACATCCATTCACTGAGATCTTTCTACTCAGTTGTCAGTTATTGCAAGTCATAATATTCCCCTAAGGTGCTTGGCACAAACATACACACAAGGGGGGTCAGTTCCAATTAAGCTTCAAAGGAAACTGTTCTATAGCAAGAGTGAGCGAATAGAGAAAGAAAGGCAGAAGCTTGCTCTGAGAAGATTTGAGTGTGAAGACCCCTATAGAATCGGGTTCCCATCTGACGATATAAACCGAAGAATTCCCAAGGGTGAACTCACAAAGCTTGGCAAGAAAGCTAATGTGATTGTCATCAATAAAGTTGTAAGGGACGAAAACCAGTGACCAAACACCAGGGCCATACACTCATGTGCAATAAATGAGGCAGCTCTCTCCACTGCAAGAGCATGAAAATAAAAGGAAGGGAAAAAGTGTCTTAGGCAAGCACGATCATACCCCCCGTCATGCCAAAAGAAATGACGGAAGAAACATTAGCAACCTCAAAAGAAAAATAGAAGGGATATGTACCTCCAAAAGAGTTGCCCACAAAAACTATTAGGTGCAGGACATCATCCGACGCCAGCTTAACCATATTTACCATATAATTTGACACCAGCTTTACCATATTGCTGCTATCTACTTTTCTCCAATTATTGACTTGCTCAATAAATCCACCTGCCACGTAATGCCTTATGAAGAGCCTCAAGTCCTAAGCATGGCAATGAAACCAGTGCATTGGAAAGATTTTGGAGTTGGGCGAACCGCCTTTTCATCCCACGACAACGCGATATGTAACCCAATTGCCACATTAGAGCTTTGTCGTACCACGACCCAAACCGCAATTATGACCAAAACCGCATTTTGAATCCTTGGTCCCAACCCCTCAACCTCGTCAAAGTCCAGGATGCGCACTAATTTTTATCTCACAGGAGGCATATAAGAATAAGATGGGTCATATGGGTTTAGAAAATGATCTTGGGGGGAAGGATTAGCAGGAAAGACATACTCATCAGAAGTTGGGTATCCAAAATTATTTTTAGCTTGTTCAAACTCGTAAGTATCCAAATCGCTGGATTGCTTCGGATTTGGTAGCCACCAAGATGGCTGGGGAAAGAGTTAACAGGAATGCTTGAGAGATCAATATGATAATAGTCCATGCCCCCTCTCTTGAGATGTACTTTGATTAAATCTCAAAAGGCTTCTTTGAAACCTAATATTACATTAACTCTGTGACTGATTCTCAAATAGATTTCTCCACTAGTAGACGGACCATGGTAGCAAAGCGGAAAAGAATCAAAAGTGCCAACATAATATGCCCACCAGCAACTACATATTACCCACATATTAGATTATCCCAACTAATTAACCACATTAACTCAATCATCTCACAAACATCACACATAGCCAATGAAAGAAGCAGGACGAAAGACAGGGAAGAGAATACTAAGCCGAAACCATTGTCCTGGATGAGCTCTAGTTTTCTATTCCAAGCTTGCTCTATGCACTGATCTTATAGAAATGTTACCACTTCTTCCAAAATTCCATTTTATCTCAAACCATTCACAAGGCAGGCTACAAAGAGCACAAAAGGCAGAGATGATGCCAAGGAAGAAAGCGTCCTTCATGAACTGTGACCATGATGTCTCTGTTGTGTATGATTAATATCATTATTGCAATTGAAACAGCCATAAGATGCATGTCACAGAAACACGATACTCTTATTGAACCTGTGCTGTCAAGGGGTTATAGTAACGACTCATGTCCACCTTCCAGATAGCTGAAGAAGTCCCTATTAGGCAATGTTTCAGTTCACCATCTCTATATTATTGCAATTAAAACTGGCCATTACATGGATGTCATGGAAAGGCAATGTTTCCAGTCCTACCTACTGGCCAATACTTTACAAATAATGCCTAGTATACACCTTCCATGATTCCATATACCTGAAAAGTCCCCGGTAGGCTATGTTTCAGCTTTTGAGTTTAATGCAGCAAAGTGTCTCACTGGAATGGATTAGCAATTTGAGTCTATAGCGAGAATAACAGACTTGAATGCCCCAACTGTGGAATACCCTTCGCTTCTTTTTTTTGTAGAATTAGTAGCCACTAAGTGCCTTTGTAACCCAGGCTCCAGCGGAAATAGTCCTCGTTGTTATTCAGACGTAAGTACAAGGCTGCATAGATCTACACCTTACCCTTGGGCACACTGCTGGTTTGGTTTAATTTGGTTTGATTCCTAATGAGCCAATCTTAAGAAGATCTCTACCTCAGCATAAGATTCCTCAATTATCATACAACCACATCCCCTCTCATAAGCCCCTTCATAAATTAAAAAGAGGGCAGGGGGGGGTATCCTCATATTATAAATTCAAGATTTTCCCCACTCAAGCACAGCATCCCTCAATTATGGCATAACCAGGTCACATTTTACGACCACATGAAGGGATCATTCCCATCAATAGCAGCAACTAGCAAGAAGAAAATATGTAACTAGAATTCTAGCCCCTAGATGCATATATTAACCTTAAATTTGAATGCAGCTATCTTGCTCATAAAGCTTGTGAAATGGTATTCTTCTCACGGAAGCTTAATGGGAACAGAATATCATATGAGGAATGGATATGCTCAGCTCCAGCCTACATTACATAGACCCTCTTCCCTTAATGGCTTAATGTCAGACAAGAATTTGCATAGGTATGAATCCCAGGACATTTCCAATTGGACCAGAAACTTGAAGAGAATCTGGGAAGCTGGTAAAGACTGACACCCATATCACATCCACCTGGGATGGAAGCACCACACGGCATAGAGTATGACTTGATAGTAAGATGATGGCATCAGAGAAGACACTAACAAGTTCTGATTTAAGGCACACCACTAATGAACATCAAACAGAAGCTTCCTTTGTTAACATCAGAGATCTTTGAATGTTGATATACTATAAATACATCAGAGGTACTGCACCTTGAAAATTTCACAACCATTTAAGAAACCAACTTCTTTTCTTTTTTTTTCTCTCTTTTTTTTCCTCTCTATATTTGATGGGTGGAAGATCTGATTGCTGAAAATTGACATCTTTGTTGTCAACTAGTAAAGAAAGAATTTATTTTCTCAGCAATATGCCTCTCACCATGGACATGTGGACAACAGACCATTTATCACTTATCAGTGCCAATCTAAAAATCAGTGGTGTTACCCGCCAAATTCAGTTGCCCGCCCCCCCCCCCCCCCCAAAAAAAAAACAACCAATGCAAAGAAGTTACAATGCTAAAACGAGAATGTAAATGTATTGGAAAGATTATGATTTCTGTATATTCCTCTAATCAAAGTTACATACATATATAACCAAAGGCAAATGGTAAAAAAAGGAAGGAAATAACGTAAGAGTAGGAAAGAAATAACTACAAATATTCACATTCCTAATATACCTCCGACTTTCTATCTTTAACACTCCTCCTCAAGTTGGGGAGTATATGTCTAACATCCCCAACTTGTTACATATAGTATTAATTGGGGCTCTGCGAAGGGGCTTGGTTAGAATGTCGGCGAGCTAAAGATTTGTCCGAACGTGAATGAGTTGAATACATGGGGGACAAGAGGATATTCCCATGACAAGATCTCGAATTAGATGACAATCCACCTCAATGTGCTTGGTCCACTCATGGAAGACCTAATTCTTGGCAATATGCATGGCGGCTTGATTGTCACAGTGTACCTTCATCAAACCATCATGGCGAACACCTGGCTCGAGGAGTAAGCGCTTCGTCCAAACTAGCTCACAAGATGTGTTTGCCATTGCGCGGTATTCTAACTCCGCACTGGATCGAGATATAACTGATTGTTTCTTACTCTTCCAGGAAATAAGGTTACCACCAAAGAAGACACAATATCCAGTAGTGGACCTTCAACTAGTAGGACAACCTGCCCAATGGGCATCAGTGAACGCTGCGATCTTACTATGTCCCTTATCAGAATATACAAGTCCTTTACCTGGACATCCCTTGAGGTATCTAAGGGTCCGAATAGCTGCATCCCAGTGTGTAGTGTGTAGTATGCGGGGCTGACATGAACTGACTCACTCCACTCACTGGATAAGCAATGTCTGGTCGAGTAACTGTTAGATAATTTAGCTTCCCGACCAGTCTCATATATCTCTCAGGATCATGTAGGGGTGCTCTGTCATCAGGCATAAGTTTGGTCTCAGGGACCATCGGTGAGTCAACGGGTTTGCATCCAAGCAACCCGCATTCTGAAAGCATATTAAGGACATACTTTCTTTGACAAATAAGGATCTTACCAGGAGACCGTGATACCTCCATGCCAAGAAAGTACTTGAGTTTACCAAGATCTGTAATCTGGAATCGCTCGCTCAAAAACTTCTTTAATGCCGAGATCCCCTCAACATCATCACCGGTGATAATCAGATCATCAACATATGCGACTAGGATGATGGTCTTCTCCTTTAAGTGTCTGTAAAAGACTGAGCGGTCATTAGCACTCCTGGTCATGCCAAACTGACCAAGGGCTTGGGAGAGACGCCCAAACCAAGCCCGGGGAGATTGTTTCAGACCGTATAAAGACTTCCGCAAACGGCAGACTTTGGAAGCCTCCTCCTGAACAACGAATCCAGGTGGCCGAGTCATATAAACCCCCTCCTCAAGGATGCCATTGAGAAATGCATTTTTGACATCTAATTGGTACAGCGGCCAGTGGCGAACAGGAGATAGAGCCATGCAGATACGAACAGATGCCATCTTAGCAACAGGAGAGGTCTCATCATAATCAATGCCATAGGCCTGAGAGTACCCTTTTGCAACCAAGCGAGCTTTGAGTCGGTGCAGTGACCCATCAGGATGAACCTTGATCGTGAAGACCCACTTGCAACCGACTGCCTTTTTGTCAGGAGGAAGAGGACAAAGATCCCATGTGGCATTTTTTAACATCTTCCTGCATAGCGCGAAACCACCCCGGATTGTGCAGAGCCTCTATCACATTCTTAGGAACAGAGTAATTGTCAAGACTAGTAATAAAGGCATGACGATCTGTGGATAGGGTTACACAGGAACAGAAGCGGTCGAGGGGATATCTGGTACTGGGGCATTGACGTGAGCCTTTACGAAAGGCAATAGGAAGGTCAAGATCGGAGATTTGGGGTTGTGGGATGGATGCAAGAAGCGGTGGACTAGGTGTGATAGGGTTAGGTGCTTGTGTAGGAGATTGTGGGGATTCAGTGATTGGGTCATGTTCAACAGGAGATGCACAAATCTCATGATCCTACATAATCTGGACAGAGTTAGTATTAACGGGAGGATTCTTACCCCTTCGAGCATATACCTGAGTAATAGGAGGCGCAGGAAGCGTTGGTGACACGCCACTCTCGAGGATTGAAGAAGAACCGATGTGAACATTAGGATATTTCAGAATAGTCATGATAGGTGGAGAATTACTACTCGTAGATAATGAACCAGATTCAAAATTTAAGAAATACGGTACAGACTCCATAAAAATGACATCAGATGAAACAAAGTACCTTCTAAGGGTGGGGCTATAACATCGATAACCTTTTTGAGTTCCAGAATAGCCTACAAAAATCCACCGTAGGGACTTGGGATCAAGTTTCATACGACTTGGTCGATGATCATACACATAATAGACGCAACCAAAGATCTTGGGTGAAACAGGAAATAAAAGTGCAGATGGAAATAAGACATTATAGGGTATTGCACCATCAAGTATAGAGGATGGCATACAGTTTATCAAATAACATGCAGTTAGGACCGCATCGGCCCAAAAACGATAGGGGACATGTCCATGTATCATCATAGTACGAGCCACCTCAAGAATATGTCTATTCTTTCGTTCAGCTACTCCATTTTGTTTTGTTGAGGTGTAGAAGCACATGATGATTCATGGATGATACCATTATCAGTCATATATTGCACAAATTCATTTGTAAAATATTCTTTGGCATTGTCACTAAGAAGAGTTTTAACAGTAGTGTCGAATTGAGTTTTCACAAAAGAACAAAAAGTTGAAAATTTTGCAAAGATTTCTTGTCTAGATTTAATAACAAAGATCCAAGTTGCATGAGAGAAATCATCCACAAAAGTAACAAAATATCGAAAACCTGATACAGATATACTTGGACAAGGACCCCATACGTCAAAATGCACTAAAGCAAACATACTGGTAGACCGACTAATAACTCTAGAGGGATGGGAAGCACGGACATGCTTGCCCTGGATACAGGACTCACAAACTAATTCCGAAATAGACTGAAATTTAGAACGTATCTTCTTCAAGACCTGGAGAGATGGATGTCCCAACTGATAATGAACCTCCTTAGCACTACTAGTACTCAGGTATGCCACTCGCTGAGGTGAGCTCTTCATGCAAAACAGACCTTTGTCCTTATATGCAGTGCCAACCTGTTCGTCCCCAGTTCCTAAAAGGTGCATTTAGTTGGGGTGAAGGTAACAGAGCAATATAACTGTTCTGTTATTTTGCTTACAGACATAAGGTTTTCAAGAAAAGAATGAACATTTAAGACAGATGATAAGAGCATGTTTTGTGAAATCTGGGTGGATCCAATTCCTTCTATATTGCAGGTAGAGCCATTGGCTATTTGGACAGGTGGTTGTGAGGTAGTGGCAAGTCCTGACAATATACTTTTGTTACCAGTCATGTGGTCAATAGCACCTGAATCAACAATCCATGATGATTTTGATGCTACAAAACAGTTGAAAGTCATACCTGGGTGGGCTAAAGTAGCCCTCGGAGTCTGTGGCTGAGAGGCCATGTCTGTACGAGAGAAGCCCAGCTGCTCAAGTCGCTGAACAAGTGCAGCAACTTCATCTGAGTTGGTGCGTTCGTTGGGTGATTGATTGACAGTGGCCACGTGAGCACGAGGAGGCTGTGGTGAATCTTTTGGGCGCTTTGTGCAGTCTCACTTCATGTGACCCCACTCCTTGCAATAGACACTGCACATTCTTATTGCTACTAGAATTAGAAGTGCCCTCAGATCCTTTTCCTCTTTTCACAAGTCAGTGTTTGTAAGAGTTTGCCACTAATGTTGAGGTTTCAGTAATAGGTGATGAATCAATCCCATCAAATGGAAACATCTCCTGCAGAAGATGATAGGTAGCAGATAATGATGGTATAATCGTCTGACCAAGAAGGATCGAACGAGCTAAGGAGTATCTGGATGACATACCTCCAATAAATGTGAGTGCATTCAGCTGCTCCCATACTGAGGCTGAATCTGCACCGAAGGGAAATAAATCCCTCATCTCATCAGATAACTTCTTGAATTTGGTGAGTACTCCGTAAGAGTTGCATCACCCTGTTCACACCTTGCATATGCCTGAGAAACTGCGTATGTGTGTGTCATGCTGGTTTTTTTAGAATATGTGAATTGGAGATGATCCAACATTTTCTTAGTGGTCTTAAAGGTGTGTACAGTGGATAAAATATCAGGCTCCATTGCATTCCATAGAATCATACGAATAGAGCTATCCTCAGCTTTCCAGCCTTCGGTAGCTTGTGATTCTTCTGTCAGATATTTTCCCTTTCGAAGCGAATCTAACCCAGTCTCAACAAATGTGGACCATTGTTCCCAGTTAGAGCTAGAGAGATTAACAGAAATTTTCAATTGTCAGGTGGATATCAATTGTGGAACCATAGGTACAATTTGAGTGGCAAGTTCTCTATCCTTCTCCATTAAAGAAAATAATGTTCAGAAAGAAAAAGAGAGGAGTCGGTACTGAGAGGGAGAGACTCCTCCTGACGATGGGAGGTACAGAGCAGAGTGGAGGGCAGAACGGAGCAGAGCAGGGCGCAGGAACAGCAAATCAAACTGGCCAGCCGGTGGATCTGACGGAACTCTAGCCGCTTAGGATACAAAAGCCTAATACGGCTCTGATACCATGTAAGTGTATTGGAAAGATGATGATTTCTGTATATTCCTCTAATCAAAGTTACATACATATATAACCAAAGGCAAATGGTAAAATAAGTGAGGAAATAACATAAGAGTAGGAAAGAAATAACTACAAATATTCACATTCCTAATATACCTCCGACTTTCTATCTTTACCAGAGAAGAATTCAAGCTCATAGCAAACTCCAAAAAATTTACCACCTGAACTAGGCAACACCACATATATCCTTGAGTTACATACAAGTTAAGACACAATCCCTGAGAAGAAACGGAAACATATAGGGATTTGTCCATGAGAACACTCATAAGAAAAAAGTCCCACATTCAGCCATATTCAACCTGATTGAATGTCGTGGAGTTAACTTTGGGAAAAGCGCATGCTGCTGGAAATTAATAAACCATAAGGAGCTCACACTAAGTAGGGTTGATTTCACAAGAGTTGTTAGGACCATGCAACAATATTTGCAACGAAGACAAAGAAATAAGTTGCATTGGTGGTATTGGCCTATAGCTTGGATCGTATCAGAAGCCATTACAAGGGCACGCACGTACACATACATTCACCAGGAAGTTACGCATATACAAAATTTCCTAAATACACAGCGAATGCATTAGAATTTTTTTTTGGGGGGGGGGGGGGAGAAAAACAAAGCATCTTGCAAGCTTGATTGCCACATGCCTTACAGGTAATCTTTGATTCAGCTAATAACTTTTCCTGAAATGATTTTTCTTCCGCTTTTTTGGGGGGTGGGGGGCTAGATTTAAGAATGATGCTGAATATTCTTATCTTCAGAATAGGATGCAGATATTTTTTAAAGAAAGGAATCGATTTTTTGAATCGCAAACAGTTCTAGCAGAAGGAATCAATATCCTAGATGGGAATATTAGATAAATGAGTATCAGAACACTAACAGAAAAGATTCTGAGATAAGAGGACAGCCAACTGGGAATAAAAGGACACATCAACATAGGGTATTTTTTAAATAGCAGCTCTCAGAAGTGCAGCCAGAAATTTCCCCAATCAATCTTGACCAACAAGGATACATGTGTAAACAAAGAATATAAGGAGGGGAAAAAAAGGAGTAGCAACTGAAGGTCTACCTGCGTTAAATGCTCATGATAACCAACTGCCTCCATCACTTTTCCTATGGCTATGGATCTTTGACCTATGTTTCCTTAATTTTCATGAGGACCTAAAGAAGCCTAGATGATTTATGCAAGCATAACAGTCAACAGATAGTCTCTAATGATTGTCATTCACAGCTGTCTTGGAAACATTCTATTAACAAAGAGAATAAATGCTGTCAGGAGATGCTTTTACAGGGATTCAGAGTACACGGACTTCACACAGCCTATGCATAGAAATGGTTTGGTTGGTGGATAGAAATGGTTTGGTTGGCTGGATTGCATTTAATACAAATTTTGAACATGCATCCTAGTAGCCATTAACTAGATTAAATGCTTTGCAGCTAGTTCAAAATGACTCCATCGACGCCATCTATATACAAAGTTGCAGCATAGCTCAAAATCCAGATAGACATCAATTTTCATCTGTTACACAAACTGCCAAATACAGATGGACACTTCCTTACAAGAAGTAATGGAGCATTCACTTTTCACTAAAGAAAAAGATTATGAAAGTCAATTGAAAAGTCACATTCAAACACAGAAGTTCCAATTTTAAAAATAAACATTTTTCTTTTTCTTAATATAAGCGAGTGGCTAAGACACACCTCCCCACTTCTCCGAATCAAGAATCCATGAGCTAT
This sequence comes from Selenicereus undatus, assembly GCA_017589665.1. Taxonomy (NCBI): domain Eukaryota; kingdom Viridiplantae; phylum Streptophyta; class Magnoliopsida; order Caryophyllales; family Cactaceae; genus Selenicereus; species Selenicereus undatus. Next base: position 107,704,500 of record JACYFF010031957.1, on the reverse strand, counting down.
ATTCCTCATTTGGTTTGCCAAGGAAAGCTTCATTGTACTTCACAGGATCGCTAGACACAGTTGCAGCTATAACCTTCAAAAATGAAAGAAAAATTGATCAGTTCCCAAGCAATGACGAGGAAGTACTAGGAAATTAACCGCAGGACATCAACTCAGAAGATGTATCTAACACAGCAAGAAACAATTCATCAAAGAACTACATACTGCATAACATGTCCACAATACTCCTCCATTTCCTCTTCCATTTAATACAAAAATTTAACTTTTTCCTTAACCCAAATCATAATATCATGATGAGCTTAAGCTATTCAAATCCTTCCACCCTGACATTTCAGTTTGCATTCTGATAGATGTCTTATATAACAGAAGGGTTCTAAAATATGTAATTCATGAAGCATAAGCCATTGGATAAGAGGGTGCCAATTGGATTGAAAGGCAAAGTCTATCGCATGGTAGTTAGGCCGACAGTTCTTTATGGAGCGGAATGTTGGCCTCTAAAAAAGACGCAAGTTCAAAGGCTGACGGTAGCAGAAATGAGAATGATAAGGTGGATGTGTGGTTATACGAGGATAGACAGAATTAGGAATGGAGTTATCAGGGATTTAGTTAAAATAGCTCCCATCGGAGATAAGATGAGAGAAACAAGACTCCGATGGTTTGGTCATGTGAAGAGGAGGAGTGTGGACGCTTCAATGAGAAGATGTGAGATGATCAATATCCCCGAAGGCAAAAGAGGGAGGAGACGACCAAAGAAGAGCTTGGACGAGGTGATTAGAGAGGACTTGAAAGTTGTCTGTTTGACAGAGGATCTGGCTCAGGATAAGAAGTTGTGGCAAGATAGGATTAAGATCTTAGATCGCTAAGAGTCGACCCCGTAGTTATCTTTTGGTTGTTGTGGCATAGTGCTAGTAGAGGTTTGTTGTGTTTGTACACAGGTTGTACTGTCTTCTGAGAAGAGTTCTCGTTTGCTTACTACTGGTTGTTCAGGTATGTTACCTTCCTCCGATATATTGTCCTTTTATTTCATAGTTTCAGCAACTGATCTTTTATCTCAGTCATCCCTTGCTATGTAATCTTTCTTCTATAAAATGTTTTCCCATTAAGTGTTTTTACAAAATCTTTCTTCTGAAAATGTTTTCACAAAACTCTTTTTTGTGGGTCTCTTGGAATCAGCCTCTCTACAGGTAGGAATGTCGATAGAGGTAAGGTTGCCTACAGCTAAATCTCCCCAGACCCCACGAAAGCGGGACCCACACTAAGAGTTGTTGTTGTTGTTGTTGTTGTATGAAGCATAAGCCATGAGTCTCAAGAATGGAAATACATGACTTTTCAATTTTGTAAAACACGCAAATAACTGCATTGACTCAATTGAGCGAACTGAGATTGTTGCAAACAATGGAAGTAAGCATGGCACTGAAATAGCAAATACGCTACTAGGTTATGGCTTCAATTTTCCCGTGTAAAAGCACGGCACTGAAATAGCATCGCACTGAAATAAGCACAGCGCTGAAAGAAAGTCAAAAGATTGTTGCAAATAATGGAAGTAAGCACGGCACTAAAATAGCCAATACTCTACTAGGCTATGTCTTCAATTTGCTTGCACAAGCTGGATACTACTGCAGCTTTGCTCATATTATACTTATCAGATCACAAATATTTGATGTTTCATTGCCTGATTAACATTGCATTATGTTGTCCTGTGCTTGAAAATGATACACTACATACGTGAGTTTGGACAAAGATGGCAGCATATTTCATATTTCGCTGCTTGTTTCGCATCTGATCACCCATAGAAAAGAAAACTTAGCTCTTTTCAATGGAAAGTTTATAATCAAAGCTTCAAGAAAGAAAACTAATCCATGCAACTCAGTAGTAGCTTAAGAGTTGAACCTGTCGTAATTCAGGAGCTTTATGTTTATCATGCTCCATAACATATCTGTCGATGAAAGAACAACATATAAAAATATGACATTTATCAAAAAAGGAAAAATCTGGAGTGTTTCTGGTATGGAATTTACCCGACAGCATTAAATAGACAGCTGTTGTCGGATGGAATGACACGCCTTACGATAATGCCTTCCATTTTATACAGATAATTCTACACCTGGAACCAATCAAAATCACGATTAATGCCCTAAATTCATGCCTAAGATGCATGTCCAAGCTCCATAATAGGTCCAATTGAAACCTCGATTAAGTAAAGAGCACTAGATGCGTACTTCTACTAATCCGCTTAAGAATACAAACAACACATGGAAGACAGATAACATGCATAGCATAAGATGCACCCAATTCGAAAAATGTCCATAACATGCACGTCAGATCTCCGCAAGACTTTTAAACACAGCTCCCACAAATTGGACAGTTAGATAAGGAATTCCAAAAGTCAAGAGCCCTCCTCCCCAATTTATTTATTCATTTATTTGAAAACAAAAAGAAGTAAAAAACCTCCAGACAGATATGCAACAAGTCAATGGAAAACGTAAAGGCATGATAAATGACAAGAATAATTGACACAAAGAACAAACAGAGGAGTTTGAAACTGTATTTTGCAGAGACAAAAGTACCCAACATAAATACAGAAACATAGTTGACAGAACTCATCGACAGCAACAGATACAAAAAGGGTTTTGACATTTTCATCTTACAGAGGCAAAAGTACCCAAATATGGTTAAACTTACATTAGCCCACAAAATCTTCATAAGAATTCTACATGACACACCATAGAATCACCTTCAACAGGCAGGTAGAAAACACTAATAATACATAAAAATTCCATAGAATTTAAGAAAAGGAAAATCAACAGCAGCAGGAAAAAAAAAATAAATAAAAGAGGTTGAAAATTGAAGGCAAAGGCATGAGCCACACAAGCAAAAAAAAATAAATAAAAGAGGTTGAAAATCCAGGGTAAAAAATACCAGCTTTAGATCCAGCAGCAAACAACCCAGAATTGAATGTAGCTATTCAAACAAATTATAAAAATAAAAGGGGGTTCCTGGGGTGTTCCAGTACTTACTTTCCTTGTGTTGTTGAGCAACCCTTTTTCTCTCTCTTTCTTCTCCCACAGAATTTCAGGTCACTAAGCAAATTCGGATTTGGGTGGGAAGGTTTTATCAGCTGAAAAAGGGATTTCGGTTCTTTGTCTGTTCAAAAAATCATATTGGGTATTGGGGATTCGTGTCCCATTTCAAAGATTTTCATTTTTTTTTTTTAATCAGGATACGTCAATGTGCAACCATTTCTGGGGATGGGTCCTACAATCCATTCCTGGTTCCTTCACCGATATCTTTCTTGTTGTTTAAATTTTTTTAAAAAAATCTAGGCAGGTATTTTTATTTTTTTTGGTTCCAAAAGGTCATGAGTCATGAATTATTGCTTATTATGGATGATCAATAAATTATTTTTTGTATAAAAAAAAAATTCATTGCCCTCCATACAAGCAAGTGAGCAACGTATAAACTGCAAATAAGCTAAAATTTTATGAAATTAGTGATCGAATAAATGCCCCCAAAAAATTATGAACTATATGAAAAGTTTCAAAATATGTTGATATTGTAAGACTGTTAGGTTTTTTTGGGGGGGGGGGGGGGGGGCTAGACTGTTAGTTATACAAATGTGATACATCTTATGAATATTAAATGAAATACTATAAAAATGTAAAATAAAGCGGTATATGTATTTGAAAGAGTAAGCATTTACAATAGTCATGATTTAATAAAGAGAAAGATAATATGCACATGTTCTTATTTTATTTTCAGTGTAAAATAATACATAAAAAGTTTTAGGTGTCATAAATAGTAGCAGTCCATTAGTTGCATAAATACGATACGTGTATTACAAATATTAAATGAAGTCGTATGTAGCTCATAAAAAACAAGTATATTATATGTTGATAACGAAGAAGTATATCCATTTGAATTAGCATCAGATTTTGCAAAAATCATGGACTAATAAAAGGAAAGATGATACATGGTTATTTTGGTTTTATTAGAAGAAATATTTAGATTAAACCACACAATGGATTGAATTTCAGGTTGAATGTCCTCCATCGGCATTTGCCTGTTCCACATCACCTCCAAAATCGTTCACTCGCCATCTATGGGAAAGACAAGAGAAAATATTATTAGTTTCATAAAATTCATGATTTTTTTTATTACAAAAAAAAACTTCTACCCCAAGTATTCAAAATAAGTAACACTGTAAAAATATACAAAATAATCATAAAGGGATGTTAACTCTAGATATATATGTATAACAATCATAAAACAAGTGAAGGAGGTTAGATATATGTTTTATTATTATTTTATGATAAACTTGCACCAGTCTATTGGACCCTATTTCAAGGTATTCTAATAGAGCTTGGCAGCAAGGGGCAAGGGCAAACGGGGCTCAAAGGCCAGTTGAAGCCCATTATTGGTTGAATCAAAGTGTATTTACCAACAAGTGCCCTCAAGAAATGAGCAGCACATTGCTTCCCTGAGATTCGTACCGAGGGGGGCAAGAAACTCTCAAGACTCTCATACCAATTGAGTTATTGCTTGGTCAGCAGGAGGTTAGATGGTATGTGCATGTAGGTTCAAGTTTAGTGTTTTACACATGAAAAACTATATAGGTGATAAATGGTGAGGGATGGGTGGATTATGGGTCGTGTCGATTATAGCTAAACCCAATTTGGTTCATCGTCAACTAATTGGTCAGTTGTCACCCATTTATTTTACCTTGATTAATTAGGTTTACCTAATTTTTCAGATTAGGTGAAATAGGTATCCATCATATCCAGGTGAGATTGTTAGGCCTAATATAAAGTATTTAAATTTCATAAATAGTGTTATATTGTTATACAACGTTGGCATATGTTAAGAATATTAAATATAATAGTATGAAATTTGATCACAAAGAGATATGTCCATTTGAATTAGTGAGGAATTTTTCATTGTAAGAAGTTATTAGATAGGCAACAAACCAAGTGAGATTTGATTACATTAGAGATCATGTTTATAAGCAAATCTAGGCATCCCTAGAAAAGGGATACATTATAATGCAAAACACGACTTACAACAAGAGTGTGATCGAGCTATCATCATCCTATAGCATTATGAACTTATTGGTCATTCCATTGCACACTACGAATGTGATGTTCCTTAATAATAATGTACCCCTGGAACCTCTTGAGGTGGAATCTTCTGAGTGGACTGAAATTATTTGTAAAGCATTGGGAACTGTAGTATGGTCAAAAGCTGAAGATAATATGACATGACTTTGTTCATCTTGTTCCACATCAGAAATTCAAGAAGTGATTAGCCATGTAGAAAACAGGCTTACCATTGAGATGAATGACCAACTTTGCCGCCCTTACTCTGGCAATGAAGTCGTCTAGGTTGTTACTCAATTTGATGAATTCGGGCAAAGCCCCAGGCTCACATGGACCCAATCCTTTTTTCAATCAACAGCAATGGTCTGTTCTAGGTAAAGATATTGCTAATGCTTTCCTTACTTTGATCACATGTGCTTGTAGATGGTGTACAAAATTCCTTTTCAGGTGGTGCTTTCTTGTCTTGCAAACTAAAGCACATTTGCATTGGTGCTTTCTTAAATCTTTCACTTCACTAGAGTCGAACTATTATTAGCCCAATAAGGGGTAGATCTCTCATATAATAGATTTTCTCCATTCACAAGACTCGAACCCGAGACCTTATTTAAGGAGAGTAAGTGCCAAAACACTTAAATCAACTTGTATTGGTAAACTCAAATTTAATAAAAAGGGAGAAGTTGTTGGTGAAGTGACCATTGTGTCCAATGATGTCCAAACTGTCAAATGTATGCTTAAGCTATATGTCAAATATACGTGACTGCAAGCACTTGCGTTAATCAAATATACATAGACCATCAAATCTATGCACTTACATTATATACTACTATCCGAAAATTGTCAAGTATATACACTTGCATATTGCATTTAAATTTTTACATATCGATTTACTCTAAAATAGGAGTAGTATAATTATGAGGTTGCAAAGGAACTTGCAAGGATTGAAAGCGAAGGCTCTCAGGTTGACACTTGCAATAGGGAGTTGAAAGGTTCAGATCAAGAAGGCAGTTATGTGGAGAAAGGTCTTTGCGAGGAGATACAACTTCGGTGCAATGATTGGACTAAGACTGAGTTTGTAGCGCTAGCCCAACCTTCTAGAAATGGTGGCTTCAAGATCTCCTGGGGAGGTGTCGTGTACCACTTTTTCCAACCGAGAAACTTGCTTGGCACATGATTTAGTTGCAATGCCTACAGTTGAGGAACAAAAATCTAAGGATGAAATACCAAATCATCCAGACATGGACTTGGACAATTCGCAACAACCTCTACAGAAAGCACAGAGGTTAGGAAGAATGTTATCCCTACCACATCTCCCACCTTCTCCTTGATGGACGTTGATACTTCTGGGGATCTTATCCTCTACTTATCAAGGAAAACCAACAAGAATTGCACACAAAGATCTCTTCCGCTATCTCACTCACCATATAACAAAGTCAAATTAACAAGGAAGAGAAATGGAGTTCTATGGTTTCAGGACGATGACTTATGTGGTGGTTCGAGCTCAAAAATTGGATAGTAATAATGGGCAGGAATAGCCTTTATCAAAGAGTGGGCATATGGTTGAGCCTATCATGGAAGCTATTCCAAGCAGCTTTTCGGTATGGTGATTTCAAGCACCCAAGACATGCAATGGGTATGGCAAGAGGAAGGCATGACGAGTATTTTTCAATACTCTGTAGTGATCATGTAAGAAGGAAGAAGAATAGAAGGATGGCTAAGGAAAAGCTTTTCCCAAAAAGTCAACGACACTTTTTTGATCGTGGAGATGTATGACTTTGCGTTACTTAAATCTAACTCATTTGAATGGCGTAGAGAAAAATGCAAGTGGGGAAGAGACTCAAGCGATGGCTATGCAATGAGTGCGGCGACATCCAATTGCAGAATGATCATGAACTCAACTGCGGAAAAGGAAATCTAAGGTGCTAAGTGTTGATGCTGCGCAGGTTGTCATTAAGAAGCGACCCGTCAATCATGTCGAAGATATTGAGGATGATGATTTGTGTAGCTATAGCATCAAGAGGTTCTCTAGGACAATGTATCTAGATGATGGTTTTTTGCACCTCAGCGACTAGGAGTCTTGTTGTAGTTTTTTTAATGTTTGGTTATTTAACTTGCATTACCCTAGAGATTAAAAAAAAGAAAAAAAGAGTAGTAGTATCGTCTTTTTATTGTCAATTTCAATGCACAACAATTGACATTCACCCATCCCAACTCTCCAGTGTAAACAAATTGAGAACAGTAAACGTTATGCTAGTTTTCCCTTTGGAAATCTTATGATAGACCCAGCAAATCCAAAAGGTTGGCTCTACTAGTCAATCTTTTACTACTATTACTATCGCTTCTTGATCCTGTAACTGCCAGGATAGCGGGCCTAGATCAACTGCTTGACGTGCATGATTTTTTCACTTCCGATCATTTCCGAGTTCCTCTCCCACTGGATATTCTGTCGGTCCTCTATAGCTTGATTCTCCTCCTGGGACTACCTAGCAATGTAGTCTCCAGACTACGGCATAATGCGTGCTCTGATAAAAATAATTTGCACGTCATTTTTAGAAAAGATCAAACATTTTCGGTAAAATTGGCAGGTATGAGATGTTAACAGATGTTGTACCCCTGCAGGTACCAAAAAGAAGACCTCAACGCACATTAGGCAGAAATTTCAATGCACAAACTGTCTTAAAATTGTCTGGAACATTCATACGTACAGGCAGAAATGGGGGAGAGCGTAAGAAAGTCTGACCATAAATCACTACAGTTCAAAACAAAGGATATGAAATGGCAGGGCACTTAAAGCCCAACAATGCTCCACAGCTTCGACAAATTTATTCATATGCACCTAGTCAGAAAGGTGAACCTAAAGTGCAGCAATGCACTCAATCTCGACCTTGGCATCCAATGGCAATGCTGCAACCTGGTAGGTTGATCGAGCAGGAGGCGTGGATGGAAAATCTGCAACCCAAGTTAAATGTTTATCAGATGTAGTCAATACTACCAAACATTTAAAAAAAAAAAAACCTTATTTTGTTTGGTTTGATTGGATTTGAAACGGTAAGGTCTGAGATTTGAGTAGATTCCTGAAACTAAGGCAAGATATAGATAATTGCTCGTTCATTTCCCTTTTTTGTTTTTTTTGGGGGGGGGGGGGGCGGAGATGATTTGGTTGGAAACTAGGAGACAAAGAAAAGTTTTATAATGGAACTTGAAAAATGGGCTAAAACCATATGATCTGAAACTATAAGATGAAATAGAAAGGCCTCTAGATGATAGGACTCACATTTAGCATATATCTCATTCACTTTCTTGAAGTCTTTCAAGTCAGCCAACCTGGAATACATGAAGCAAGTAACATGAGATCTCACAGCTAAAAGTTTTATTTGGAGAAACATCTCCTCTGTGTCAAAAGCACAAATGTAGATCATGGACGATCTACTTACATAATGGTTGTTTTGACCACGGATGAATAGCTTGCACCACCAGCTTTCAGTATTTCACCCATGTTCTTGAGAACCTGCAAAATATTAGAGGTTAACTATTAACTAACAACCTATTCATAACTCAAACCCGGCCAAAACATTGCTGCATAGCCCAAACCCATTTTAGCAATGGCTGTCTTACATAGCAGGTTAAACAGCCCATACTCACACAGAAAGCAAAAGAAATGTAGAAGGAAAAGCCACAACAAAATCATTAGGACTACAATACCACAACCTAAGACCTTCATGACCATATTTCCAGCCTTCAATTTTTATTCTTCAGGTTTTTTTTTGGGGGGGGGGGGGGAGATGGCAATTATTTTGGAAGATGGCTGGGAAAAGCCTCCAGATAGATACTTCTGTCGCATATGTTTAACAGATCTTATTTAATAGTGCAAAATTAGACATTCAGCCTTGGACAAAAACAAGCAGAGAACAGGCAGTTAAATCCAAGTTCTCTAATCAAATACAAGTCCCGACCTAATACATGTAGAACAATGCATAATCCTAGCCCCAATATTTCAATCTAGTTTAGCAGGGCCACTAGCGAGTAGCATTGGCCAGGCTGACCCACTTACTCCTAAAGCAAAGAAGTGACAATTCATCCCCCCCAGAGTATATATTTCCAAAAGAATATGATGGATAGCCCTACAGCCACCATCCCATCACTGGCACTTGGTATTGACTATGGTTCACAAGTGAAAGTCAACATACTCCGAGGGCCAAAGCATACTTCACGCAATACGTAGCAGCAAACATCACAATAGGCAAAGAATCTTGTATTTGGAAGATTCATTAGAGGCTGATGATTCATCTCTCGTTCAACGCCAAGCGTAAAAATTTATACATTTCAGCATTAGAACATGAGACTATTTTGAATATCAAAACCCAACACATAGACACATTAAATGAGTACCTCCTGTACAAAACTGGAACGATAGCAACAGATCCTAATGAGGTCTACCTAGGCATAGGATTTTGGTGAGTCAACTAGCAAACTAGCCAACTATCTCAGTTACCTGCTCAGTTTGATCCTCCACATTGTCTGATACAAATTTCCCAGTCTGCATCCAGAATAATAATGTTTACATCAGCATCAAAGCATAACATAACAAGGCAACAAGCACCAGCCAAAAAACTGACATTAACCACCTCAGGAATAAGACCCAGGACACCAGACACGAAAAGTAGATTATTGGCTTTGATGGCCTGAGAATATGGTCCCAGTGCAGCAGGAGCCGTATCCGTTTTGACAGCCTCCTTCAAGCCTGTACACATAGCAGAAACCTCACGCTTAAATTACAGTCTACAAACACGAAGACCCGCAATCAATAATCTATCCAAAAAGCAATCAGAATCAATACACTAGAAGTATCTTACAAGCAACATACCCCCACAAAACACATCAAATAAACCAAATGAAATGAACTTTACCAATAGCAATATTATGCATTATTTGAATAATGAATAACTATTTTGTTCAGCCCAGTGATAAATTTGCTCCAAGTTTTCTTTATCCTTTACTGGGTACTTGAAGAGAGCAGAAATGACTTTATATTTGCCATCGCTTTGCCTTTATATTTGCTATCGCTTTGCCTTCAACTCCCCCTTTCCAGCATTGCCCTTATAAACAAACACCAAATAAGATCATTGCAACCCCTCCACAGACCTGAATTCTGGCAGAACCATTGGTTTCCCCGGTTCACACTTAGGCTTCCTATCTTCAGCTTTCCCTTAGTTTACCCCATTTATCATCCAAATCCAACCCCCCTTTTTCCAAAAAACGAGTAACCTCCCAAATGGAGCACTCAACATAGAAATTTTGGGGCTTAACAGGGCTCAGAGAATTATTAGGCCATTCATGACCCTAAATTGAATGAACACATTAACCAGCAATGCTGAACTTATAAGTTGCAGGTCCATGGAAATAAGCATTGCAAGAGTTCTAGAGACATAATCATAGGACCCAACAACCAGCACCCAAAAGCATTTGGACAAACCGGTTGAACCAAATGGGTCGTCTACACAAGTTCAAACTCCAAAAGCTACATCATAATTAAAAAAAAAAAGGAACAACCTTTAGTATTCTTCAACCCCACTTCAATCGATCAAGCAAGCAATTCAAAACTTGAACAAAACACAAAGACGAAATAAGCAGCAGGACTAAATCCAATATTATTATGAATTCAAGGGCAAATACATTGTAAAAATAGAATTCAAAAAAAAAGGTAGATAGAGAGAGACGGAGAAATTACTGGAATCAGTAGAAATGGCACAACAAGCGAAGGGTTTGGAGCGAGAAGAAGAAGCGGATCGAAAGAGATTAGAGCCAGCAAATGAGATGCAACCAAATCCAGCGGCGACTGGGGCTTTTGCCCGGAGTGAACCCACGTCAACCGCCGGCAAATTGATGCTCCTAAGTGCACACCAAGACATGTTTTTTGGAGTTACGGCAGCAAGCACAATCAATAGGAGCACGACGCACTTCAATACTCACTGTCAGTCCTGGTGCCCCCACAGAAAATTTCCGGTCATTATATTAGCAGCTAGGGTGGGCAACAGACTGAACTGAGCCGGATTGGGTCAGTTCATTAACTAAACGGACTGAATTAAATTTAGTATATTTGTTAATAGATTGGGTTGGATTATAGGTCCAATAAACCTGGCCCGCTCATGATCCGCTCATTACCATTTAAGGAGTGTTTTTAGTTAGTTAATTTTTCAACTAATATATTTGTAATTTTCCAAAAAAATTAAACCAATCTAAATTCAAAGTTAGAAAGTACACAATCAAGTTAATAAATGGATCGGGTCAAGTCAACTCATGGGCGACCCGCTTTGGGCTCGTTTAAAAACGGAACAACTTGCGCAAAACAACGGTCTATAATAATTATCGTTATGTACACAGTGTTGGTAATGAGGTTAACTAATTAGAACATGTAAACTAGCATGTCAATTAGGTTAAAAAAATAATGGGTCACTAAACGGGTCGTTAATGGTTCCGCCTAGTTCGACCCATTGAAATGTCTTAATTGGCTGACCCATTAATGGCTCAATCCAGTATGAATCCGGTCCTTTATTAGCTCTATTTTAAACCGGCCGACCGCTTAACCCAATGGGTACTCAGTCTATTGCCCACCCCTATTAGCAGCCTAGATGCACCTACTTAGGGCATGTTTTTTCGTGAACAAATAGAAGGTAAAGAATGAGAAGTTGAGGTGGGCAATAGATAGCATTGGATCGAGTTAGAGTTGGTTTGTTTATAAACTTGACCTAATTGAGTCATGATTAGTCCGATAATTAATTGGGTCGGATTGGGCCTTTTTTGTAAATAAACGAGTTGGGTAGGGACGAACCGCTTTTGACCCATTTTAAAATGGAATAGACTTGTATAAAAGCTGTGTATAATAATTATTGTTATACATAAAGCGTTAGTAATAAGTTTAACTAACTAAAATACGTAAACTAGTGTGTCAACTAGGATAAAAAAATGATGGGTCACTAAACGGACCGTTAATGGGTCATCCCGGTCCTGCCTGTTTATATGCCTTAATGAGGCAACTCTTTATTGACCCTATTTTAAATGACTCTGATCACTTGACACAATCGATAACTGACCTGTTGCTCACCCCTAATGGGAAAAAATAAAATGGGGTAAGAAGAACTAATTATTTTCTTATAATTCTAGAAATAAGTGAAATGAGATGGAAAGGAATACGATAGAGCGGAAAGGAATGGAATGAGGTGAGAGAAATATAGAACTATTAATATCAAAGTGCAGGAATGAGTAAAATGGGGTAAGAATGAGTGATATTTATCTTTAAAGAGTTGGAAGAATGAAATGAAAGATTTACCCACGAAAAGAACAGACCCTTAAGATACATCGACTCCTACGTGACAAGCTACGTAGAAAAACTAATACATGCTTAAATGATATGAAAAAAATAGAAAGAAAAAGTTATAGGGAAAAATGAAAAGTGTTTGAAAAAATCTCTCAACTGTACTATCTACTTCTCTTTCTAAAAACTACCACTTCGACACAAAATCTTCTAGATTTCTCAACTTTGAAATCCATTGTTCATCCAATTTAATGGCATCCAAGATCGGGCCTAAAGAGATTCAAAAAATATTAGCAAGATTAAAGAGAAAGCGGAAGGTCTATGCTAAAAAACTGAGCATAATATCGCAAAAAAATCAGTGAAAAATATGTCAGATGAAGTTTTACTGTTATAAATTTGCATTGTAATTATGATATTTTTGTTTAATTTATGTTTACATGCAAGAGAATGGTCCAACAAAGCAAATGAACAGAGTAAGGAGATATTAGAAATTCAACAATATGATTTTCCTTTGAAGAGGCAAGTAAGTTATGAAACCCTGAAAAATTTGATCACTTTAAGTTAAAGCAAAAATCACGACCCTATTTCACACAAAAAAAAAACTTTAATAGAATGTGCGATCATATCTCTAAACCTTAGCTTGTGAACATTTGAAATTTGTTCCGTGAACACAAGCAAAACAAGTATTATGCTTATTGATTTCATCAAAGACGTTAGACCTAAAATGTGAACTTCACGAAAATGCCGTATGAATAATCCGCTTTCTGAACAACTTCCACACACTTGGTGAATTTTTGAAGAGTTATGATGCTTATTGAATTTGTAAAGAAGATAGATTTGGATTGTGAACAGGGACTATTGTAACACCCCCACTGTACCTATGTCACTGTTCATCTCCATAATTTCTATTACAACTGATAAACCCAATGAATGGGACGTTACCGTCGTCCCGAAGGACAAGGCTATATACACCATGATTGGATATAACATGGGTCATTTATATACATCCTCAAACTTCATCCAATAATATACAAGTAATGACTAACTAACTTAAAGTTTGCATCACCATAAACTTACATCACTGTCTACTGAAGTGCTTATCCAATGGTCTCCATATAATATGAACAACCATCACTATGAACCCATCCAGATGGCCTTGGACCTTCGATTTCTTCAACTGCCTTGGTAGAATAAAGCAAATCATGGACATGCCTAAAACAAAACATGAAAACATTTCGAATGGTGAGCCGAAGCTCAGTACATACATTACTGTATTGTAAATAACCTTGAAACATTGGTTGGACCCGTGCTTTGCAATTCATTTTAAATTAAAATAGTGAATGAGATGAATGTAAAGCTGCATTACTGGTTATTATCTGATAGTGAAACCCTTCATATTGTTACGATTTATAGATAAGTGTACACCTGCCAAGTCGATCGAGGACCTGGCCTGAAGTCGCACGGGTAACTGGAGGGCGAATGCCCTATAAATGATAATTGACGAGGTCACTAATTAAATGATAAATCACTATATAAGCTGATTAATTGATGTACTTACCAAAATATTATAATTTTGATAAATACGTGCTGATTTCTAAAGATACAAACAATGAACGTACCTGAAATCTTTTGAATGTAATATGACTTACAAAACATGTTTTTGATTTGAAAAATATGTTGTGACTTGATGCTTATGCATAACGGGGAACGATAACTAGGTCTCGATTCTATTTCATAAATATCATTGTAGGTATGTGTGGTCAGCAAATGATCCTTATTCACATAATTGAGTAAGTAAAAGTATGTGTAATAGAAATTGAGTAATTAAATGGTAACTTAGGTATTTCAATATAACTTCAAAACTGAATTAATGAAATTAATTAAATCTGATATAAAGTAAATGAAAGTAAAATAGACCACAATGAGATAAATGAGATTACAAATGAAAAGACCTTGATGGTGACAAATGGAAGAGTGGTTTTGGCCTTTTCTGAAATAGGTTGCTGATATGGGTTTAAGGCTCACTGATGTATAGCTTGGTTCAAGATCACAATGAGTACACTAGATTAGCTTGATAAATACATTTGATATATTTTGAATTGAGTAAGTAATAGAGGTTTGAGACCAAGAGATATATATATCTTAGTTCAAAACAACATAAATTGCAATAACTTGATCTGATAAATATGGTTTCTGAGTCAAAAATTCTCCCCACTTCCCATATTTCATTCAAAATTTCATTATATATAGAATTCCACGTCAATTAGTCATTGAACTCAATAGAAGCTATTAAGCTCCTTGGTATTTTTTTGTAAAATCCATAATTGATTCAAAGCTCATAACACAAGCTCCCAAATTGTATACTTATCTTCTTCTTTCTTATTAATCAAGTTAAAAGTTCCATGAAAATTCATTTCCCCCTTAAATGACCTTACTTGGCCCAAAATACACAACATGAGTGCATGATTAATCTCACTCAATCTTTATTATTGCTATTTACATAATTACTCAAAATGCTTTCAAAAATCACCAAACTCAAAATACTCAACCAAAATTCATGAAATCTGATAAGAAAATTTAAAATAATATGAAAAATCTACAGTAAAATTTTCAGAATTTTCCTCCAAGTATACACTGCACAGAAATTGCAATAATAGCCCAATTTACACCAAAGCAGGTCAATTCACTTCAACAATTCATAACTTTCACCCTTGACCTCAAATGGATACATCAAACCCCAATATAGAAATATTAAGAAGTCACAAAAAACTTTTATTTGCAATACAAAATATGATTCCCACAATAGGGTTCCCAAAATAGGACTAGAACACAGGTGTGTCAATTTTTGGTTGAACATGTGTAGTTCTAGCAAAACAGCCATAGCTTTGCCACAGAACTCGGATTAAGGCAATTCAAAAGGAATTTTAAAGCTAACACATTGACCTATCTACCCACCAAAAATCATAATTTTTCATTGGGCCGATCATTACCAGTTTAACCCCAAAGTCACCCATGTTTTCTGTCATTTTCAGCCCTCACTGTTTTTACTTTTTTCTCTTTTTTTCACATAAATCCTCAACTTGAAATCATTCCAAATCATCACAATCAGATATAAAAAGATCATTTAACGCCTCATATACGTAACCCATATAAAAATCGCAACAAATGAAACAAGTAAGCTTGGATTCAACTTCCATGATTCAACTCATTTGATCACACTTTGAATTCATCACCCACAACTTTAAACATCACTAAACTCAATAAAAATTGCATAATAACCATCACTTGGTTCATAGAAACATAATCCATAACTTAGCCAATCAATAAAACTCAAAAATACATCAAGATAGAGTTAGGATTTCACTCACTTTGAGCTTGGATACTAGAAGATGGAGATGGTGTTTGATGTTAGAGGAGTTAGGGGGGGAGGTAGATGGTGGCTGGGGTGGTGGTGAGTTGGTGGCCGGCGGCCAGCAGCAGCAGTAGCCACAGTAGGGCTACCGTTGGGGGGGAAGCAGAGACGGAGAAGAAGAAGAGCTTGGTTGATATTTTTTTGTTCCTTGAGCTTATCTTTCTCTCGTGGTTGATATTTAAGCTTGAAAAAGTAGCCTTTTGTTAATTGCACCCAAAAAGTAGCCAAAATTTAATCAAAATTAACTCAATTTAATTGCACCCAAATTTTCGGGCCACAATTTGAGCCCAAAATGAATCGGACCGCAATTTGGGCCCAAATGAATTGGGTCAAACTTAATGAATTTGGGCCCAAATTTTTGCATGGTTAAAAATTAAATTTTTGTGACATTATGAAAAATAATCTATCACCTAATCATATTTACCGGGGCTTAATATCGATTTATCCGAAATTGTTACAATAAATGAAACTCGAATTGCAAAATGAGGGCCAAAATGAATTTTTTCCAATCGGAATGGTTAAATGAGATAAATAAATGTCAAAACTTAATGACATGGCTTAATTAAATAAATAAATATGATTTAAGGTCGGGCTATTACAACTATATTCTTTGTGAACAAATACTAACACTTTAGAATTAAAAGAAACAAGCTGCAAAGCCAAGACCTCAACTTGATGATGAAAAAACAACTCTTGAAAACATAAAAAGAAAGCAACCTCACAGAGATCCAAATAAGTTGCCTGAAGTATTTTATTCACTATTTGTCAACATATTGACAAGCATGTCAACAGACCTATCATAAGAAGAGAAGATGATTTGCAAATATGTCTTTCTTGAAATTAGAAGAAGCAAAGAAGAAGTAATAACAATGAGAATAGGGCTTTTTTAATAGCAAATGATGTCTCCTGGCAAAAATCATGCTTGAGCCTTCTTGATCTAGTGAGCCGATGTTCGAGGCTTGGCATTATAGTGAAAGTCAACTTTATTTTAAGTCACTTTGTCCAGGAGTTTGTATTGACTCAAATGTGATAAACATTTGAGCAGCCATATTGAATAACACTGAGACGGGAAAAAAAAACATTGCTAAGCCATTCAGATTCTTCATAACAGTTGAAGCTTTTGTAACTAAGACCACATCCTGAATACATGTGAAGATAAACTGTGAACATGTTATATTTTGTGAACGTATGTCATGCTATTTGTGATTATCTTAATGCATGCAGACCCAAAATACAAGACAAGTAACTTAAAGGCCTCGGAGAAGGAAAGATATGGAAACTGTAGGAAGCTTGTTGACAGAGAGTTAAGAAGATGCACATAGATAAACATCACAAAAGTGACATAGTAAGTTTTCAACTAAAAGCAAACAGCAAAACTATTCACCTTCATAAAAATTTGCATAAACATCATAACAATGACAAATGCTAGATACTAGTGCCAGTATGCTATGCAACCCCTTTTTCCTCCTTTGGATAAATATAAAAGATCAAAGGTATGACTTTCGATAGCATGTACACAACAAAATCATACAGCTCTCAAATAGTGATGTCCCAGAAGAAGTGGTAGATTAACACCTCTTAGCTCTTACTTTAGCGAATAAATTACATCAAATTAACTATACTATATTAATATGTATTATTAAAATTATTATTTGCAGCAAAATTTCATAGTATGGATGCTCAAATATAAAAAGCATCTGAAGCATGAATTGGTCACGAAGCTTAAACGAAATCAACTGCTAATGCATTGAAGATCATAGACAAACACAACATATTGTGAGATTTATTGCATGCGTCATATGGAAACATATTTCAGATGAGAAAAATGAGAATATGGACTCAGAGGATGATGTAAGCCAGTTCATTGATACAAAAAAGTTATTATTATTATAGTTATTATTATTATTATTATTATTATTATTATTATTATTATTATTATTATTATTATTATTAACTAGACTGTAACTTATAAAAAATTCATCTACTAAATCATGTAGGTATAACAACTCGATGCATTGAGATGACACTACTGTCATGACATACTAACCCATGAGAAAAACAAAGTCAGATTTATATTTGATGAAGAATGCGCGACATTATGCAGAACATCAAAGAATCAATCCTAATGTGCCCACAACATCGGATACCAATTATTCTAGGCTAAAGTTATGGTTGTTTACATATGGTTATGGTTGTGATAGGTCTAAATGAAGTTAGGAAAGATGGGAAAGGCAGTTTCTAACCAAAACATTATGGTCCCAACTTGTGTATATATTGTTATGATTGTGTATGATTAATACTTTGTGAACTTTTAGCACACCTCAAGTGAACAAATGTTGGTTAGTCTGTGAACAACTATTGTTGACCAGTGTGAGCAAATTATGTCTACCCTGTGAACCGGTGTGAGATTTTTTCATGAACAACTTCATTAATTTTGTGTGAACAATTCAAAGTAGTCTTTGTGAACAAATGTGACTTTATGAACACATGTACTAGTTTTGTCAGCAACTGTTATAGCTTGTAAGCATGTGATATCTACTTTGTGAACAAGTTAGTGTGATTTTTGTGAACAACCACACTAGTTTTGTGAAAAGCTGTCATAACTTGTAAAAAAGTGAAGTTTACTTTGTGAACAAGCGATACGGCTTTTGTGAACAAACAAGAGGGATCCTGTGAATGCAATAATTCTGAAAAATAAGCCTTATAATATAGCAAATATATTTTACTTACTTCTAAAAAAATCAATTGTTACTAGGGATGACAATTAGGCGGGGAATCCACCTCTTCGTCGGGGTCCCGCCCCAAACTGGGGAAAAATCTCCACCCCCAACAGGGATGGGGGTGGGGACGTGCCGGAAAATCAATCCCTGCATGGGGTCGGGGACGGGGATGGGGCCATACATCGGCCCCGTCCCCGTTCCCCTGTTCGGGGATTTATCCCCGGCTACGCCCCCGCCCCTGATAACCCGATTGGTGAAAAATCCCTGTCCCCATCCCCAAGTATAATTAAGATTATGAAAACAACCTCAACTTTAATTTTTTTTTTTTAAAGTTATGGGGTTATTTTTGTAATTGTAATGGCAAAAACCCTAAGTATATAATCTAATTTACTGATTCCTGATTCAACTTTCCTTATTCAGTTATTTTTTCCTCTCCTAGTCTCCTTCATTTACACAACCCTAAATCCCTAATCCTCTACCTGCGGTTCCTCACTTCCTCTCAATCTGCTAAACTGCCACTCTGCTCATCTTTGTTCTTCTTTTTGTCTCACCAGTCACGCCTACCACTGTGCCCCTCGATGCCAGTCACGCCACCACTGGTTGACCGGGTCCCCTCGACGCCCACTCGCCAGTACTGTGGTCACGCTGCTAGCCCTCGATGGTAAGATTGACATCTCTTCTTCCTCTTTTTTTTTTTTTTTTTGAGTTTTCCTAAGATATGCTCAAAATGCTCTCAGCCTCTTATTTTCAATTATATTTCATAAATTTTTAATTTTTCATGCCCAAATCATCAAACCTTCAGTTAGGTTGAATTTTTCTCAACCAAAATTTCATGTTTCCAGTTTATTCGAATTGTATGTTTCCAGTTTCATGTTTCCAGTTCCTCAGCCAATCTTTCCTTCACACAATTTCTTTTTTTATTACTATTTGTTTCATGCCCTTGTGCTGATACTTCCAGTTTCGTGTTTTCAAAAGGGAGAGCACAATATTTCTATATTATTTGATGACGTGGTCTTCTCTTTTTTTGGATCTCTCGCTTGCTGAACTTTTGTCCTTCCCTTCCTGTTCGGTCAGCTTTCTTTGAAGGTGACGAGAAAGTTGTTTGGTTCTATGCTTGTCGGAAAAGATTGAATAATTTAGACTATTTAGTCGTATTATTTGCCGTCATTTTGGAATATTATCTTGTATATTTGTACAATGTCATCATATAACAGGCCAGATAGCTAAAGTGTTTTCAACTGTGTACTTTAACTAGTAAAATCTTTTGAAGAAATCAAAAACTTAAACATAATAGGCCAGATAACTTCCGAGTTGGTTTGGATTTGGATATTTTTTTAATGAAACTTTCACTATTGGTTCAAGTAGGCTGGTTATATTAATTGTTTCTAGTGCTTTCAATATTATTGGATTGGATTTCTACATTTAGGGGGGAAAGAAAAGAAAAACGTGCAATTATCCAGGAAATTATATTACTTATTTCAATGTATGACCATATTCATGTATTAGATCTGTTTAGCTATATGCAGATGTTTTGGTTTTAAAATTTTATCTTGATCTGGCCTTAGGGTACTGAGGAGATATACATGCAAGTTTCTGTATATCGTTTGTTTAATTTTTGATTGAGTTTGGTTGTTTGTGAGTGCTAAAAGTTGCATTGTTTACAGACTAATGGCTAGTGGCCCCAGCCCATCTGATCCCCCTGACCCATCTCCTTGTTCCACAAATAAATACATACAAAATGAAAATCCAACTCCAAATGCCAACACCAATATCGCCAACATCGGAACTAATGTTGATTCTCGTGAAACTCCAAATGCGATGAATGATGATGGAACAACATTACAATTGGCAAAGAAAAGGAAATTCGTCTCGGAAGTTTGGGCACATTATTGTCTTGAGGTTGGGATGGTAAAGAGAAAGCTATTTGTAAGTGAGTAGTGATATATGTCTTGCTGCAAGACATTTTTAAATATCTTGCCTTATCATAAATTAACATGTTTTATGATTTAAAACCACAAATTTTTCAATGATTATACTTAATTATGAATTGCTAACCTTAAATATTCGTCGGCTATGCCGACAAAGTATTAAATGATACCTTGATTGCATTAACCCCATTCGCGAGTACATATGATACTCATATTTTAAAAATGTGACAAATTATGGATAAAAAGATAATTTTATACAATTTATAAATTTTAATGTACTTCCATGATTCGATCCTACCATTTTTTTCAATTTAAAAACATAATAGTATGATTTTTTAGTCAAAACAAGACACTTATGAAGTGTCCTGCAGCAAGACATTTATTATTTTGCTTTGTAAATATTGTAAGAAAACACTTGGAGGTGAATCTAGAAATGGAACTATGCATTTGAGAGATCATCAAGACATTTGCCCTATGAGAAAATATAGGGATATTGTTCAAGATTTTTCCTAAAAGAAATTAAAGATAGAGACTTCTGGAGAAAAAAAAAAAAGGGAAAGTTCTTCTTGTGAATAATGTTTGGGATGAAGAAGGGGTGAGGAAGGAGCTTTCTAGTATGGTTATAATGCATGAAAACCCTCTAAGTATTGTAGAACATGTTGGATTTAGAAGGTATTCAAAGGCTCTTAACTCCTCTTTTAAGATGATATCAAGGAACACTCTCAAGAGTGAAATTCTTGAAGTGTTTGAATATGAAAAATCCAAAACAATGAGATTATTGGGAAGTGTTAGCGGCAAGGTGGCTATCACTATGGATATGTGGACTTCTCATAATCAAAAGCGTGGTTTTATAGCCATTACCGCTCATTGGGTTAATGATACATGGATCTTGCAAAGTTGGATTTTAAGGTATTGCTTGTTTCTTTAATTGTTGTTTTATGTTGGATTTATCTTATGCTTGATTTTTTGGTTTTAGGTAATTAAACTCATTTCATTTTCATTTTTTACGAGGTTTTCATATGTTCCATGTCCTCATACTGCTGACGCTATTGCTGAAGAATTGTTGAAGTGTTTTTCAGAATAGAACCTTAATAGGAAACTATCCTCTCTCACGGTTGATAATTGTTCTTCCAATGATGCTATAGTTGTAATCCTTAAAGATAGGTTGGATATAAGGGCTCTTCCTTTGAAGGGTAAGGTTTTCCATATGCATTGTTGTGCACATATATTTAATTTGATTGTTAATGATGGATTAGGAATCATTGAGCGCTCAATTGAAAAGATTCGTGATAATGTAGCATATTGGAGAGCTACACTTAAAAGAGAGGAAACTTTCAAACAAGCTTGTGATACTTAAGCGTGGTTTATTCCAAAAAGTTGAAGCTTGATTACAGAACAAGATGGAATTCAACTTACTTGATGCTTCAAACGGCTTTATTGTGTAGAGAAGTTTTTCCAAAGTTGGCAAAAAGGAAAAGTAACTATAAATGTTTGCCTAATGATGGAGAGTGGGATAAAGCTAGAGATATTTGTGAGAAGTCGGAGACTTTCTTTGATGTGACTAAAGTGTTCTCAGGCACTAAGTACCCCCCTGCAAATATTTATTT
The DNA here is from genome assembly GCA_017589665.1 of Selenicereus undatus. Classification (NCBI taxonomy): domain Eukaryota; kingdom Viridiplantae; phylum Streptophyta; class Magnoliopsida; order Caryophyllales; family Cactaceae; genus Selenicereus; species Selenicereus undatus. Next base: position 107,682,431 of record JACYFF010031957.1, on the reverse strand, counting down.
TTTGAAAGTGTTTGATATTCGGCTTGCTTTGGATGATTGGCTTTTTGATTCGGATTTGATGATCAAAACTATGGCAAAAAATATGCTTGACAAATGGGAGAAATATTATGATATAATTAATGGCATTATGGGAGTTACATGTGTTTTGGATCCTAGATATAAGTCGAATATGTTAGAGTGTTGTTATACTACAATTTATGATTTTGATGTGTCGGACAAGGTGGATTCGGTTAAGGATACTTGTTATGCTTTATTTCATGAATATCAACAAAAGTTTAAGCAAGCAAGTGAATGTCATGGTCCAATTCCTAGCGTTTCTAGTGATTCCACACATGTATCTAATCTCACTTCTGAAGGTAGTGGATGTAGTAGAAAGAGGAGCATGGAAGATATACATCAAAAAAAGATCAAGAGGGATCCTCCTGAACCACAAAAATCTGAGTTGGATTTATATTTAGAAGAGGATGTGATCCCACCTTCGGACACCTTTGATATATTGGCTTATTGGAAGGGATGTGAGTCGAGATGTCCTATATTATCTAGGATTGCTAAAGATATCTATGCCATACCAGTTTTCACAGTCGCATTTGAGTCTGCATTTAGTACTAGAGGGAGGTTTGTACATCTGCATCGTAATCGCTTACATCCAAAGACATTAGAAGCTTTGATGTGTGCTAGAGATTAGCTTTGGTCTTCAATGGAGTTGGAAGGTATACTTTTCTTCTTTTTTATATTCTTAGCAGATATTAATATTCATTTTCCATTATTTTTGATTTCTTCATTGTTTATTTATATTTTTTGTTAGATGGGGAAGAAATTACGTCTTATCGTTGTACTTCTTTTGATGATGATGCCGATAATGAGAATGATGATGATCTTATTGCCTAGAATACTTCGGTAAATTATGTTGAGATCTTCTCAAAAAAAAAAAAAACGAAGAAAAATGAATGTATGTGTTTGTCTCTTCCAAGTAAATTTGTTTATTTATGATCATTTGTTTATTATTTATTTATATTTTCTATTAGAAGGGGATGAAGTGGCACTGTGTCTGTCTCTTCCAGGTAAATTTCTTTTTCTTTTCTAATTTCTTTGGAAAGTAGGAAATTTCTTTTTATTTTTTGATTTCTTTGGAAAGTACATTTCATTACTTCTGAATCGGCACACTAATGTGCACTATGACTACTCCATATTCTTAAGATAAATAGATTGAAGTTTAAACTAATGTGCACTCTGACTACTCCATATTCTTAAGCACAGAACTTGCTCGAGGATACATTCATGGAAATCTCCAGCAACCACAAGCCTTTGGACTTTGGAGCCCTGAGTAGTACATCAATGGCCAACTATTGCCTACTGAAAATGGAATGCTACTAATACTATCTTCTATGCGAAGACATTATTTCACTTTGGTTTTGTAATTCACTTTGGATTTGATTAAGAGTTGTATTGAACTTGTAACCTTTGTGGTTGTAAACTTGTAATATTTGTGTTGGAATCTTGATTTGTAGTTTGGATATTGGACTTTTGATGGATTTTTGAATGTGGTGTTATATTTAAATAGGGTTGGACTTTGAAATTTGCATATTGGATTATGGACTACAATTGGTTGCAAAGACAGTGGGTATTCCCCGTTGGAGATTGGGGCCCTAACGGGGATGGGGATGGGGAGAGGTTTTTCCCCCGCAGTGGGGAAGGGGGCAGGGACGAGGAATGGGGTGCCTAATGGGGACGGGGACGGGGGATACACCCCCTGTCCCCGATCCGTTCCGTTGCCATCCCTAACTATTATACTAGAAAAATACTTATAGAGATCAACATAGTTCTCAAAAATTGTAATAACATGGGAATGTATTCATCTACAAAAATAATCGCATGTCCATTATGGTGCAGTATTCAAATCGAAGGTATGTGATACATTATTGCTGGATTGACCATATTTTTCTTGAAAAATCAAATTGAATAACCGGTTCATCTCACTACGATCAACATTTCTGTTCATTTGGAAAAAAAAGGAAAAGAAAAATTTAAGGGAAAAAAAGCGAACGCAATTTATTACATGAGTTAAACGTGATGACGATGTAGCATTAGGGGATTTCTTATGGAAGTTTGCTTTCCTTGGTCTTACTCTATTTGCCATCTTCTCACTTATACTCCTTCTAACATTTCGAACCCATTTCTGCCTTGACCCAACAAGATTTAGAATAAGACAATTATTATTAACATTATTATTGGCAACCAGGTCATGTCTCTCCATCAAAAATACTTACAGAACAAACCTCTATCTCAACTAATTCCTTCAACCTTCTATATGGTTTCTCCCAAATTTCTTTTGCTCTAGCCTTGCTTTCACTAGCCAACAAAAGACATTCAATTTTTCTATGCATTTGAACTCACTAAATAGACCTCATAATAGAAAATGAGCGCAAAATATTTGAAGAACTCACTTCTGAATCACTTACTGGCCTAACTAATTACCCTAGTTCATCTCTTCAAAATGTACATCTCTAGCATTTTTCGAACACAATCCATTCTCAAGCAGTAAAAACACGATATGCCTCACTCACTAAACTTCTTACAGCTACATGTAGTTGTGTGATCATCACTGTAGAACCTCACCTCAAAAGCAAACTAATTTGCCTCATGATTCTCAAAAACAAAATACACATAATCTATCCCGGTTTGAGTCTCAATTGAACTAACACCATCTTGAGAACAACCCTCCCCTTTTATATATTCAAACTCAAAAGGCATGTAAATATTAAAAGTATATATGCTCACAGCATGCTCCAGAACACTGACATTAGGCAGATACATCTTAGGAAAACCTTCTTTATTCCTAACATTATCATCTCTCTCATTTCTCCTCCACTCCATAACAACATTAGATAATATGTTATAAAATCGAATAACCCAGAAGTTGCATGCAAATGCCTTGACGAAGTTATAGTGGTGCTTTCACTCCCCTAGGAAGACAACACTCCCCCATAGAAATAATCCTTTCAAAATGCTCCACACCATTTCTCATTGTATTATATAGCCTAATCATCCAATTATGATTAGCGCAATTGTATTCTTCAACCAAGCTAAAACAGAACAAAAAATGCAAAATATATCATACAATTAATCAATGACTCTAGTGAAAACATAGATAGTAAATTAGTTGTGCACAACAAATATAAAATTTATAAACAACAAGAATGATATTTGTGAGAAATAGGTATGTTACAAAATATATCTCCTACAACCAAAATAAAAACAAGTAAATAGTGAAAATACAGATGGTAAAACAGTTGTGAACAATAGATATAAACTTTGTGAACAATAGAAATGATATTTATGAACAATCATATTTCACCTATAGCATTTTGTATACAAACTAAATTACATATTGAGAACAATCTTCGCAGATTTAGTGAACACATCTAATTGCATTTGTGAGCAACATCATATTGCAAAAAATAACATTACCAAATTATCGAAAACATACATCTTATTTCTATCACTCTGGCACTATATCACACCCAAAAAGCACGTGATCAAACTTTTGAACAAAGCTAGCCTTGGCCCTTAGATGACCCATATGTTTCCTTGAGTTTTTATACCAATACTATCTACACAATCAATGCTTTAAGTTAGGAAATATTTGGCTAATAATATTAAAAATAGCAGAAGCTTCATCTGTCATTGCCTTTCTACGGTGAATACCATCCATGGACTTCAGAAAAGTCTTGAATAATCAAACAAAACTTTCAATCCTCTCATTCACTATAAAACCACATCCCACCATCAAATTTCTAGCATGATGGTTCAGACACAGGAAATGATCTGAACTTCCGGAGCGCATATCATATCATACCGGTTTGTTCAAAATGTAATGTCAGACACAAGCAAATTTCTAAGCAGATGATAATTAGCCTTCCTTTGTAAAATAAAAAATAAAAAAAATCTAACCAAAGAACCTTCATCAACTTCAAATGCATAAAATAAATCTTCCTCATTAAGATACCTAGAATTACAAATCTCCATGAGATTATTTGTTTCCCCACCTTGTAATGTTTTCTTTTCCTCTTTAGCAAGATTATTATTATAGAAATCTATTGTAAGGACACCAAGAGAGGATCAACCATCAGTCTTTTTCCTTAACACTCGATATGCATGTTTCATACCATTCTCCCTCATCTTTCAAAAACAACTCACATGAGTCTTCCCTACTTTTCGATGAGGACTAATCACATACACTTCATTCTTCGATAAAAACAATTATTGCACGGTATGACATGCCTTTTCACAAATCAATTACCATTTTTATTAAGACAGATCACAAGTCTAGATGAACAATTCGACCTTACATTTATCTTCGTATTTTTCTTTCCCTGCTCACCTATTACCCTCTTACGTTGCTTAGTACAATTAAACTCCCTCTCAAGAACAATATCAGTCTCTCTTATAATCTACTCTACCATATCTCACAACAAAACCAATTCTAAAAGCATATTAATTCATTATCCAATTCACCTTCATGCAATGATTTGACTTTTTTTTTCCTAACTAGTTCTGACTCATCAACTTCCTTAACCAGAATATTAGCACATAGTTCTTACCTTTTTCCCAGAGGTTGAGCCACTCAAACAACCAACATCATTACTTCTTGTAGCTTTCCTTTTCCTTTTCCTTGATCATCAAGAGACAAATTTGGTATAAGATGAGCAAATTTAATCAATAAACATGCAAATAATGTTCATATAACATACTATAAACATTAATTAGCAAGGGTAGTGGAATTAGGTTTGTTGGGCCCAATTAAGTCAACCTTCAGCCTAGTCAAATTCGAATTAGGTTTGTTGGACTCAAAAATTTCAGGTTTGTTGGGAAAGGTAGTGGAAGACCTTTTTATATAGGTGTGTATATTAACGTGGTACATGGGTATGTACCATAGACTCATTGCACTTGTAATAATGCTTGTAACTTTTAAAATTTTAAAATAACTTTTATTACCACTTTTATAATTTAATAAGCTCTATAGTTTTTCTCTCCATTTTAAATAATTTATAGTGTTAAATTTCATGTTCATTTTAAATTTAGCTTATCTAGTTTTAATAATTTTTAAAACCATTTTAATGTTTTTAATTTATTTTTTCTTGAGTATATTTTTATATTTTAATTTTTTTATGTTATCCATTATTTATAAATTCAGACTTAATAAGATGAAGTGCATTTTAATTTCACTTATACCTCAAAAAGAAAATATATTGACCATGTGAATATATAATCTGTACTAATTAACAACACAGTAGCTCGAAAATTTTATAACATTATCCCTTTCAATTATGAAGATCAAAGCAAAGCTATAAAATTTTCTAATTCTCTTTATAAATTTGATTTATATATAAGACATCAAATGGAGAACTTTATTAGAATTTTAAAAATCACTTAATAAAAACTGGAAAATTGAAAAATTAAAACTAAAATTAGAACTAAAATGATTTTTAAAAGTTATGAAAATTAATTAGAAAAAGTCTCAAATAAACATCATTTAATACTGTAACTTATTATATTTAAAATGATGGAAAAGATAAAAAATTACTATAGAGTTTATTAAATTATAATAATATAAGAAAAAGTATTTTTTAAAATCTAAAGGCTAAACAATTACTTCATTGTATCTAAAGGAGGGTATGCAATTCCTTTTTTATTTGCATTATAACATAAGTTTAAACAATGACTTATTATTTATTTCATGTCATATTTTTACTTTCAAGCAAAATCCTTAAAAGAGGTGAAACATTTACTTTCTTTTCATTTTCCACTTTCATCTACTGTGTGCAACATTTTCCTACTTTCTTATGACATATACCGGTGTCTATGTCTAGAAAATACAACACTAGGGTCTTGGATAGCTAATTTTTCATGTCAATGGCCTATATAGCCTGAAGTAAGAGCGTAAATGGTTTATATGACCTTTGTTGGCATGTATTTCCCAGGGGACAAAAAACAAAGTGTAATTTCTTTCTTTTTTTTTTGATAGCACAAAGTGTAATTTCTAGCCACGTTACATTAATTTCTCATATGCACTTTGAAAATGAACCATAATAGGATTTTTAGTTGATTTTAGTTAAATATCAAAGTGATAATTTCTTTTCTCTATCAAAAAGATATCATTATCAACAATTCAGTCCAACAAGTTCAAACCCAAATCCTGCCTAACTTTTGTGGTTCGATCCAATCCGATCTTGGTCAAATGCATATTCAATTTAGCCTTCATACCAAGAACTTGAGTTCAATATAGTCCGAGTTGTGTTTGGACTGATGACCGCCCACAATAGTGGCATTAATAAAACTACACATGTCCTTCAGTGCTCGATTTACAATTGATATCAGGATATTCTTATGGTGTGTTTGGTAGGAGAAAAATCATTTTTTCGGAAAATAATTTTTCCATTTTAAGTCGTTTAGTAAAACAAGGAGGGAAAAATTATTTTAAGGGGAAAATCATTTTACCCTATCTGAAGAAAATTGTTTTCCCTTGAAAAAATAGGAAAAATGATTTCTCAGGCCCGATTTTCATTGCCCAATTTGTCTCTCGTTCTATTTTCTTTTAATTGTGCCCAGAATCACTCTGTTTTCACTCTCATTTTGTCTCTCATTCTTCCCCTCTTCTTCATATTCATCATCTTCATCGATGATCTCCATCGTCAATCTCTGCAATTATTTCTTGAGTTATCTGACCTTGTTACTGTTGCCTTTTTGAAAACTGAGACACCCATCATCTCTCCGTTCACCATTTTCTTTAATCTGGGTTTAATATAACTCAAAGTCAATTGGATAATACTTGGGAATGGAGAAAAAATTGATACTCATTAATGTTGATTCTCTCTTTTTCTGGGTTTATTACCAGGTATATTTCTTACTGATGTTTTGGATTTGATTTTGAAGAGGAAAGAGAAACAAAATTCGTTAGTTGGGTCGGATCAGAACAATGAGCAGGGGAGGGGGTTGACGGTAGAAAGAAACAAAGTGAGAGCGGGGGGTTCATTCTATCAAATAGCAAAACATGAAGTGGAAAGAAAATGATTTTTCATTTTACCAAACAGCTGAAAATATAAGTGAAAAATCATTTTTATTGGGAAAATATTTTTCATGGAAAATGATTTTCTGGGAAAATGATTTTTCCCCCTACCAAACACACCCTTAGAACCAAAACAAGACTAAACCAAAAGGTCATCAACGGACTAAATTATGGACAATTTTATTTTGTGATTCTTAATATAGGACCAAGAAATAAAACTAGTTAAAGACTTTACAACTGCTAAAATATAATAAATCAAATGACCCCCAAAATTTATCGTCAATTTGCTTTGTCCTTAGCTGGTGTATATGAGCCAAGAAATCCCCTTCAATGGCCAGATTAATGTAGCCCACATGACGAGCCAACATAAGAGCAAAGAGGCATGCCCAAGCGAGTTCAACTTCCAGGCTAGCTAAGCATATTCCCTGTTTTCGAATATATA
>JACYFF010031957.1:107657857-107674523 GCA_017589665.1 Selenicereus undatus | reverse complement strand
CATCTATTCTCTAAGCTTTTGTTATAAATGTGCAAGATGGTTGAGAGTTGATGAGAAGAAGCAAGACAAGCATTCATTGGCATACTCAAACACACTCTCTGATTGTATTGATTGAGCTTTAATTTGCTATTTTTTTTGAGTTATTCAAGTAGTGTTTAGGCGGGATTATAGAGTTGAAGGGTCAACTCTGCCAAGCTTTATTGAGGGAGTCAACTTGGGTCTTGGAACTTAGAGTAGGTGTACTCTAGAGTTGTAATCATCCCTCCTAATAAAGATTCAGGTTAATCCTAGAATTAGGGAACTCCAGGTTGGGATTAAGCCTATTGAGGCCCAACCTCGTCAAAAAATTCGCTTGTGTTTTGTCCACGTTTCTTTTCCGCACTTTATTTCGATTAAATTGCAATTTTGATCATCACCCTATTAACCCCTCTCCAAGGTGATTTAGTAGCTTTTGCACTTTCAATTGGTATAAGAGCCAAACTCACTACATTTTGACTTTACTGTCAAATGGGCAACGATCATGGCCGCTAGTGGAGAAGGCTATTATGATCAAGGTCGCTCTACTGTTAGACCACCTTTGTTTAGAGGTACTAACTTTTCATATTGGAAAAATTTGATGCAAATGTTTATCAAAACTGAAGATTATGAACTATAGAACATTGTGACAAAAGGACCATACGTTCCACAAATCACAATTGATGGAAAGACCGTTGTGAAAATTGAGAATCAATACACTCAAGAAGACTTCGTAAGGCTTTCGAAAAACTGTAAGGCCATGCATATATTATATTGTGGATTAGATGCTAATGAGTACAATCGTATTTGTGCATGTGAATCAGCCAAAGAAATATGGGACAAGTTGGTGGTGACCTATGAAGGGACAAGTCAAGTGGGAGAGACAAAAATCAACATGTTCGTTCATCAATACGAGCTATTCAAAATGCAACCCGATGAAACGATTAAGGAACAATTCACAAGATTCACTGACATAACCAATAATCTCAAGTCCCTTGGCAAAACCTACACCAAGGAGGAGATGGTTAGAAAAATACTTCGGTGTCTTCCTAAAAACAAGTGGGGTCCCAAGGTCACTGCAATTGAGGAAGCCCAAAACCTTAAGACACTAGCCTTGGATGATTTGCTAGGAAAACTCCTTACGCACGAGATTCATCTTAAAGAAGATGAAGAGGAAAAAGAAACTCAGTTCAAGAAAGGAGTAGCACTCAAAACCGGAAGTGAAGACGCCATTTCCTCATAAGAAGAATCAAGCGAAGAGGATGAAGATACTATGGCAATGATCATGAAAGGATTGAAGAAAATGTTCAAATCAAAGAAATTTGATCCCAAGAAGTTCTAAAAAAAGGGATCATCATCAAGCAAAAATGAGAAGTTCTTAAAAGGTACGAAATTTCTTCACAACAAAAATGATTGTAACTTGGGTCCTTGCTTTGGAAGTGGATTGCCAGGACATATTGTGAAAGACTGCCCAGTTTTGCACATGAAAGCCGAAAAGCATAAACAAAAAGCCAAGAAAGAGTTCAAAAGAGCCATGATTGCCACATGGAGTGATAGTGAGTCCAGTGGCAGTGACAAAGAAGAAGAAATGGCAAACCCATGCCTTATGGCGAATGACGTTCAAGAAACCGAATTTGAAAACTTGGAAGAGGTAGACCATTCTGACCTTCTTGAATATTCGAAGGATGAATTAGCTCAAGCATTAATCCAATGCATTCGGTGTGAACAAGAATATTTCTTCAAGATAAAGTCCTTGAAGAAAATAATTCATAATTTACTCTTTGAAAAAGAGGCGTTACAAAAATTGAATAGTGAATCTCTTTCAAAAATTAAAATGCTTGAAAATGAAAAGAAAGAGCTTCAATCCAAACATGAGGGTCTAGAAAAAGTAGTATTAATATTTTCTAAAGGACAAGAAAACTTGGACAAATTGCTAGGCTCTCAAAGAATGTCTTTCAATAAAGAAGGTATTGGATACAATCCTTTTAACAAAAAGAAAAATTACAAAAATTTCTTTGTTCATGAAACATCCAAAGACAAATCTCACACCATATGTAATTATTGTTTAAGGAATGGTCATATTTCCTACTCATGTCCTCTCAAAAAGCCAAACACCAAGATAATCCAAGTTTGGGTACCAAAAGGAACAAGACCACGAAATAGGGTCACAATCTATGTTAGACCCAAATTTGATATCGAGGCTAGAAAGGTTTGATCTATTATTTTGTAGGTGTACTTGAAAGTCGACAATTTGTGACTTTGACCATGGCTACAAAGGTTTGATTTAGTGTCTTGACGAAAGGGGGGGAATTTTTAATAGTGGTGCATAAATTGAGGGGGAGCCCTCTCAAAGTACTAACTATATTCATGAGCTTTTGCAGGACAAGCCAAAGAAACAATCATCACTGTCAAGAAATTCAAGGCCTTAAATTACAGTTCAAGGGCTTGAACGATAGGAAGAAGCTAAACATTTTGAATATGACCAAATTAAGAGCTTGAACTTCACTTTCAAGGCGTTGACTATGGGTCATTGATACAAATAAATCAATTGGTTCATACCCAATGGAATTGGAAGGCAATCTGATATATTTTCTTTCATTCAGGGCACATGAAAGTCAAAGGAGGAGATATATTTTAAGTTCCTCTTATATTTTTATGAAAGTCAAAGGGGGAGAATAATTTGGTCATTTTGGTCGTGTTGATGTTAAAGCACTACCAATCAGGTAATGTATCAGGTGATACCTTTGCATGATTTACTTCCTACTTGAGAAATTTTGATTTTCAAATTTTAAATTGCTCAATTATTTTTTAGAAGGCTAGTATGATATGATTAATAATCATCGTATTTTTTCATGGCATATGACATATTATTATGCTTGCTTAATATTTTAAACATCATACCGAATTGTTGCACATAGTTTTATGCTTAGCGTTTGCATCAATGTTATTGTCTATCTCCATAAGGGAATCTTTATATTATTTTGCCATAATCTTGATTATTTATTTTCTAAAGGTGGAGTTAGTTTAGCTTGGGATGTGATCTTGAAATGGTACTATGGCTATATGTTTTATTTAATATTGAATCCTCTTTCTTAGTACTAATGCTCTTATTGGATAAGTTTAAGGTACTAAGTGTAAGGTCATAAGTATTGCATATGAAACATGCATTTTGGAATTCCCCTTCTTATGCAACCTTTTTGATGAAATACAAAAAGGGGGAGAACGATTATGGTAAGTTAATTTGGTTATTTGATGGATCCATAATATTTATGAAGTTTTGTCTTTCATAAAAAAGGGGGAGATTTTTGGCTTTCTATTTATCCATTAATATTATATGTTATGTTTGTTTTGATGAAAGACAAAAAAGGAAGCTTAGATATTTGTCCTTTAATCATATTCTATAATGATATTATAGAATTACTAATCATATTTGGATATATTATGGGACTTCCTTGATCTTGTAATTTAAGATATGATTTGGTTATGGAAAGAATAATAAAATTAGCTTAAGAAGAATCCAAATCAGCATATGACTTGATTATGGAAGGAATTCCTCAAAGAGAATCCAAATCTGCCAAAAAATCAGGACAACCGTTGCAAGCAAATCAACTAGCCGTTGCATGCTGAATTTTTGCCATCTTTAGTGACACTGAACTGGATTTTCAAGGCCTTGAACTAAAGCAAGAAATTAGGATGTGTCTAACGGCTACTTTCCATCTATTCTCTAAGCTTTTGTTATAAATGTGCAAGATGGTTGAGAGCTGATGAGAAGAAGCAAGACAAGCATTCATTGGCATATTCAAACACACTCTCTTATTGTATTGATTGAGCTTTAATTTGCTATTGTTCTTTGAGTTATTCAAGTAGTGTTTAGGCGGGATTATAGAGTTGAAGGGTCAACTCTACCAAGCTTTGTTGATGGTGTCAACTTGGGTCTTGGAACTTAGAGTAGGTATACTCTAGAGTTGTAATCATCCATTCTAATAAAGATTCAGATTAATCCTACAGTTAGGGAACTCTAGGCTGGGATTAAGCCTGTTGAGGCCCAACCTCGTTGAAAAATTCGCTTGTGTTTTGTCCACGTTTCTTTTCTGCACTTTATTTCGATTAAATTGCTATTTTGATCATCACCCTATTAACCCCTCTCTGGGGTGATTTAGTAGCTTTTGCACTTTCACACACACATATACACACACATGAAGAAAGGACTTGTGTTAAATTAAAAAAAAAAAACGAAAAGACAATTTTCTTTTGCAAGTTTAATTTCTATTTTTTAAAATTCTTTTATCTTTTTGTGTGTGAGAAAGAGGAGAACAAGGTAAACCAATGCACACGTCATAAGTGGAATTGAATTCAAAGTTTTAATAGTATTTTAATTGGAGATGTTTGCTAACAGTTTTTTGAAGAGATTTTTATTGAAAAAAGTTTTTCAAACCTAAATCAACTGTTTAATATAGTTTAAAATTTTGTTTGAATCTTTTCTCAAAAAAAAAATAAATTTGAATGTTTGATGAATTAGCTTTTGGAAGAGTTTTTTAGGTCCAAAAAACTAATTTAAAGAGGCTAAAACTATAAGTTTACCAAGTGTTTTTAAAAAAAACAGTTAATTTAAATAGTTAACACAAACAGTTAATAAAAAACACTAACAACTAGCAGTTAAAATGGATAATTAATAATTGTTTTCCAAATGCCCTGTGTGGCTTCGCCGGTTGATAAACAATAAGCAACGCTCTTATCGTACTCTTGCAAGTACGTAGTTCTACAGCACACATCAAAAAATATATTAAAAAAGAAAATATGACAAATACACCCCCAAAAAATATATAAATAAGAAATGAGAGTACTACTCTTTGAAGGACATAAAAAATGCCAACAACACATGTATATATCGAGCACTTAATGTATTGTATGGTATATATGCATCAAGGTGAGTGGTGTCTCCGTAGATTCTTAAATACAACTATCCACGGTTTCATGTTCTTAATAGGTACTTGATGTCTATTTTATTTTCTATTAAAGTTTTGAACTATTTCAGTATGTTTGTCATTGACTTAAACATTTTCATAGATTAATAAATATTTTAAAATTATATAATTTTTTTTTTAACTATTGAAGACATCTAAAATGAAGATTACCAAAATTTGAGTGTCTATGGATTATGCTAATTAGAGAAAACCACAAATAATATGACAATTTTACAAAATCTAAGATTGTTTCGAGCCCTTAGATCATGCCATCCATATATCCTAATCTCCTTTGTAGCACATCTAATATTCATTCAATTCTGTGACCATAATATTCTTTGCATATAATTATTGTTTGTTGAACAAATTAAATCTTATATGCTCATCTTTTCCTCTGGCATTTACTCCATCTTTCAAGATTCGAACATTTTAAAAAAAAAATCCTAAGTTTCAAAAATGCTAATCAGAATAACCTTTGGGATTAACGGTAATAATACAATTTATAAGACAAACAAATTAAAATCCTATTCCAAACCCAATTAATGGGAAAATAATTGTGAAATTAAACCCCAATAAATGCGCCATCATATTTCTCTCCCGCGAATGTGACTCCACAATCCTTGTGTAACGGTCAAAAACAGAATTAAAACCCCCTTTTGTCTTTTTAAACAGCCCATTCACCCTCTCCAAAGCACACAGCTCGCAAATTCAAAAGATAAGCAGAGAAATAACAAAATGTCCGGTGGTAGCTCCGGCGGCGGTGGCAACGGTGCTGGTGGTGGTGGTGGCGGAGGGGGAGGCGGTGGTGGTGGCAACGGTGGTGGAGGTGGTGGTGGTGGTGGCGGCGGTAATGGAACAGTAATCAAGATTGAAAAGGTGGAGCCACATCCGGTTATGGAGACCTTGTCTGGAATTCAGTACTGCATCAACAGTAGTCCTCCTTGGGGTCACCTCTCTCTCTCTCTCTCTCTCTCTCTCTCTCTGTGTCTGTCTATTACTCTCCCTACGTACAATTCTGATTATTTGAATGTGGCTGATGCAGTGGATTCAATACTACTAGGTTTCCAGCATGCTTTCTTGAATCTTGGCTCCATCACAATCATATCCACCATCATGGTGCCTCAAATGGGCGGCGGAAATGTAATAAATTTAAACTCATCATCTTGAATTTCCTACTCTAATTCACAATTTCATATAATGATGGCCATTTATCAATCCAGGTGGATTGGGCAACCCAGCCCAACTTAGATATGTATTATCAAATCGAACGAGTTGAACTGGGTTGTCGAATTTGTGGGCAACTGCATTTTACACGAGAATTATTTATTTTGGTGGCCATTTCTTGAACAAATGAATGGTTGGATGAATAGAAATGAATGAGTCGGGTTGAGTTCATGGTTATGTTTTTTAAGTACACATCCAAGGGGGTATTGTTTGAATGGTTGGACGAATACATATCCAAGGGGTTGTTTTTTGAAGGAATGTGTGTTTTAGCCAATCAGCTTCACTGGCCTATTAGCCATCACTATTAAATCATAACCATTTTTACACAATCAAAATAACATTTACCATTTTTTTGTGGGTGTCTTTGCATGAATGGATGGAATTTACGCGAAAAGCATGAGAAGGCAAGGGTGATTCAAAGCATGCTATTTGTCTCAGCAATTAACACCTTGATTCAGACCCTAATAGGAACCCGATTACCCATTGTCATCGGTGGGTCTCACGCATTTGTTATCCCTGCTTCAACCATAGCCTTTGCTACCAGACTGTCCTGCAATGATCCTATAGATCAATTCCCTCAGAAGGTAGTATTAACTTGTTTATCTTTTTTATGATTTGTTTTTAATTTATGTGATAGTAATCACATTTTTTCGATACCATATCTTATGTTTTCAGTTTTTTCATCTGATTCCTAAGCAGAGATTTGAGAGAACAATGACAAATATACAGGGTGCTCTGCTTGTTGCTTCTGTTTTCCAGTGTATCCTTGGCTTCTCTGGCCTATGGAGACTTTTTGTTAGGTGAAACTCTTCTTTTAAAAAAAAAAAAAGAAAAGAAAAAGAACTTTTGCAATTTTCTAGTTTTATGATGTGTAATAATACATGATTGAACATGTAATGTAGGTTCCTTAGTCCTCTTTCCATGGTTCCGCTCATAACCTTCACCGGGCTCGGCCTCGTTCATCTTGGGTTCCCTAAGGTAGATAGTTTGGTCTTATTTTCTTTTACCTCTTGCCATTATTTGAAATAATCACCGACCGTGACCTTTATTTACATCTTCTTTCTGCAGCTGGCAGATTGTGTGGAACTTGGGCTTCCTCAGCTAATCTTGATGTTGATTTTTTCCCAGGCAATTGTTTTGATTTTGTAAAATACTAACAATGGAAAAATGATGACCCATACGAGTGGGAATTCGTGGTTTTTATTTGAAATGTTTATTGTTGCAGTATCTTTCTAGTCTTATGAAGAACAAGAAGGCGATCTTCGACAGATATACACTCATTTTTTGCACTGCTATTTCATGGGTTTATGCCCTTATTTTGACCTCAGCCCATGTCTATAATCACAAGCCGACTGCCACGCAACTTAGTTGTCGCACTGATAGTGCTGGACTCATTCATGAGTCTCCCTGGTGAGATTCCATTTTTGTGCTTTTCCATGAAAATTTCAATTTGTTCTGAAAAATTATGAACTAAGAAGTGTCTGATGCATATGTAGGGTACACATTCCTACAATTTTTCAATGGGGAAAGCCCATTGTAAACCCAAGTGAAGCTGCTGTAATGGTTTTTGCTGGCCTTGTTGCACTTACTGAGGTCAGTTCTTCAAAACTAACTGAAAAAAATGCGTATCTTGCCAAATACAGTTAAAATAACTGCTAAATTTATGTTATTCCGGTTTATCACAGAGCACTGGCACATTCATTGCGGCAGCTCGATATGCAAGTGCTACACCGGTGCCTCCATCAATAGTCAGCCGTGGTGCTTTCTGGCTGGTATAGTAACAATATGCATTATCTTAAGGGATTTTTTTTTTTTTTGTGGTTAAATTTCATGTCGATGATCATACAGCTGTAAAATCTATAAGTCACTGTTTCATTCAGGGATTTGGGACATTGCTTAATGGTCTGTTTGGTGCTGTGGCTGGTCCAACTGCTTCAGTGTGAGTTCATATATATGTGTTTAGTTTTCCAGAAAATTTGTAGCAATCAATCGATATTTCTTATGACCCTTTTTTTGTGGTGCTATGATGCAGAGAGAGTGCGGGTTTGCTAGGAATGACAAGAGTTGGAAGCAGAGGAGTCATTCAAATTTCAGCAGCTTTCATGATTCTCTTCTCAATATTCGGTAACCTATTGAGACTCAATGTAATTAAGATGAAGTCATAATATCAATAGACAAATATGGTTCCTGATGTTGGTTACCATTGGAATGATCATGTAGGGAAAGTTGGAGCTTTTTTCGCTTCTGTCCCATTATCCATCATGGCTGCTTCCTACTGTTTTCTGTACGCGTATGTCTGTAAGTATTCTTGAGACAAACCTATTTCTATTTTAACCAAAAATATCTTGCGTATGACATGATAACACGATACTTTCATTTATTTGCAGGTTCTGCAGGCCTGAATCACCTTCAGTTCTGCAACTTAAACAGTTTCAGAACGTTATTCATATTGGGCTTCTCTTGTTTCACTGCAATCTCGCTCCCTCAGTACTTCCGAGATTATCAGCTCACCTTGAATTCTAGTCCTCTTCATACTCGTGCCAGATGGGTATATATGAATTTTTCTGCCCACATTTGGACTTCCTTAAATCATTTAATATTCATATTCTAATTCTGATTTTCTGTCATGTTTTTCGGTGTTTTGAATGATGGTTTATGAAATAAAATTTCGCAGTTTAATGACACGGTAGCAGTGATTTTCATCTCCTCTCCGATGGTGGCAGTGATGGTTGGAATGCTGCTCGATAACACAGTCGATTGTGAGGAGGAGAGTGCAAGGAAGGATAGTGGGAAGCATTGGTGGGAAAGATTTATTCAGTTCACAAAAGACATCAGGAACTTGGAGTTCTACTCTCTCCCTGGAAAACTTGGAACTTGTTTCCCATCTTTGTAGTATAGTGTTTTTCACAAAGTGCAATGAAAAATGGGTGTATTTATCTATGTTTATAGGTAGAAGTTATGCATGTGCAGGGATTTGAGAAACTGGAAAACAGGAGAAATTGCTCAAGGAAATTAAATTGCATGATCTGAAACGCCCCAAAAGTTCTCCCTGATTGTTTATGTTTATTTGTGTCAAAAGACTTTAAGAGTGAGGGGAATCTACGAACTTGTTGAAGTTCTTGATTTAGGATATGAGCACAGTGCCAAG
The DNA here is from genome assembly GCA_017589665.1 of Selenicereus undatus. Lineage (NCBI taxonomy): Eukaryota > Viridiplantae > Streptophyta > Magnoliopsida > Caryophyllales > Cactaceae > Selenicereus > Selenicereus undatus. The sequence goes on along the minus strand of JACYFF010031957.1, from coordinate 107,665,172 downwards.
TATTTGAGAGAGATACTAATTTTAAGCCCTGATTTCCATAATTACTTGGCAAATATGAAATGTGTTCATACGAGCATCCAACGTGAACCAACATGTGCGGATATGTGTGTACGTGTTGCAAATAGTCTTCTAGCCTACTAGATACGTATCTATCTAGTCATGACCCAATTCGATAAGCCCAAGTAGCACTCAACTCATAAAGTCGCTTTCTCCCTTCTATTCTTTCCGGGTAGGGCAAGAGTTTCTTCATCTCCCACGTTCTTGAAAATGCACCAATAATACACTCTTTTGATGGCCCCGGATCATTATAGGTTGATAAGAAGCTTAGAAAAGCTTCAAATTATAGAACCTGAAGGAGAGCTACGGGGAACGGATTATCTACTAAGCACAAGCACATGTTTGCTCTCAGAACATTTCGAAACCCTCAGGATGATCCAATCAAGGAAGGACAATAGGAAGCATGCAATAATCTAGTCAGTAAATGGTTCGTTCAATGAACTCAATTTCAGAATCAATCGGTAAATCGATTTTATACATGTAATTAGCACACAGGAACTAGTTGCATTCGCAAAGAAGATCTGTATTGAGTAATGGATCCTGGAAGTACAAGCTCAGCAAGGACACGCACATACACGCAGAAACAAATAAAACTCAAATCAGTTGATACCAGTAATGCATAGAGGAGAAATATGTAATTCTTGTATATCACTGATTATTATATAAACAGTGTCAGGCTTTCTAATTTGGTCAAAACCTTGAATTACTTTCACATGGTATCAGATCCAGAGATTGTAACCTAATTTTTCAGGATCCCTATTTGGGTCAGAGCCTTGAATTACTTTCCCAGATACCATACAGCTTTGGCATGAATGATATGGCAAAACTCAAGAGTAACCACTGTGGGTACAAATGTAACTGGCTGCATTACAGCTTTGGCAAAGCAGCAGGAAGAAGAAAAGCTCTCCAATTTTTGAATGGTTTTGATCGTAAGTACGATGGCCAGAGAAGCCATGCACCCTCTACGTACCTTCAGCTGAGATGGCTTGTTCTGTGATATAGCACGAAGAGTCGCAACGAAATATTCTGGAGGATGTTAGACCAAATCAAATTGAGGCATTTGCCTTGTGTAGCAGAGACGGGAGGAGGAGGAAGAGATGATAAGTGTGCAGCATGAGGTAAAGAAGGTCACTCAAGAAAGAGTGTTGGCACGTCATAGGCTGGCCAAACTTGCATCCAAAGCAAGGTTATAAATATCGTACAGACTCTATATTGACTTCTTAAGAGGCAGGTTACTCAATAAAAATATCTTGTGCAATTGAAATTGAATTTATCTGGCTCAAATTATATAAGGAAAAAAAAATCCAACTTGGTGACTCGGCCTGGACTTGATCCAAACTTTAAATTGATAAACCTTACCTAGATTGAAACCCACAACTTGGTTGAGATATTTATCAAGGAAAATTGTGCCTAACGAAGCCTAGACAGTAACGCGAAGCCACATTCTCCCGTGAATTCTATGCACTAAACCTATTCGACTGCCGATGCTGAGAGCGTACAAATGCTTTTGTTAAAGGTTAACATATATGTCCAATCAAAGAATTTAACGTCACTCAATAAACTTGACGATACAACATTTACATGCTCTATTTACTTATGTAGGAATATCGTTTTATGTCCGGGGACGATTGAGGTTGGGTGTGCCCTGAGATCTAAGGATATTCGCCGGAGCGACTTGAGGATCAAGGATGTTCTGCTCCCTATGAGGGTCGGGCAGAGTTAGGGTTGAGCGATTGAGAAGTTCTCTCCATGAGCAATTGAGAAGTTCTCCTCATATTTATCTTCTCCATACCCACGTAATTCACTTATGGAAGCTTTGTATATATGAACTAACGTTTTTGTTTTGTGAAATATCTATAGTTACGTTACAATTAGTACGTTAACAACTGCTCGATATTTATTGACATTTAAAAAATGAAAGGACGTTAATTGCATTGTAAGTTTGTAACTGACATAGTGATTCAAGCAGCCCAAAAAAAAAAAGAACTTAGTAATTCAAGGTTAATTAAGTGAGCATTCAAGGATAGCCATATTTATTCAAAGTTTTAATTGTTTTTGGGCAAAGTTGAACTCGTTACAGTTATTCAATGAGAGTAGTTTATTCACTGAAGATGACATATGCAAGATTTTTATATACCCTGTAAAATTCAAAGTTTCTAGATAAACATATTTCAATTTTAACTTCTTTTTTTCCTGCACCTTGATAAGTGTCCATTAATATTCAGGAAAAAAGTTTGAAAAATCAGTCAACATTAATAATACTAGTGACTTTGGACATGTACATGAGCTAATAACTTCCTAAAGTCAGGGATCGAGCATTCGTACTTGCCTTTTCACATAAGCAGATAACTATTCACTGGCAATCGAGTTTAATATGGAACATTGTTTGACCTATATGCAATGTTGCTTAAGCAAAGGCCTACTCGATATACATCAAATGTGGTATCAGACCAAGCTGTTCATTGGTTTATCATCATCCGTATATGGGAGATTGGTGCACACATTACCATATGAAGGGAATGAAGTATTGAGATGCGTAATAGTAAATTGTGCACGTAGATAAATATGGGTTTTTGGGCATCAATATCCCCACCTTTGGGGGAATGATCCCACATTTGCAAGTTGAGCACCAGCATATTCACATCAGACAATGCATAGCTTATTTTTTTAATTTTTTTTTCAATTGTCATCGTGCGAACAAAATTGAACTTGTGGGAGTGATCATGTGGATGATCATTTTCCTAACTTGGAGACTGGAGCAAGTGAAGGGTTTGAAGGAAGAATTAAGGGCATCCCCAGCCCATTACCGGCGAGCACCCCTCCCAACACGCGAGTCACCCGCCCCCCACCCAGCCCACGCCACGCGTGCCCCTTCCCGCAAGCCTCCTCGGCCAGGCGAGGCTCCACGCGTTCTCTCTCCTCTGTTTTTTTATTACTTTTTTTCTTTTTTCTTTTTTTTTGGAGGTTATAAATAATTTTTGTATGATTAAAAAAATAGGTTGTGTGTTATGAAGTGGGTCCATGGTAAATTTTTTTATTGGGTTATTCAAATTGGAGTTTCATGGGTTGGAGAAGTGATGGAATGCAAGTTCCAAAAATATGAAATTTTTGCTGATGTAGTAGGCCAGAGTTCCAAAAATTGGAACTCTGACTGGGAATGCCCTAACTTTGTTTAAACTAAAGGGTTCAAGGGACTCAACCGTCGAAAAATTGTGGTGGTTGTATTTGGTACTTGTAGTGTTGGTAGTTGTATTATTGATGATAGGTTAATAAGCTAAAAAGGGTGGGGTATAAAAGGACTTACCACGTTGCTTCATCATCCACGTTAGCAAAACGACCATTCACATCCTCACTCCATTAAGTCTAAATGTTGTTCACTCGATGGTGGTCTTAAAAAATAAATAGAGCATTAAATGTGGGTGTGTCAGTTTCCAACTTGCAAAGTGCAATTACTCTTATCCAATACCCCCAACGGTAGAATTACTAGGCATCCCCAACCCAAGTGCCAATTTTTGGAACTCAGGCTTGCCACGTCAGCATGAGTTCCACTTGCATTCCATTCAATCTTCCAACCAATGGAACTCAATTCAGGACAATTAATTACATGAAACCCACAATTTGAACCTAATTTATTACTTTTTAATTTTTATGTTGTGTTTGGCTTTTAAATTTTGTAACATGTTTGAATTTATATTTTTTTTAGAGTTATGAATATTTATTTTGTTGACATAAAAATGTATAAATTTTAAATTTTAATTCCCCCCCTTTTTGTCTTTGTTGTGGAACTAGTTTAAAAAAAAAGTTCAAAAGTACAATTCAATTTAAAACTAACACAAAGAAGGATGAAACTTAAAAATAAATTACAATATGAAGATTGAAAATGTTCAACAAAATTCATCACAAACGTTTGACTGTTGAATGGAAAGAAAATTACATCCCCAAATATCAACAAATAACAGGAAAAAACTACGTTTGCGAACTTCTTCGCGCCGTGTGTCGATTCCATATTTCTTCGACCAAGTCGGATTGAAGACGTGCATGTCGGTCTGGGTTATGAACTTGTGCTACTCTACGAAGATAGGCTGCGTACCACGGATGATGGTTCCGTTGGACATTAGGTTGCGGGGTGTTGTCCTCCACATCGTCATAATCAAAACTAAGGTCGTATGAATTACGCTCGTCCTCGACGATCATGTTGTGGAGTATGATGCATGCCTTCATTACCATACCCAATTCAGCCTTATCCATGTTTCGTGCAGGGCCGCGGATGATGGCAAAGCGAGCTTGTAGAACCCCAAATGCTCTCTCCACATCCTTCCTAACAGATTCTTGACGTTCAGCGAATAACTTTGCCTTTGCTCCCTGAGGAAGGGGGATGGTCTTCACGAAGGTGGCCCATCTCGGATAAATACCATCAGATAGATAGTACCCCATGTTGTACTTGCGACCGTTGAGGATATATTCACAATCTGGAGCCCGACCCTCGTACACCTCTTGTAAAACATTGGATCGGTGGAGGACGTTTAAATCATTTAGGGTTCCCGGGCACCCAAAGAAAGCGTGCCATATCCAAAGGTCATAGGAAGCAACAGCTTCAAGAATCAATGTGGGAACTTTGTACACCCCTTTTGCAAACACTCCTTTCCAACCTGTTGGACAATTCTTCCATTCCCAGTGCATACAATCGATGCTCCCTAACATACCCAGAAAGTCGCGGGCTTCTGCCACTTGTAACAAACGATCGACATCAGCTTGTGTTGGTTTTCGTAAGTATTCTTCCCCGAACACTTGAATGACACCAGCAGCAAAATTTTTCATGCACTCCATAGCTGTGCTTTCACCAATCTTTAGGTATTCATCGACACAATCTGCCGATATACCATAAGCCAACATTCACATGGCTGCTGTGCACTTGGTGAATGGTGACAACCCACGCCTACCGAGGCCATCGTACCTCAGTTGGAAGTACTCAAAATGACTCTCTCAAGCGCCAACTATGCGTATGAACAAGTGCCGTCGCATACGAAATCTCCGCCGAAAGTGGATCTCATTGTAGATGGAGTCTTCAGCGAAATAGTCTTTGTAGAGGCGACCGTGTGCTTCTTGCCGATCTCTCTTTACAAATTTTTTCTTCTTTTTGGGTTTTCGTGATGATGATGATGATGCCCTACTTTCTTGTCTAATATTTCTCAACTTCAGGGCCAACTCCAACATTTTCGAGCCATTGTCTTTCATAACCATAGTTTCCAATATTGGGGAATCATCGCTAGACTTTTCTAGGATGAAACTCAAACCATCTGTTGAGGATGACGTATTGGAAGAGGATGATGAACCACTCATTCTTCAATACCTGTGCATTTAAATTATAATTATAAATGTAATTCAAATATACATTATATGAGACATTATTTGAAATTTGGAAACATTATATAACAAATTAAAAAAATAATAACTTAGAAACAAGTAATTGCGAATTTGAAATTTGAAAACATTATATAACAAATTAAAAAAATAATAACTTAGAAACATTAGAAACAAATTAAATATGCCATTACACAAAGGGAAATGTTTCTACCACAACAACTGTTCCATGAAAATGCAATAAGACTGAAAATTACAAATCAGCGATCAATATAAATTAAGGTCAATATCAGACGATGACAAGTTTTGACGATAGCGACTCCTAATTTCTTCCTGAATGGGGCCATAGCGTGCTTGATCTTTAGGACACATCTCCGCTATGTTCATTTTCAAAATCTTGTCCTCGTACTTCATCTCCTTAAGGCGCTGCTTCTTTTCTTCCAAGGACAGATGTCGATCTCTTAGCTCTACAACTTTCATAGCTGCTTCAGCCTTCTTCTTTTGGTCCAGGACATATTGCTCAAACATGGTGCTATTCTTCTCGTTAGTTGTCCGTATAGCCGACATTTCTGTAGTGACAATATCCAATACGGGGTCTGTACTTAGCTCCTTCGGCTTTCTCTTGGCAACTTTTGTTCCAATAGGGCGAATAAGCCCTCCAACGACCTCAGTTGGTGTACTCTCACTGGAAGGAGTTGCAAGGGTAGTAGGGGTGGTGGGGGTGCTAGGGGAGTCACTCTCGGAGTACGGGCCACCCTTATTTATTTTTAGCCGTTTGGAAGACGCTTCTCCAGATTGGTCACAAAAGGTCTCCCATTTAGGCTGATCCTTTAGCAACACCCACCAATGCATGAGGTCAAACGCTTTGCCGACCATAGCGACATAAAGATCTTGAGCATTTTGCATTATGTCATTCTCATTTGCACCACTTGGATTCGCCCGGTACGCTTGAGCCACACAAGCGCACCATTTCGATACTAATGGAGCAGCACGATTCCATCGGGCGTTGCACACCTTTCCCGTTCTCTTTGAAACTCCATCGGGAGCATGCTGGTTGAATGTGTTTGCCACCTTTGTCCAGAAGCCAGATAGCTTTTGATCAGCCCCGGTGATTGGATTGGTGCTCACATTAATCCATGACTTAACTAAGCGGCGGTCCTCCTCTAATGTCCACTTAGGGGGTTGTACACCACCTTCCTTGTTGTTGGGGTTGTTATTTGGCGAAAGACGAGGTGCTGGTGAGGTCGTATGAGGAGGTTCAGGTGGTGGTGAGGTTGTATGAGGAGGTTGAGGTGGGTAACATGGAAGGGGCATTGTTCCATACGTAAAAGTTTGTGGTGGTGGTGGGAGGTAATGTTGCCAATTTGTACGGTGTTGTGGCGGATATTGTTGGGAATAAGGTGGGGGATTATGTGGTGGTGGATAGTGTTGCCAATTCGGGGGTCGTGGGGGAAGGTTTGAACTATTCCCAAATTCACTTTGTGACTCGTCCCTGCTAAGTAGGTGCATGAATGATTGTGTATCATTCGGGTCCATTTCAACATTCACCTACATCGTGGTTTGTTTTTAAATTTCAATGTCAACTATTGCATGCAATTTCATGTAATTCTAACAAACCAACTAACTTAATCATTAATTAAACATAAACATACCTAAGTTAAATGAACATCTAAATTAGTTAAAATTGACATTTACACATGTAAGCTTATCTAAACTAATTATGTGATTCAGCATGTTATCATATTCATTTACACATATGAATATTAATTATAATTTACTAACCTCATAAATAAATTAAACTAATTAAAATTTTGAATTTTAATTTTCACCAACTAACACATTCATGAAAATTCTTTTCAAAATCAAACTAATCTAACAATTACAATTTACACATGTA
>JACYFF010031957.1:107643327-107657847 GCA_017589665.1 Selenicereus undatus | reverse complement strand
CAATTACAATTTACACATGTAAGCTTCTCTAAACTAATAATGTGATTTAACATGTTATCATGTACATTTAAACACACGAATATTAATTACAATTTACTAACCTAATAAATAAATTAAACTAATGAACATTTTAGATTAATATTCGTATGTAGATTAATTAAAATTTTAGATTAAACTAATGAACATTGTAGATAAATTAACATTTTAGATTAACATTTTAGATTAATCATACTAATGGAGAACATACAAATATTAATTACAATTTAATAACTTAACAAATAAATTATACTAATTAAAATTTTAGATTTTCAATATTCTAAGCATTTTACAATTAAACATATACAAAAAATTTACACTTGAAATAAAGAATAAATATGCGCAAAATAAATTACTTACAAATTTCTTCACTTCACTTGACTTTTATCTTGATTCTTCAATTTCAAAACACTTCCCAAATATCTCCAACAACAAGTAGGTAGAGAACAATTATTAGTTGAAAAATACAACTCCAAAATAATTACTTAATAAAAAAAACATACATAACTACAAAATATTATTTATCACTTACCACAAATTTTGGCTTCTTCACTCCCAAATAGGTTCCAAAGATTTCAAAGTATTAGCCAAATTGACAAAATTTCATATTGAGAGTAATATAAAGTGTCATATTTTACACAAAACCCTACCTCCAATATTTATACACAAATCAAAATTATTCAAAAAAATAAAAATAAAATCAAACCCATACATCCGTTTGGCCCAACGGATTTTTTCTTCAATTTGCACAACTTCCCAGCTTCCCCAAACGGATACAACATTTAATTTTTGCTTCTTCCCAATATCTCCACAAAACGCAGCACCTCAGTCAATTCCTAGCCCAAAACGCAGCGTTTTAATGGCACAGAAAAACAAAAACATTACCCGCAGGGCGGAACTCACTGGAGTTCCACCCCAGGTTCCGTGCCATGCGTGCCATGCGCTGGAGTCGTCACGGGTTACACGTGGGGCCATCTACTTTCACGCGTGGCATGCGCTGGGGATGCCCTAATATCAAAAACCCCTAATAAATTGTTAGTATTGAGCATATACATAAGTTATGACATGCTCCTACTGTTGCCAATAATTTCGGTTTAGAACTTTTAACTTAAAACACTTTTTTTTATTAAAGTCCCAATTGATACAAAATCTAATATTCAATACGTTTGGCCCGGGGGGGAGGAGCTAAGGGAGAATTATTAATGCGAAGGCATACACTATCTACAATGAAAATTGACTTACAAGAACAAAACTAAACATCAACATTAATTCTCATCTAGCCATCTCCAAAAAAGTTAATGGTAAATGTACTATCGAACCCCTCAAAACATATAACATACATTTGGTCACTAATTATATTATTCGACGTAATTGTGTCATTCCCAAGTGACAACGAGCTACTGTATAAGTCTACATAGTAGATATCTATTCAATGTGTGAGATGGAGCTTGATGGGAAGATTAACATGATAAAATCATATGAAATTCGCTTCAAATTCACCCAGTCAAAAAAAGTCTCATATGCTAAGACCTAACTATCTTCCACAACTTGAAATCTCCAAATCTATGAAAATTTGCACTAGGAAGAAAGACGAAGCTCACCCCACAACTAGCAATAAGGCAAGAGGAAAAACTCTCACCAAGTTGAGGAAATAGGACCTACATCAAAAGAAACAACGCTGAGTTTCACTCATCAGTGAGAATATGTGCCGGATGCATCTAAAACTAACAGTAAATCTCCAAACAAACTAAATAAGCTTAAAGAAACTTGGGACATACTAGTCACTTTGAACGCTTATAAACTTTTGGTAGCCTCTTATTGAAGAAAAATGAAGGTGGTTAGGATTTTTTTTCTATGCAAGAGACAGAGGGAGAGAAAGAGGCTTTTTAGGAAAAAAAATTCTAATATTCATCTTGTATAGGTAGTTTGGTTTCAAATATAAAACTTTGGTTACTTTCTTTCTATTTTTTAAAATCTAAAATTAGTAGTGTATATGAAGCATTTACGCAATCCCTCTCTCAATGGTTCTACCAAAATTATCCTCGTAAAGAATAGAGAGTATGTCCTTATTCCTGAAAGACCTTATTCAACACTCCTGTGGAATATAGCGATAAATCAAACTTGGCTAGCCAAGTAGGTGCACTACTACTCTGCTTAAAAATATGTCAGATGATAAATTATTGCAAATCTACCAATCAGACCTAATATCCTATATCAAAACCTAAATCTCCTATATCACAACCTAAATCTCCCAAAGTGCCTGAATAAATCCTTGAACTGATTGAATGAGAATTTTCTTGTCTCCCTCTATGGGAGCATCTGTTAACCTGCTTGAATTGGTGTTTTGATGCTGTCTCTCATAGGTGTTGCTTCCGCTACTAGATTTGATGCTGCTCTTAGATTAAGTGTCACTACTCTTCCTTCCCAATTACAAGTGACAAATCCTCCTGTTGCTCCTCACTATGGTCTCCATTGTGGTATATTCGTTGTGGTCTCTTCCAACTATCCAATAAGTCTTTATATGTTTGTTGACTGAATGAATTAGGTTTGCTAGGGACGAAGGTTTGATTGTTTGTGTGAGTTTATGTCTAATGTGTCATTCAGCATCAGTTCTTTTTGCTCCTAACAAGGTGGTTCCTTGATTAGATATTTCATTGCAAATACCTTATTGTTTCTCATTTTCCAAAGCTCCAACGAAGTGCAACTAACCTATCCATCTTAACTTAAGGATTAGAGGATCTAATCATTATGAGCCAGCCTAGGATTTTATCATTCGTATTGATCGATATTGAAAAAGTAACCTAGTTGTAGTTACGCATAGCATCCATACTTCACATAGAGACACTACGAATGAAGAAACAAGTGTTCTACATGCTCAATCGCATCATTACATATAGCGATGACAAAGAGGATCAACATTCAAACCTCTTTTTAAGAGAGTTCCCCCTTGTGGGAAGGAAACTATGGAATATGTGCCATAAGGAAATCTTTAATTTAAGCATACTATCTAAATTTCAAATCCATTTGTATTCCCACACAAGGGTGCAAATCAGATTTTGCTTATAGGTTGTCCAAGTTGCTAATTTAGTGGAAAAATCACTGTTCCCTGATAGTGCACCACAACGCATGAACGACATTGAAATGAATAGGTCGTTGTTGCTAAGACTAATTGAAGGTGGACAACATCGACCAATAACTTAACTTGTTGTTGTCTCTTTCCTTGCGATTGTGACAAGTTATGCGGCCGTAAGAGTCGTATCAATGAAGATGTATCTTATATCCTAATCATATTGATTAGACTGTCATTGGTGGACCAATTGTCTAGCTAGAAATTAATACTGGTTCTTTCTCCTACTTTTCGTCTTATTTCTTTACAAAATTGATGTCTACTCTTACGAATGCACTTCCTGATTGATTTACTTTAAAAACACTACTAAATACTCCATGTTTTTTAGACGAAGGCTCCTTGCTCTCTTAGGATGAGAAATTTTATCTCAAGAAATCATAGGAAAGCACTTAATATCTTTATATTTCTTTTAAAAGAAAGTCCTGCTAATTTTGCGAATTTGCTTATTAGTTTTGCTAGGGAGTCATAAGAATTGCATTTGTGCGTGCCCGCATGGGTTCAATATTAGCCTGGATCAATACCACTCTACTTGCTTTAGAAGTATTTTTGAAATTCAAGTCTGTAGTCTATCTAGTTTTCTATTGGCTAGTTCTACGAAGATTTCTCCCTTTGATATTCCCTTAAAAACTGACATCCAAAATATTTACCGATGTTATTTTGCTGCATGATATTATACACAGAAACAATCTATTTATCATGAGCAGTGACACTACTAGAGGAAGTTAAAGTAGATTTCTAAAGGTTATTGGTTTACCAGAATTCTAATAAATTTGGTTAGTATTTTATTTAATTTGCAACAAGGTTCTAAATTAGTTCTACAAGAAAGCAAACTACCATCTACAACTAGCAAGCAAGGAATCTTATTAGCACTTGGAACACTTTTAAATTCCAATATGCTTTCCTTTTAATTGGTGTTTTTCTCAATGCTCTTGCCAATACTTCCATGCATATAATAAATAGCGCAATAAAGGTTCCCCTTAGCATATACCTCTGGTGGGTGTTTAAAAACAAAAATATAGACATCACAATTCATTATGAAGGAGCTAGGAACTGTGACACATTCCCTAATCCATTTGAACCACATTCGTGAAAACTCATTTGCTCTAAGGTCTTGAACAATTCTGCTCTACTCTATCATAAGCTTTTTATATATCAAGTTTGAGTGTCTTCCGAACATTTTATCATTTCATATTCTCAACCTTATTGATGATCCCATGCATGAGAAGGACATTATCATCAATAGATCTTTTTGGTACAAATAAGTTGTGAACTCGATGAATAATTTTATCTAGGATTGGATGGATTCAGAGGCTATTCTCACACATGCCAAATTCTAAAATAAAAAATTAATATTATGGTAGAGACAACATTAGTAAGGTTGAATAAAGTTGGAGGTGTTGTTGCACAAGTTTAGCACTTTAGGGCGCCTTCTTTCACATCTTGTTCCTAAAAAGCAAAAACCAGACAAAAAAAATGTGAAAAGAAAAGAAATCTCTATATTATATGGATTAGACTTAACATGTATCATCTGGTTTGGGTTCAGTTTTGGTTCATATGGATTAGACTTAACAAGTGTATCATCTGGTTTGGGTTTAGTTTTGGTTCATTTAGATTATATCACATTCAGATTGATGGGATTTTGGAAATTCATGTCAAATCAAGCCATTTTTATTTGGGTTCATTTTGGTCGGTTAATGTTTGGTGCAATAAATCTGTATTGTAAAAAAAAATTTAAGGAAAAATTGAATTAATTTCGGTTTAATTTTGACCATTCCATTTTTTGGTTTATTTCGAATAACATATTTCAACTTTCAAGTATTAAATTAGGTATAAATTTGGATTATCTAACTAGAATTTAGAATCTTAAATTGTAGGTCAAATTTATCAAGCTATTTCTAATTGCTCTCAAGATATTTAGGAGGTGTTTCGTTTAATTTTATTGGGATAGAATGGAATGAAGAATGATTCTAGGAGACATGAGAATGACTTTTGATTTTTTATTATACTTGTTTGGTTCAATTTAAGAATGAATTCAATATGAGCTAAAAATGATAACTAAAGATATGGGTTTATGTCAACCCAAGAGGTGAGAGAGGTTTGTTAAAACCTATACCTTATGAGATGTTTAATAAATTGAATTAATCATCTTAATAATAATGAATAGTATTTTTTTACACAATTACAATTATAGTTTTGTGGATCCATTAAATAAGAGGCATAGCTGAAAATTTTAACTATTGCACTTTTCACAGTTAAATTTATTATGTATTAACTAATATATTTTAGTTAGTCTATTATTTATAAAATAATTAAACTATTTTACCTGATAGAAATGATTTCTGAATGGAATGGTTGCTGAACATTGAGATAAAGTCGTACTAGAAATATCAATCATACTACTATAGTTGAGATGCTTATTCTCTAAAGAGAGTATTTCAGTAACTGTCAACCGGACTACAAAACTATTTTTTTGAGCCACCTTAGGCTAACTTAGCATGCCAGGGGTAGCTCCAACTTACCTGTTCCTTTTATTGCTATTCAAGAAGTTAGTTGTTGAGTTTGTTATTTTCCCTTAGTTTGTTAGCAAGGTATGTATATATATACAACAATTATAATGTTGGTATCAATCAATCCAACTAGTTAGCAATGTAACAGTTTTCCACCTTTTTCCTCCTCTATCTTCTGGTTCTTCTCTCTCTCCCTAATTTCTTGATTAATTCTCAAATTGTATGATGGTATCAGAGCTTGGAAAGATGAATCTCAGTTTTGATTTATTACGATTGTTGAATCCAAATGGCAGAAGAATTTGTGGCAAATCCTTCTCACATTTTATTTTTACATCCTTCTGATAACCCTAATAATGATTTGGTTAGTAATCTTGTTGATGGAAGAAACTATGGACGTTGGAAAAGAGCCATGGAGGTTGCCTTAATTGGTAAGAATAAACTCAAATTTGTACAAGGGACTTTTGCTAGACCTGATTCTACTTCTCCTACATTACAAGCACAGTGGGATAGGTGTGATAATATAGTTATTGCTTGGATCATGCTTGCCTCTATTAAGAACATCTCTGACAGTATTATGCTTTCTTCGAATTCACATGATGCACCGGTAGAACTTGAACAACGATATGGCCAAGCAGATGACACACAAATTTTTGAGGTTCAGAGAGATTTGTGTTGAATTTCTCATAACAATCTCTCTATTGTTGATTATTTCACTGAAATAAAAAAATTTGTGGCATGAATATATACAATTACCATAATTCCTCATTGTTCTTGTGGCCTGGAGTGTGCCAATTTGAAAGTTGTACACAAGATGCATGATAACCAGCGTCTGAAGCAATTTCTTATTGGTTTAAATGATGTCTATAAAACAGTGAGAGGGAATTTAATCATGATGAGGCCCTAATCTTCTCTCATTCAAGCCTATAATGTAGTACTTCAAGAAGAAAAGAAAAGAGAGCCTTAGTTCAGTCTCACACATTGTGAGTCAATCTGCTGCTTTCAATGTTCAAACTCTTTTTGGGACAAGAGTTGAGCATCCTGCAGAGAATGAACATGTTGCTCTGATTGGGAAACAAAGGAGCAATTACAACTATTATCACAAAGTTAGGAGTGATCAGCCTAAGCTTCCAGCCCCTACTTTCAGATCTAGATTTGATAGGAGACAATATTATTGTGATCATTGTAAAATGCATAGGCACTCCATTTAGAGATGTTACAAGGTGCATGGTTATCCTCCTAGGCACAAGCTACATGGAAAAGGGAGAAGAGTTGCTCAAACTGAGCCTTTTAATAGTCATACAGAAGCTGTTATTCCTCCAGCAGCCACACCTATTTCCAATCAGCTCTATTCTCAAACACCTGTTCCGGGCCTTACAGTAGATGAGTATTCTCAGTTAATAGCTCTTCTGCACGAGCAAGCTAATGAAAGTTCAGACATAATGCATACTAGTTTCATGGTAGGTAACAAGATCTGTCTCTTCTCTACAATATATATTACACCAAACTTGGATAATAGCTAATGGTGCTAATGATCATATTACGCCAAACTTATCCTTATTTATTCATAAGGAGCCTCTATATCAACCTTCTCATATTATTATGCCAAGTGTGAACCCTGCCAAGATTCAACGTATTGGTTCTGTTCAGATTGGACCAAATCTTCTTTTGAGAGATTTTTTTATGTCCCTGATTTTCAATGTAATTTGTTGTCTATTAGCAAGTTGACTAAACAAATGGGCTTAATGGTTCTCTTTTCTAATGATTCTCGTCTACTTCAGGACCTCATATTGCAGAAAGCAGTGATTCTTCGAAAGAGGAGAAATGTCTCTATTGTTTGGACACAACCTTGAAGTAAAGGGATGATCAACAGTTGCTTAAAGGTCCCAGCCAGTCTACTTCCAATTTTGTTGCTTGTTTGTCGGCCCCTGAGCTCTGGCATTTTCGTTTAGGACATCCCTCATTTGAGATGATGCAATTTCTGAGTTTACCAAATTGTAATAAATTGCACAAAGAGCCTATATGTCAGATTTGTCCAAAAGCCAAGATGCATAGACTTCCCTTTCCTCTTAGTCATAGCAGGGCTTCCAAATTGTCTGAACTCCTCCATGTTGATATATGGGGACCTCATCCACATAGTACTTATATTGGTTATAAGTTTTTTCTTACAATAATAGATGACTTTTCTAGCGTAACATGGGTTCCTCTTTTGTCTTATAAAAGTAATGCTACACCTCTGTTGCAAGCTTTCATTGTCTTTGCTGAGAAATAGTTTGAGGCTAAAGTTAAAGTTGTAAGAAGTGACAATGGTATGGAGTTTCATAGTGGCCCCATTTTGCAGTTTTATAATGACAAAAGGATTCAGATTCAATCCTCTTATGTAGATACTCCCCATCAGAATGGGGTTGTGAAAAGAAAGCACCAACATCTCTTACAAGCCACCAGGGCACTATTGTTTCAAGCAAACCTACCCCATAAATGTTGGGAAGAAGCTCTTTTAACTGCCACCTACTTGATCAATAGGGTTCCCAGTTCTTCTATACAACATAAGACACATTTTGAGCTCCTCCATGGTACTACATCTCTTTATGAGCACTTAAAAACCTTTGGGTGTCTATGTTATGCTTCCAATCTAAAGAGGAATAGAAACAAACTTCAAGCTAAGGCTTAACCTTATGTCTTCATAGGGCACCCCTATTATCAGAAAGCTTATAAACTCCTTGATTTGGAGATAAAAAGAGTTTTTACCTCCAGAGATGTCACTTTTCATGAGACTGTTTTCCCATTCTTGCATTCACTTACCACTTTGATGTTCCACTTCCTTTGGCCATCACTGATTTCATTCCTCATATTTTTGTTCCTCCTATTGCCACCAACATCTTAGATAACTCTGGTTCTTCTTATTCTACAGAACACACAACACCTATAGATATAGCCCTCATCTCTTTTATTGTTACTGCATACACTATCTGTTTTCCTCATCAGTCACTCTCTCACACTCCTACAGCTCGCACGAGATTTAACAGATCTCATCAGCCACCCTCTTACTTAAGAGATTACCACTGCAATGCTGTTGTCCCCTCTCATTCTCTCCCACCTATATAGAACCTAAAACCTATGAGGACACTTTAAAAGATTCAAGATGTGTGGAAGCAATGCATGAGGAAATTTAGGCCTTAATGGCTAACAACAATTGGTCTTATGTAGAGTTGCCCCTAGGAAAGATAGTCATTAGTAGCAAGTGGGTTTACAAAGTCAAATTACATTTAGATGGTAGACTAGAAAGGCTTATGGCCAGATTGTTTATTAGAGGCTTCACTCAAAGACATGGCATAGATTATTAAGAAGTTTTCTCCCTAGTTGTGAAGATGGTCACCATTAGAACCATCATGGCCTTAACCGCTGCCAAGGGCTGGACTCTCTGCCAATTGGATGATAATAGTGTTTTTTTGCATGGTGAGTTAGATGAAGAAGTCTATGTGACAGTTCCTAAAGGCATTCCTAATCCTTCTAACAAAGTGTGTAGAATTAGAAAGTCACTGTATGGCCTTAAACAGGCTAGTAAATAGTGGTTTCAGAAGCTTAGCAGCACTCTCCTTAGTCTGGGATGTCAACAATCAAAGAGTGATTATTCCATTTTCTTGAACAAATCAAGCACGGATATTACTCTTGTTGTAGTATATGTGAATGACATACTTATCACAAGTTCCAGTCAACACGAGATTGACCATGTAAAGCACTAACTTGACTTAACTTTTGGTATCAAAGGCCTGGGTGTTTTGCACTATTTTCTAGGTCTTGAAGTTACTCATTCACCAAAGAGAATTGTTCTCAGTCAGAATAAATTTACACATGAATTATTACAGGATGCTGTCATATCTGATCTCAAACATTTGGCATACCATTGCCTTTGCACTGCAAGCTCACAATGGAGGGTGGACCACCTATTGAAGATCCCACCTACCATAGAATTATGATGGGAAAATTAAATTTTCTTTCAAACACTAAGCTTGATCTGAGCTTCACTGTGCAGACTCTAAGTTAGTTTATGCAACACCCCATAGCACCTCATTTACAGGCTTTACACCATACTATGAGGTATATTTAGGGTACCATTGGTCAAAGCATTCTCCTTAAGGCCTCAAATCAGCTTTGTCTTACAACATTCTCAGACTCTGATTGGGCATCATGCCCCACATCAAGACATTTAGTAACTAGCTATGCTGTTCTTTTGGGCTCTTTTCCTATCAGTTGGAAGAGTAACAAACAAAGTACTATCTCTAAATCATCTTCTGAAGCAGAGTATCAAGCCATGTCCCAAGCAGCTTCAAAAGTCACATGGGTAGTCAGGCTCCTTGAAGAATTGGGTGTCACTTCTCTCAAACCAGTCACACTGTACTGTGACAATCAATCAGCCATTCAGATTAGGAAAACCCCTGTTTTTCACGAATGCGCTGAACATATAGAAATAGATTGTCATTTCACTCGTGACAAGGTTCTTGAAGGCCTTGTTCAACTTAAGTATCTTCCTACTCGTGATCAGCTAGCTGATATCTTTACCAAGGTTCCTCTTCTCAACATCATCCTTTACTATCCAAGCTTGAAATGGCGGCTTCTCAGCCCCCTTCTAGCTTGCGAGGGGATGTTGAGCCACCTTAGGCTAGCTTAGCATGCCAAGGGCAGCTCTAAATTACCTGTTCATTTTATTGCTATTCAAGAAGTTAGTTATTGAGTTGCTTATTTTTCCTTAGTTTGTTACCAAGTATGTATATATATACAACAAATATAATGCTAGTATCAATCAATTCAATTCAGTTATCAATGTAACAATTTTTCACCTTTTTCCTCCTCCATCTTCTGCTTGTTCTCTCTTTCCCTAAACTCTTGATTAATTCTAAAATTGTATGGTATTTGTTCCCTATTGTTAATTTTTAAATCTATGTTATAAGGAGTGGACGTGTGATTGTTGGTGTTCTCAAATATGTTGTAATCCTAAAACGCTAAAAAAAATTCTAACGTGATTTTTAGATTTTTTTAACAAAGAAAATCATAAGAATATAAATGTTCATGCAAAGCATGGGTTTAATGCTTGTCACTCACTGATAAGTATATTAAATCTATTTTGATAAATTTGAATCTATGTTATAATGCTTGTCACTCACTGATAGGTTTAAAGATAAGTCAGTGATATTATATTAAATCTATTTTGGTAAATTATTCATTATTGATTAAATTATGTCCATTTCTATGTCCTCTGTCCGAGGTCTGAATGACCAATACTCATGTGACAACGTTGCACACATCTTTTGATCTCATTGTTAGGGTAGTTGTGGCAAGGAGTTGTTCTGTAAATTTGAGACTAGTATAATATGTGTAGGTATAAAAATGATTTGTGTGTCGCTTTGGCTAGCTTGAACACTCTTCAATCTATCTTTAATTTAATTTAATTAAATCGACTCTAATTCAAAGCGAATCGGATCATGAAATGAAAAATTAAATAGGATTAGTTTGATTTTACACTAAAAGTTTGAAATGAAAAATAAGAAATTGACACGTGGTAAGTTAACACCTAATGGACCACTTTAATAGTTCATGAGTGCAACTCGAACCTCAACTTTTTCCTAGCTAGGCTCTGTCTATGTTACTAAGTTAAGTTGGGTCAAATAATTTGATAGCTTCTCTCCTACGAAAGTCATGTCCTTTGGATTACCTCAAAATATAGTGATTCCGCCGGGAATCTGTTTCGTGGTTGTGTTGATGACGTGGGGCGAAAGAACGGGTTTATCTGACAGCTGGCGATCAACACGACGTCGTCCTCGTCTCTTTGTCCTCCAACCTGCAAAAAAGGCCAACCCCGGGATGTGGTCCGGGGAACGCCTCTCCGATGGTCAAGTCAATTGGGTGTTCCAAAAGGTGTCAATGCTATAGAAAGTAAGTTTTTAGTAGCCAGCCCCTTTCCCGAGGAAAACAGGTCACTATTTATAGCCTGTTTGGAAAAGGGGTAGGATAGTAATCTTACCTTAACTGTCCGCTTGAGTCTCTGGTCCCAGAGCCATTCGGCCTAGAGGAAAGCCCCAAGGGTTGCGTTCCGGGCCCCTGAGCAGGCGTAGGCTTGTGGGTGACCCTAGGACGATGTTCCTGTGGGCCATTGGCATGCGTGTGGGCCTGGTTTGTCCGGCAGTCCCATGAAAAAAGCCCATTAGACAATACTCGAGTTTTTCTCCAATCACTTAGCCCCTCACATTTTGTCTGCACATTGAACCGGGTGATTAGTCAGGCGAAATGTGGAGTACATCTGTGGCGAAAATTCGATCGGGTGAACTTGGGAAATTGTTGATCGTCCTTTCTCCATGGTCAAAGGCATGAGAGAAGTGATGGGCTAGATGACACCCTGTTCTGGGACAGCCTAAGCCTATTGGGGCTAAAGTTACATAAGGAGCGACGGGCGACAGGGCGTCCCGCTCAAAAAAGCGCTAAGCGGCAGGACACCCAGCTCAAGGACTCCCTTAAAGACGCGGAAGGAGCATCGGGCGGGAGCACACCCCACTCAAAAAGCGCTGGTGGGAGGACACCCAGCTGAAGGACGACCTTAGCCCCTTGGGGATAAAGGCGCATAAGGAGTGATAGGCGATAGGACGCCCAACTCAAGGAGCGTTGAGTGACAGGATGCCCCGCTCAAAGAGCACTGGAGGGTGCCCAACTCAAGGACGGCCTAAGCCCCTTGAGGCTAAAGGTGCATAAGAAGCAATGGGTGAGAGAACGCGCCGCTCAAGGGCAGCCTAAGCCCCTTGGGGCTAAAGGAGCGTAAGGAGCAATGGGTGATAGGACACCTAGCTCAAGGGCAGCCTAAGCCATCATGGGCTAAAGACATAGTGCAGCGACTGGCCCAGGGTCGTTCTTCTTGATCCTTCGCCCCATTGGGCGAGAGGTATAGCGACCGACTCAGGGTCGTGCTTAGTAGCGATTGGCTTAGGGCCAAGCTTAGTAGTGGCCGGCCTTGGGTCGTGCTTAGCAGTGATCAGTCTTGGGTCGTGCTTCTTGATACTTCGCCTCATTAGGCCAGAGGTGTAGCGACCGGCTCAAGGCTATGCTTAGGAGCGACCGGCCTTAGGCCGTGCTTCTTGATCCTTCACCTCATTAAACGAGAAGCATAGCGACCGGCCGTTAGGCCGTGCTCAATGGCCTTGGCCCCCAGAGGGGCTAAGAGCGTAGCACCCGACCCTGAGACCGTGCTCATGGGCCCTTAGTCCAATCGAGGCGCTAAGGGCGTAGCGACCAGCCTTTAGGCCGTGCTCAAGGGCGCTTAGCCCCCAGAGGCCCTAAGAGCGTAGTGCTCATGGGCGCTTAGCCCCCAGAGGGCTAAGAGCGTAGCGACTGACCTTGAGCCCGCGCCCTGGAGGGGACGACCATGAGGTCGTGCGCTATAGCGGGCGACCCTGCGGCCGCGCCCTGGAGCGGACGACCCTGAGGCCACGTCCTGGAGCGGGCGACCTTGAGGCCGCGCTCTGAAACGAACGTTCTTGAGGTCACGCCCTGTAACGGGCGACCTTGAGGCCGCGCCTTGAGCGGGCGACCTTGAGGCCGCGCCCTGGAGGGGATGACCATGGGGCCGCGTGCTATAGCGGGCGACCCTGGGGCCGCGCCCTGGAGCGGGCGACCTTGAGGCCACGCCCTTGAACTTAGCCCCTACTGGGGCGAAGTAGAGCGAACGTCCTTGATCATGCCCTGTAGCGGGCGACCTTGAGGTCGCGCCCTGGAGGGGACGACCCTGGGGTCGCGCCTTGGAGCGGACGACCCTGCGGCTGTGCCCTGGAACTTAGCTCCTACTGGGGCGAAGTAGAGCGAACGTTCTTGAGGTCATGCCCTGTAGCAGGCGACCTTGAGGCCGCGCCCTGGAGCGGACGTCCTCGAGGTCACGCCCTGTAGTAGGCGAGCTTGAGGCCGCGCCCTGGAGGGGACGACCTTAGGGCCGCACGCTATAACGGGCGACCCTGCGGCCGCGCCCTGGAGCAGACGACCATAACGTACTTGAGGTCACGCCCTGTAGCGGGCGACCTTGAGGTCGTGCCCTAGAGGGGATGACCATGGGGTCGCGCGCTATAACGGGTGACCCTGCGGCCGCGCCCTGCAGCAGACGACCTTGAGGCCGCGCCCTAGAGCAAACGACCCTGCGGTCGCGCCCTTGAACTTAGCCCCTACTGGGGCGAAGTAGAGCGAACGTTCCTGAGATCACGCCGTGTAACGGGCGACCTTGAGGCCGCGCCCTGGAGGGGACGACCATGGGGTCGCGCGCTATAGCGGGTTACCCTGCGGCCACGCTCTGGAGCGGACGACCCTGGGGTCGCGCCCTGGAGTGGACGACCCTAGGGCCGCGCGCTATAAGCCGTGGTGCAGGACCCCTAGCACGCAGTGGGGTTAAGAGTATAGCGACCGGCCATAAGGCCGTGCTTTGGGACCCTTAGCTCGCATAAGGGCTAAGAGTGTAGCGACCGGCCATGAGGTCGTGCTGTAGGACCCCTAGCCCTTAGTGGGGCTAAGAGTGTAGCGACCGGAAATAAGGTCGTGCTCTGAGACCCTTCGGCCGCATAAGGGCTAAGAGTGTAACGACCGGCCATGAGGCCGTGTTGTAGGACCCCTAGCCCGCAGTGGGGCTAAGAGTTTAGCGACCGGCCATAAGGGCGTGCTGTAGGACCCCTAGCCCACAATAGGGCTAAGAGTGTAGCGACCGGCCATAAGGCCGTGCTCTGAGACCCTTAGCCTACATAAGGGTTAAGAGTGTAGCGACCGTCCATGAGGCCGTGCTTTAGGACCCTTAGCCCGCATAAGGGCTAAGAGTGTAGCGACCGGCCATGA
>JACYFF010031957.1:107633309-107643317 GCA_017589665.1 Selenicereus undatus | reverse complement strand
GCTAAGAGTGTAGCGACCGGCCATGAGGCCGTGCTGTAGGACCCCTAACCCGCAGTGGGGCTAAGAGTGTAGCGATTGGCCATAAGGCCGTGCTCTGAGACCCTTAGCCTGCATAAGGGCTAAGAGTGTAGCGACCGGCCATGAGGCCGTGCTATAAGACCCTTAGCCCACATAAGGGCTAAGAGTGTAGCGATCGGCCATGAGGTCGTGCTGTAGGACATGAGGCTCTTCGGCGTATTCACTGCAATGTAAGTTTCACGCTCTGGAGGTGATGCCCTAGCCGCCCGAGGGCTTGCCCGGGAACTCTCGGGGGTGTGTTCTACCATGGGAGGCGCAGAGGTGTCCGCAGCCGGGGCCTTGTCCCTACGAGTCCGCGCCTGTGTTGATTCGCTTACTACCATCACTACCGTCCCTTCCCCACAAACGGCGCCAATCTGATTCCGCCGGGAATCTATTTCGTGGTTGTGTTGGTGACGTGGGGCGAAAGAACGGGTTTATCTAACAGCTGGCGATCAACACGACGTCGTCCTCGTCTCTTTGTCCTCCAACCTGCAAAAAAGGCCAACCCCGGGATGTGGTCCGGGGAACGCCTCTCCGACGGTCAAGTCAATTGGGTGTTCCAAAAGGTGTCAATGCTATAGAAAGTAAGTTTTTAGTAGCCAGCCCCTTTCCCGAGGAAAACAAGTCACTATTTATAGCCTGTTTGGAAAAGGGGTAGGATAGTAATCTTACCTTAACTGCCCGCTTGAGTCTCCGGTCCCAGAGCCATTGGGCCTAGAGGAAAGCCCCAAGGGTTGCGTTCCGGGCCCCTGAGCAGGCGTAGGCTTGTGGGTGACCCTAGGACGATGTTCCTGTGGGCCATTGGCATGCGTGTGGGTCTGGTTTATCCGGCAGTCCCATGAAAAAAGCCCATTGGACAATACACGAGTTTTTCCCCAATCATATAGATATTATTACAAAGAATAGGATAGATTCAGAAACTTTATTTAAAAATTGTCCATTTTTTAGTTTTTCTTTAGTTTTATAGATGGTATTATTTTTTTATCTCAAAAAAAAATCGGATCTATTTTAACAATATTATGAATTTTGGCAACGTTTATATAAATTTGAAATCTGGTCGGGTGGGGTTTGGCATGTTGGTTTTTTAATCTTTTTTTTTTTTTGCTTCACTTCTATCAAGCATATGACAACAAGCTTTGTTCCACTAGTAGAATTAAGTTTACTTTTATTTTTTTATATTTTTAGACAGCGCTTAACTAAAATATGCAACAGCTAAGATAATCAGGTTAACTTAAAAATATATAGCTTTTCAAATATTTTCCAAATTCAAGGGGAAAAAAATATCCAACTTAACTATTAGAGTAATAGTCTATATGCTTAGCGGTTCACACTTCATATGACAACCCCTTGGTTTAGTATTATTTCTCTTTGTGACTTATGGAATTCTTTATTAGCAAAGCTTAAACTAAGGCACCTTGATTGCTGTGACATGTCGACAAAGAACATGTGTTAAGGTCCTAAGTATGCAAAGTTGCGAACTTCAGGAAATAAACAATACCTATGATAAGAATTTTATCGTTAATAAAATTATTTTAATACAAACATACAAAATATAAAGAAAAAAATACAGTCAATCAAAATAGTTTTAACATTATCTTACATAAAATTGACTTTAGTTGAGAGATTCAGATATGCTATATATTCACATTTTTAAGATACTTTGTTCTATTCTATATTGAAAGAATGAAATTTTGATTTGGTTTAATATCGTATTACGTCTTGTTTATTAGTTGCCTTTTAACTTTTTAGCTAACTTCCATCTCTGCAGCTAATTTCCGTCTTTTAATTTTGACTAACTTAACTCTCATCAAATTTGATTTATGTTTGAGCTCTTTACACCAAAAAAAAATATAAAAAAGAAAAAATTTGAATTTTTTTTGGGGGATAAGGGAGGGTTGTTTCTAAAGAACACATTTTGGAAGTAAATTTACATCTCTTGCACTTTATAAGTGATAATTTTCTTCCTCTATAAGATGTACCAAAATTATTTTTCTTAACATACTAAACGGCAATTGTAGCAACCCTTATATTAATATACATTTAGAATGAGAGAGAAGGTTTTTTCACATTTAGGGTCTGTTTGGTAGAGGGTAAAATAATTTTCAGCCTACATTTTCTGCTGTTTGGTAGAATGAAAAATGATTTTTCCGGAAAATCATTTTCTGTTGTTTGGTAGAATGAAAAACTATTTTCCAATACCATAATTCTCAACTGTTTGATACTTATAGACTAAGCTAATAGATAAACAGTCAATTTAGTCATCAAGAGCGCTTACAAAGTCATAATTCTCAACTGTTTGTTCTCCTTAGCAAAAAAAGGGGAGACAAAAAAGAGAGAGAGAGAGAGAGAAACATCACTTCATTCAATTATTCTCCTTGAAGTTTTCAAGCCAAATCCTTCTAAATTTGTCGCTCTTCACTAGAAAGCTCTTTGCAAGGTTTTCGCGCTCTACGAGGTGATCAAAAGCGCTACCCAAAAAGTCTTCTTCAAACCCTTCGGTTTTCATCACTTCTTGATAAAGAAGATCAACGTCAAGCTTGGATTTAGATATTTTTTGTAGAGCCATAGCGACTTCTGCCATTTTGGTGGAGATATTTTGAAGTTCCAAATCGTTGTTACGGGCTCTCTTTCGACTTTTTCTTGATTCCAATGGCACACTTGAAGTCGATTGTTTATCATTTTCTTTCATGAACTCATCATCACCATCACCGTCACCTTTTTCTTCCAGATTCGTAACTCCGAGTGACTGTATCTCAACATCTTCAAATGACTTTGCACCACTTCCTCGAGCGACATCATTTCCAACCACAATGGCCATTTCATCATACATATCAATTTTCTTGTTAAGACACTTCTCATGAGTTGGATTCACCTGTTAAAAGAAACAACAACTGACACTGAGCAAGCAAATCTAAACAAATAAAGACAACCATTCAGCCATTCCCTCTAGAAAATCATGTAGGCTAATGTAAGCCCATTACAGTCAAGCCAATTCCCACAACTAGCAAAGTAGACAGGAAGGTGGATACCTTCCACCCCTCAAATCATGAGCCTATGCAATACTCAAGGGGCAAAGTAGACATGATGCAATAAAAGCTTCCCTAACCCCCCCCCCCCCAAAAGAAAAAAATCAATCCAGATTTTTTTGAATAGCAGCAACTGGCTACAGTAACACAAATTGTCAGCAAAGAAACTGCAGAGGGAAGTAGGAGTACTGAATATATCAATTTGACAAGTTCTGAATTTTACAAAGAGATATGTACAGGTGGCACAAGAAAACAATGCTAGGATGATCATGGTAAACTCAGGTGAAAATCTGATATGATGGCTGAGTTGATTGGGTAAACAGGATGCAGGGCAGACAAACAAGCAGGAGAAATGTGAATAGTCAACTAGAAATAAAAATATATTGACATATAAAACATAACCAATAAAATATGCAATGCAAATATAGGAGTTTCATTTGGGCACTCATTGAAAAGATAACTCTCTTAAAAAAAATTAAAAAAAAATTAGAGATGCAAGTGAACAGACCATTACCCAATTTTGCATAATATAACAGAAAACAGGCACATTAAAAATCAGAAAATAGGCAGCCATACCTCAACATAAGTGTTGTACACATCGGGAGACATGCGAATCATCCTCATATTCTCATCCCACCCATAGCCAGATTGGCTTCGAAGTTTTGCTATGATGCCCTAAGCAGTTTTCATGGTTCTTAGATGATTGTCAACGTGATCCGATAGGCATTTAACATTGAACTTCTTTGATATCATATCCGCTGCTACAACAAAAGAACTAGACTTGAAAGCGTTATTCGGTCGATTTCCCTTTTTAACCTCATCGGCCAAAAACTTGAGTAGTTCCTTCGACATTGGCTTGGACCAATAGAATTGAGTTTTCTTATCGTCGATAACCTCTTTCATTTTCCCTTTGTCCATGCTGTAATAAGAAAACTGAGTAGAATACAAGGTTTTTAAAAATTTGGGCAAATAGCAACAAGCCCATCAATGGTCAAGGCAACAGATTTCTTGCCCCTGATGACAGATCCAAGAAAGAGGTACTCTGCAGAACTCTTTGACTAGTTTTTACCATCTCATTTTGGGATTGTGTCTAAAATTTGTTAAGAATGTATGTCGTAATGGTACAATATATTATACAGCTAGATGTGTTACAGTGTCTGTTTCTAAGCAAATAGCAACTAAGCAGAATACAAGCTTTTAAACTAAGCATAAAACAAAAACAGCCAATTTTGGTACATAATACAAAAACTGAGCAGAATACATCTATGTCTTTAGCTACTAGCATGTTCACAACACCTAAACTAATGCCTCTATATCTTGGGCTAATACAACAGAGCTATGAATGCAACCGGTGCTCAATAGAATACAAAGGGAAAAAAATAGTAGAAGAAACTGACTTGTTCACAGCAACCTAAGCACAAACTCATAGCAAACTCACTACAAAGCCCTCTGAGCTTCATATTCTTGCCACACAGCTTTTGCTATAGCATCTCTCTTTGTTTTCCATGCTAGATTTTCTTCTCGCTCTTCTCTTCGCGAGAGTCGTGGTCTCTGAATATCATGTGAGAACTCGAGATCCACCTCTCATGATATGGTCACTTGGGTCAATGCCTCTAAGAAAGTTGTGTAACACACAACATACAAGCACAACCTTTACTTGAATATAGAATTCCCAAAATGGCTCCGCATCCAACACACAAAATCGCTTTTTTAGCACCCCAAATGCTCTTTCTACGCCAATTCTCAAGGAAGAATGTCGTAAATTGAACAATTCCTTAGCATTCGTTGGTGGAGAGCTCTCATCGAACTCTTTAAGATGATAACGAACTTTCTTATATGGGGGGAGGAAGCCTTTTCGAAAAGCATAGCCAGAATCTAGCAAAAAATACTTTCCTACAAAAATTCAAAAGTTTCATTAAGATCCTATGCACTATAATCGAATAAGGGAAAACTCCACGAAACAACGAATTTCTAAACCATACCTTCCGGAGCACGAAATCCTCTTGATAATGCATCATTTAGAACTCTAGAATCATGTGCTGATCCTTCCCAACCGGCTAACACATATGTGAACTTGAGATCGTCGAAGGATATGGCGGCCAAGACATTTTGGGATAAAGTACCTTTTCTATTCCTATACCTATCTTGATCTTCAATTGGAATAGATGCCCTCACATGAGTCCCATCTAAAGCTCCAATGCAATCCTCAAACCATGGATAAAATCTAGAGTTGTTCAAGATTTTGGAAGGGGTTGAAGAGCTAGGTGGGTGCACGAAATTAGGATATAATTTTAAGATGGCTCCTAGCACTATGTGAAAATAGTTATGAATAGTCGAAGTACAACGAAAAAAACCTTCCTCCAATCGCCCTAAACCTCACATTGTGACCTATTAAGTGAAGAAACATTAGAACTTGCTCTCTCACAGTCATATGCTTCATGTTCATAACAACTGCCCTCCTTTCAAGCATCTCACACAATTCAAAAAAAGGACCAGGCCTCATTCGAATTTGATTAAGGCAATGAATATCCCCACAATACAAAACACTATTGATATAGTTCTCCCGATCGACATCTCTATTGACAAAAGGCTGACGCGGGATTTGAGGAATCCTAATTTCATTATCGGTGTCTCTATTATTATGGTTCCTTAGCAAGACCGTTGTAGCTCCTAAAAGGGAAGCGGTAGCGCCAATGACCACAGCTTCTTCCTCATTTAAATCATTGGCCATCTAGGTAACACGAAAAAGGGATATGTCAAAGATGTGATAGAGACGCATGAGTAGGAAGTCGTAGTATAAATAAGTCCCGTGATAGCAGAGTGTTGAAATAACAACAGTCTAATAAGTCAACCACAGAAATATTCAGCAGTGAACCATGGTATATAGTGATAATCATATAGAAGGAAGCAAATGATAATGAACACAAAATACAACACAAAATGTCATCAAGATAATCTTTAAATGCATGACTGCAAACCCACCAAGCAACGGCACATCTACAAAACAAGGTAGCAAAAAATAAATTAATCACCCCAATTACAAGAGTGGAACAGACTCCTATATTCTGGGAAAAGTATGAATCAGAGAAAAACAAAGCTCAGATAAATATGACATGTCTTCTTTTCACTTTCACACTCAGCTAGATTAAAAGAAGGCTAAATGAAAGAGAATGTGAAAAGAAGTTTCTCTAGCACCACGGCATATAGCCTGAGGTAAAGCACCTTAACAGACTATGTATTTTGGTGCAAATACAAATTACAATCAAATTTGAAGCATCTACAATCAAAATAATAAGGAGTCCACAAGCCTGAAACATATAAAGTTCTTCAACATTTGTTGGTCAGCAAAACTCAGCCTATACCAAACCACATCAATTTTCATTATTCAACAATGGCGAAGTCTGATTCTGCATTTTCATACCAATCCAGGTGTGGTCATTAAATTTTATTTTTTTTTGCCTGTAATTTGAATTTGAACATCAAGGTTTCCTATTTAGTTTCCCATTGCCCTGAACTTGACCCAGATTAAACTTTGTTTAATGTGCCCATCAGAAATCAACAATGTTGGGCAAGGAAACTTTGTCCGAATTGGGTATTGTTCAATCTGTCCAGTCAGAATAGACCCAATAACGAATTTTACTACCCCTGCATGGAAAGAACAAGTCCACTATGGTTCTCTACAATATAGTCATTACTTAGTTTTATAAGCATTACAACCAATTAAACAGATACATGTTACAATAGAAATTTTGGCAACCATAGTAAACATAAGTACTCCATTTAACACTCACAAAATTCTGTTCTAGGTGCTCTGAAATTCGTATTCTGAGAAGTATTTGTGTTCATGGTGGTTAATTTGCATGTTACAAAGCTGCACCTGAAAGCTAATCACAAATATCAACCACCAATTTAGGAACCCTAATCATTCCAGCCACCTAGTAATTGCTTGACTTAGAGACATCCTTCTGTAATCCCAACGCAGCAGAACAGAACATTTTCCGAGTTCCATCAACAATTGAGTGTACTACAAATTTCGAAGCCATAACAAACAAGAAATTTTAACAGGACTGCACTACCAATTTCGAAGACAAAGACAATACCAGGGACAACAAACCCATCAACAATTGAGTGGGTATAACAGATCTGAAGAAGCCATAACAAACACAAGTAGAACTTTTGAGAGATACCTGAACAACAATGAGCAGAAGAGAGAAAGAATTCCTCCTTCTTCTGGGTTCCCACAATGGCGATTGTCCAGGTTCCAACAATGGCGATTGAGTGGGTAAAGGCGATTGTCCTTCAACAATGGTGCAAGAAAGCGCGGAGATGAATGCTTCAACATTGGAGAAGAGAGATCGAGGAGATTTCCAAGAGAGAGAGAGAGCGAGACTTCAAACCCTAGGTCACGCTCTGAGATTTCATAGAAGATGAGTCATGTTCGAGGGAGTGGGTAGCTTCGAAGAGAGAGAGAGAGAGAGAGAGAGAGATGGAGTGAGAGGAGGAGCTGAATGAACAGGAAAATCAATTTACGGCAATTTCCTGAGGGAAAATATTTTCTCTCATATGGGGTAAAATCATTTTTCCCTGAAAATGATTTTACTTTCCGTTTTTTACCAAACAGGGTAAAATAGGAAAATTATTTTCTGGGAAAATGATTTTACCCTCTATCAAACACACCCTTATTGTTTCTCATTTACTTACAATATCTCAACTTCTATTCACCTTTGAAATGAGAAAATGTGATTCGTTAGCTGGATTTCTCCTCTCACTCCGTGACTTCCCTTTCAATTCCAAGTAAAAAAAGTATAAATATAACACGGTCGTGTCTTTGACTCTAGTCATAAGCTACTCTAATAATACCAAGTTTAGACTTTAGATTACTTCTATATGGACATGTGAAATTCATATCCCACTACAGAAATTTAAGACATGTAGGTGTTCCTTTTTTTTTCTTTTAGAGCATCCTTAGTCTACTGTATCCCCCTCAAAAAAAGTGATTAATTCTGTTTCTTTCAGTTATTGATGGGATAAAATAGTAATTTAATAGGACTCAGATATTACAAGAATAACCAATATTGTTATCAACTTTCCCTCCACAATCCTACCTTCCATTGCATTTGGATAGGGAGTAAGGGGAGTAAAGTGAAGTAAGAGAGGGTGAGTACTCCCCCTTTATCCCTATTTGGATAGGGAAAATCAGATGATGTAAAGTGGAGTAAGGGAGAGTAACTCTTACTCTTGCTTTCCTCAATCTTTAATTTTCTTATGCTCCCAAATGAACTGTAAGGACTAAGGAGGGGTGAGGAGAGAGATTTTACATGTTTGCCTCCATAAAACTTAAATGTAATGTATTTTAACATATTTAATGAGACGTGGTAATAATGGTTGTCTCTATATAACAACCATTATAATTAAATTAATCTCAACCACATGATTGTCTTGCGTAGATCTTTGACTACTATTTCTTTTTGCTTTGTTTTTAAATGATTAAAACTATATTTTTACAATCAGAAAAATCTTTTTGAAGTATTTCAAAATATAATTTTTGTAAGGCTTGTTTGGTTGGTTTCCTTTAATCTATCCTTTATTTGGAAAAGGAAAGTAATAAAATTTTTGAAAAGGAAGAAGAAATTAAGGTAAAACACTGAGCCTCCATTCACATTGAAGCCACAAACCCTCATTCTATCATAGGTTTTGACTGTATACTCCATTTTTACGTGCCAAAACCACCAACACTCTATGATTTCTGGTGACATATTCTGAGTTTCCGGCGAGTTGTTCCGGTACCAACCCACTTGATCTGGGCCTCACGACCATATTCAGCCTCCATTGCTAACAATGTTCCAGTATGAAAGTGGGTACTATCCCACATTGATAAAATTCAAAGAATATGATAGTGGGTGTTATCCCACATTGATGAAATTAAAGGACTTGAGCATATATATAAGCTTGTGAGTTACTCCACTCATTGCCAATTGGTTTTGAATTGGAACCTCATTTGAGCTTATATGCATGACTCTTTGTTAATGGCTCAATTGATATATATAAAATTTAACATGGTATCAGAGCAGGCTGCTTGACCTTGATCTGCCTTCGTCTTCGTTTGAGTAAAAATTGTGTGCACAAGTTGGGTCTTGTTAGTAGCCCACACGTGAGGGGGCGTGTTGGAGTATGAAAGTGGGTATTGTCCCACATTGATAAAATTCAAAGAAAATGATAGCGGGTGTTGTCTCACATTGATGAAAATAAAGGGCTTTAGTATGTATATAAGCTTGTGAGTTACTTCACTCATTGCCAATTGGTTGCGGGTTGGAACCTCATTTGAGCTTGTATGCATGACTCTTTGTTAATGGCTCAATTGATATATAAAATTAACAAACAATCTACCTTTTAAGTTTACAACTTGTTTTACTTATTGTTTGGATTGAAAAGGGAAAACATTTGAAATTGTAATGAATATACTATATCACTTATAAACTATGTTATGTTTATTTAATCTTTCAATGTGGATGGTAGATGTCACTAATTTATAGAGGTCCTCTTCGCAAATTATACCGTAGAACTAGTCGGACGATACGCTTTTCCCGCCCAACGTTCCCTTATTTACTTTATTTTGTAGGAAAAACACATGTGTGACATTGCCCATCTGGTCAAGTGCATCCCGGGCTTTATGTGGATCATGAGTTTGAATTCAACCAAGGGCAATGTAGGGGTTCTCATTTTCTTTGCCTTCTTATCATCTTTGGTTTCTTTTTTAGAAAAATCATTTCTACAATAAATTAATTTTTTACACTTCATTTACTTAAATTTTTTAATATACTTGTTCAATACCACTAGTTTTGATGTTTTTTTTATTTTTTGTGTGTGTATCTATCTATCTATCTATCTATCTATCTATCTATCTATCTATCTATATCTATAT
>JACYFF010031957.1:107622443-107632909 GCA_017589665.1 Selenicereus undatus | reverse complement strand
ATATATATATATATATATATATATGTATGTATGTATGTATGTATGTATGTATGTATGTATGTATGTATGTATCCATATGTGTGTGTGTGTGTCACTAAATATAAGTTATAACTCACTAAAAAAACATAGTACAGATCAATGAAATGCACATTTTTCAATTATGTGCTCACTAAATGTATATTATATCCCCCTCCCCCAAGCATAATGAAAATAACTTATTAAAAAGTAAGAGTACAAGTGATTGAAACTGTTCAAGTATGTCCTTATTAAACATTTAAAGAAATCGTGTTTTTGAGTTAATCAAAAAATACATCATAGCACATTAGAAAATAAATAGAGAGTATTGCTCATTGAACATGTATCATAACTCAGAAAAGTTATAGCACAGCTCACTAAGATGATATTATACCTCAAAGTATGAACACAAATGTCTACTCGTGTATTATAATGGTTGCTTGCTCATTTGGATTAGGAATAGTTAGTATTACTTATTGAATCATATTTATTACTGACTACATTTTATAACTCACTAAATAAATATCATATCTCACTAAAAGAAATAGTACAAGTTACTGAATCTTTTTAAATATGTCATTCTTATATATTTCAAGAATCTTATATTTTAGTTAACCAAAAAATATATCATATCATATTAGAAGATTAATATAAAGGTTGCTCAATAAAATATACCATATCTCATCAAAAGTCATGATGTAGCTCACCAAAAAAAATTAAAAAATATGAACAAAAACGTGCATATGTTTGCTCACTTTTTTTTCTAATTATGAAAGATTAGTACTGCTCACTAAAGGATATTGATTACCAAATATATTTCATAACTTATCAAATAACTATCACAACTCACTAAACAAATACCATAGCTCACCAAAGTTACAGTGCAACTTACTAAGAAAATATCGTATCTCAAAGTAGGAACAAGAATGTGTATGTGCTCACTAAAATTGTGTGTCATATTGTTCGCTCACTTTTTTATCATGAATAGTTAGTTTTGTTTACTAAATCATATTGATTGTGAAATGTATTTCATAACTCACTAAATATATGTCTACTTACTAAATAAATGGCATAACTCACTAAAATAAATAGTACGTAGAAATCACTGGAAAATAACTTTTTCAAGTTTTTGAAATACGTCATAGCTCACTTGTAGCGTTTTTGGTGAGTGTAACATAAACCTAGTCTAGCTCACCGCAAATAGTCCAGTTCACTAAATGCATATCATAACTCACCAAATGTATGTCAAAACTTAGCAAAAGCCATAGTAAAATCAATGAAACATAAAATTTTTAAGTATTTGCTCACTGATTGTATATTTTAGCTCACCAAACATATTACAAATAGCACACTAAAAAGTTATAATACAAGTGACTAAAACTTTAATCAAAAGATTTAGTGTAGCACATTAGAAGATAAATATAAAATATCGCTTACTAAACATATATCATAGCTCACCAAAAGTTATTATGCAACCCCCAAAGAAAGTAGTATACCCCAAAATATGAACAAAAGTTTGTATGAACTCACCAAAATTATGCATTATATTGTTTGCTGACTCATTTTTTAGCATGACTAATTAATACTACTTTCTAAATCATATTGGCCGCCAAATATATCCTATAGCTCACTACATATGTATTACAGCTAACTAAATAAATAGTACATCTCACTAAAAGAAATAATACATATAATTGAAAAATATCTATTTCAAGTTTTTACTCACTAAATGTGCACTATAAGTCACCAAAATGTTATATAAAAACTCGCTAAAAAGACATAGTACA
Organism: Selenicereus undatus; assembly: GCA_017589665.1. Lineage (NCBI taxonomy): Eukaryota > Viridiplantae > Streptophyta > Magnoliopsida > Caryophyllales > Cactaceae > Selenicereus > Selenicereus undatus. Next base: position 107,631,107 of record JACYFF010031957.1, on the reverse strand, counting down.
ATTCACTAAACATTCAAGTATTATATTTTTAAATTTAAGTTTGGAAAAATATATATCATAATAATTCAGAAGATTACATAACGTGTATTTCACTAAATATATGCGACAAGTCACCAAAGATACACTATTGCTTCTAAAGAAATATCATATTCTAGAATCTAAACTATTGCGTACTTACTAAAAATATGTACATACTCTTAAGAAAGAGATAACAATAAAAAAGATGAGTGAAAGGAAAAAGTAATCATCTTAAAAAAAAAGGAGGAAAGTAGTTAATAGCCAAAAAAAATAAAGAAAAAACTTTCTACATATGAAAAGAGCAAGGAAAATAAAAAAGAGGGATGAAATGAAAAATTTATTATCTCAAAATGAAAGGAAAAGTAATAATCTCAAAAAAAGGAAAAAGTAACTAGTGGGCAAAAAAAAAAAAATTAGTGGGCAAAAAAAGATAAATTAAAAAGGCGAGATATTATTGGGCCAAAAAGAGAAAAATAAAAAAGGCAAGATGTAACTACATCAAGTTTTGAACTAGGACACCCAATTTACAATGCCTCTCCCTCACCACTCTAGTACACACCTACTCAATGTCTTACAATGCAATGATTACATTTATATGTTGGATCTAGTCGAATCTGGGCATACAATAATGTTTGTTCACCCAGTTGCACATTATAGCAACTGAGTTCTCTCATAGACTTTTGCATTTAGATAAACAAGGGAATTAAGTTGTAAGGTCGTCCTTAATCCTTCTACTAAGATTAACTGGCTAGGGAGTGATTAAGGACAAGATATGAATAAGCTGCCTCCATGGTCAATAAGAAATATCATATCCAAAATCCAATTTGAACATTAAGCCCATTTTGTTGGCCCGACCTTTGTTATTAGTTGGCAAACCACATACAAATATTTCCTTCTTCCTCCTCTCTCTTCATGTCTGAGCATTGACACAAAGTCTCTCTCTCTCTCTCTCTCTCTCTCTCTCTCTCTCTCTCTCTCTCGTGACAAGGGCACATAATGAGTACATGAGGATAGAGATTCAGATCATGCAGCATTTGAGTGGGTAACCTAACATTGTGGATTTTAAGGGTGCGTATGAGGATCAAACCTTAGTTTGTCTGGTGATGGAGTTGTGTGATGGAGGACAACTCTTTGATAGAATTATTACAAAGGGGTATTACAGTGAGAAAGTTGTTGCTTCTATTTTGAGACAGATTGTTAATGTTGTTGATGTGTGCCATTTTATGGGGGTCCATAGGGATTTGAAGCCTAATAATTTCTTGCTCTCTAGCAAGGGTGAAAACTCCCTCTTAAAGGGCACCGATTTTGGGCTTTCTATGTTTATTCAAGAAGTTATAACCCCTATTTACTTTTATAAATTGAGATATTCTCTCTACGTATTATGTGGCTTGATAATTTCTTTGGAACATGTCTTGGAATCATTCTCTTTATATGCATGAGTGAGGTTGCCTGTATCGGAATCTCCCCCTAACTTCACTCAAGCAAGATCTACACTAGTTATGTTCTAAGATGTTTGGAATGTCCTCTTCTGGTTGTCTATTCTGAATTTATGCTTCCTTATTATCTAATGAGATTTCATTCTTGAATATCTAGATCAACCTCCAACTTTTTGCTAGTTTCTTGTAGAAGCATTCATCTTTCTTATTGAATTTTTATTATACTCCCGTTATCGATCCCTTGAGCTAATAGGTTAGCAAGATTCCACTTGTGCACTTTGGATCCATAAAAAGCTCCTTAGGTAGCCATCTTGGATGACAACGTCTTCTCCTTTCATGAGCCTTCTTTATGCTTAGAAGTACTTAGTCATTTCCCATAAAATTGAGTTGGTTCAGCCATGAAATTATAGATGAATGATCAAAAACATGTTTTATGTTTTGATGGAGTGGTTCTCATTAAATTTTGGTTGGTTGGTTTTCACTTTTAATGTTTGAGAGAGTTCCCAGATTGAATTATTGAATGTTCTTAACCCCTGATGTTCGATATGGTGTTATTTGAACAACTATGATCATAGGCTTGGCACTAAACTTTTAAGTGTAAGTAGACAGGAAAACTCTTTAATTGGTACTGAATTTAGATTGCATCATGGCACAACTTTTTACTTCTCCATGAGTGTTCGTCTTATGAAGTTTTGTTCTTCTTTTTAACTAAGCTGTGAATCATCTTCAGATAAAATCTACCGGGATATTGTTGTAGTTCTTACTATGCTGCTTCTAAGGTACTACGCCGCAAGTATGGTAAGGAAACTGACATTTGGAGTGCTGGAGTCATTTTGTGCATTTTACTTAGTGGTGTGCCTCCATTTTGGGCAGATAAATTTTCTTTCTTGTACTAATCAAGTTTCCAGATATCATATAATTGCCTTGTTATTCTAATGCCTTCACTTGATCTTTTGATACAAAAATGAAAAATGGGATATTTGATACAATACTGCAAGGCCACATTGATTTTGAGAGTAAACCGTGTCCATCAATCTCAAATGGTGCCAAGGACATAGTAAGGAGGATGTTGACACAAGATCCCAAGAGACGGATTACTGCTGCTCAAGTCCTTAGTAAGTTTTTGTATGCACTCAGGTAGTTTTATGATTTTTATCATGAATGGGTGTTTAATCCTTTTTACAACCAAAGTTTTCATATTAAACATGAGGAATCGTCCTTGTTTATTGTTTACTAAGTTTGTTCTCATTTCAATGCACCATGTGTAACTTTATGTAGTGTATATCTTCTGTGCATTTGTTGAGGAAAGAGTTAAAATGAGGCTAATACATGTGTGAATAGGTAATGAGATCAAAGGAAGAGCAGAGCTTATGAATTCTAATGTGTCTTCTCGTTGATCATTTAAATGGGTTGTTGCATAAAGAATATTCCATCTTTGTGAAGTAGAAGTAATTTGAAATGGACCTTAATGCATAGCATCCAGGGCTCAGAGAAGGTTAAGAAGCTTCGGACAAGCCAATAGACAGTGTTGCACTCTCCAGAATGCAACAATTTAGAGTCATGAGCAAGCTCAAGAAGCTTGCATTTAAGGTATGGAAATGTATTGATGCATCATACAAGCTGCTAATATCTCTAAAGGAGACCAAAGTATTATAATGAAACTATGGTATCTTTTTTTTTTCTTTTTTTGCTTAGGTCATTGCTATAAACCTCCAAGAAGAATAGATCTAGGAATTGAAACAAATGTTTGTAAATATGGACACTGGTGATAGTGGAACAATCACCTATGAAGAATTGAAGGAAGGATTGGCTCACCTTGGATCAAAGCTTACTAAAGCTGAAGTGAAAACCCTCGTGGAAGTTGTAACACCATTCATAAAATTTGTTTAATTCTTACAATTGTGCCGCTCACATATATAGAATCAAGTTGAATCGATGTGTTTTTATATTTTTAGGTTGATCAAGATGGAAGTGGATCAATAGGTTACATCGAGTTCATTACAACCACAATGCATAGGTACAAGTTAGAAAGAAAGGACCATCTTTACAAGGCATTCCAATTTTTTGACAAGGATGATAATGGATAAGTCGCCTGTTTCCTTTCTTCGCTTATGTGCTGTCATCTTTCCTTATTCTACTAAGTTATAATTATGTTAACGCTTCACCTTAAAGATGTGGATCGCTATTTCTCATTTGTACCAATGGATTAGACAACCCTACCATACCTACTTGGAGAGGGTGGGTAATATCCACCACAAAGTTTGGTAGGCTGGGTAAGGTTAGTTACCTTGTTTTAGGTAGCATCACATGGGTTGAGAGTATTTCATCCACCTGCTAATGTATGTGAAAAGACAGAAGTACCCTTATGAAATATGCAAAATTGATCCTTAACCCCCTGCTGTTATCTTCTCCTTTTGCTCTTGACTCCCTTTAGAATTTCATCAGCAGATAGCATTATGATGACACCAAACAATAGCATCAGTTACTTCACAAGCTACAACTCCTTCACACCTCACTCCTCTCCCTATTTTTGGCCTACACAAAGCGGATCCTCCATGTTTTTAGCTCCAATTAGTTTGACTATAATTCATAATCGTTGAGGTGAAGGCTCAAATGCATGCTGCTCAATTTAATACTTGATGGAACTCAATTTAACCTATGATATCAATGGTAATACCGATTTGAGTAAATGAATTTATGAGTTCTTGATCCCCAAAAACCAAAGAGAAGTTTGTTGGTTAGGTCAAATTGTAGTGGTCATATATTCCTATCCCTACATTGTCACATTGAAGATCATCCCTAGTCATGGACTAGAATCTATCTATGATCCATCTAGAACCCCTCCCCCCTCCCCTAGCGATGTGTGAAAGCCATAATATAATAGGGGAATTACTAATAAAAGGAGGATATTTTGGGTGGTGCAGTTGTTTGATTGGACACATCAAGAGGGCGAACCTAAAAACTATGGGTAGAAATACAGGAAGTATGTCATCAAATAGAAACCTCACACTCATGAAGTTTAGTTGTGAGTTCCATTATAGGTATTGGTGACCTAATGTGAATTGCCTGGAAGATATCAATTGAGGTTTAGGTGGAACATTGTTGCTCCCTAGTCCCTCCTCGCCCTCACCTCTCAAGTCTTACTGGATGGTGAGAAAAAAAAAAGAGGGCTATGATGGGAAGACTTGAATGTCTAAATGCAATGTCTTCCCCTACCCATGCTAGGATGCTCAAGAGAATCTGCAAAGAGCATGATCATTTGCCCTGATTCAAACCTTGCTTATCTTTCTCCCAGAACAATTACCCAAATGCTAAAATGTTCAAACATCCTTACATATAGCCTCCCTTAAATTATAGAAGCCATTGTTCATTTTCTCACCAGACTCAACAATGCAGAAACTCAGTAGGAAAAGGTTTATAGCTAGATAAAATATTATTATTTGATTGAGATTATGTTTTGCTGATATATGCTGATGCACACCATAAAAATTCACCACAGATGAACTAGAAATCGCAATGGAGTATGGAGCTGATGAGAATTGCACCAAAGAGATATTGGTAGAGGCAGACACAGATAATGTAGGCCATCTTTCCTATGATAATGAAACCTCGGATATCTCACAGCCAATTAAATACATTAATGAACTCATCACTTGCCTTATAATGGATGAAAGAATATATTACGATGAATTCTACACGATGATGAGAAGTGGTACTTGGAACCTAGGTGCCAAGCTTTTTTAGCATACTGGTTAGCCCAGATTGATCAAAATGTATCCCTAGTAGAAGGGTGAGTCCTACAGTTGATTGGAAAGGAGGAGCAGTTTCTTAAGTTAATAGTTCTTACTTTGTAAAAAGTTTGTGCATACACAACAACAGTTTTCTTTTTTTGATCGATGTTTCAATGTTTTTTGAGTTGAGAGTCTTGCCTTTGTTTTCTAGGCATTGAGCAATGTTCATGCTCAGAGAAAGATACTAATAAGCTCTACCCTTGTAATATTAGCTCTGGAGCCATCACTGCTCTGTAACCTAAGGTTGCTCAGTTTCATATTTCCTGCTATGAGTTATTGAAACATTCCTACTATGCTTGTTAACAAATCCTGCTTAGATAAAGTGTTGACTGTTGATTATGGTTGTTGAAGGTGTGAAGCAATGATATTGTGAAATTAATTGAAACCAATGGGAAGCATGACATAAACACCATCATACAAAGCCCATCCTCAAATCGTTGTAAGTTTGCTGGGCCCGTTGACAAAAGAACCAAGATGCACAGGACAATTTCATCATTTGTATTGTAAATGCATTGAAGACCTCGGTAATTGCATTAAGAGAAGCCAATTGGTTAAATCTAACAAACTAGTTAATCAGTTCGAGTTGTAGGTTAATTTTGTTAGGTCTAAGATTGTTTAGGGACTTTAGTAAGCAGTAATGAAACTTGTGTCAATGATAAATGAATTGATAATGTCAGGTACTACACAAACACAATTATCATTGTTATTTACTAGAAACACAAAGTTTGCAAACTCAATACACGTTACATGAATGCCCATCGAGGCATCAAACTTAGAACAATTGCACTCTCAACCCACAAATATCAAACAACCAAAACAAAGAAAACACATACAAAGCCCAAAGCAATATAATCACATCCCTAACCCAACTCCAAGAGAATGTCTCTTACATAGACACAACCAATGTGGTTGGCTTAAAAACCATGAATCTTAATATGGTCTTTCTTCGCTAAGCCAGCCTGCACAAGAAAATTAGCAACGTTTTTTCGCTGATCGCCTTGAAGTTGGATCACCTTCCCCGACTCTTTGTCCTGCACCATATTCCCATTACAGCAGAACTCCTTTTTTAGGTCCTTGAGTATCTTCTGGTAGCTGTAGTTCTTCTTCAGACCTTGCACGGTTGTTAGTCTTTTCTTTCCATTCCTCAGTTGATTCTAATGTGCACATACTCCTTGGTTCCCGGGCCCCCCAACTCCTGCGTCTCTGCAAATGGGTCGATTGTTGCGCGGATCTAGACTTTGTAATCAACCACGAACCTTGTTTGAGTGGGAACTCGAGAACCAACCAGAGCTGCTACTTTTAGATGTGGTGAAAACCGAGAAAGCTACAATTATAAAGCACATTGATACTCAGGGTTAGCTAAGTAAAACAAAGTCACTTTTTGTTTTTGTTTAGAAACAACAGCACACTCATTTTTCTCAATAAAGTTCTCATAACCAAATTTGCAAACCCGCCTAATTCCTGTTTTGGCATGCCATGAAGCATAACATTCACGTTTTCTCCAATTCTCTATCATATGCATAAGTGACAAAGCCTAGAACCGAAACCGGGTTGTCATCAATCTATGAAATTGCATACATCATACTATAGGACTTATAGCATAACCCAATGTCGATCTTCCTACCCTAGGGTACAAAGCGGTCCAAGAGAGGCATGTCAAAAGTCTTCACCATGATTGTGTTAGGGATAGATTGCCCAAATTTCTTCCAATTTTTTTTTTAGAATATTTTTTTGGCTAGATAATTATGCACTAAATAAGTATCTCTTTAAACTCTCCAGTATCCATTATACTCAACAATTTTGAATCTATATTTATACCCCATCAAAAATAGGATTTTTAAAATCTCAAGTAAGGTTCTACACATCTGAATCTGGGGGTGACGGTTTTCTTGGTTTAGCTTACATCTAGGGGTAGAAAGCTAGGTACCCAATAGGTTGTAATTGATGGTGAAGCTTCAGCAAGACAAATTGCTCAAAACAAAACTATATGGAAGAATTCTTACCAAACTATGCACAAAGCACAAGGCAAGCAATCTACAAGACACCATAATCATCACAATCTAAATCTATTCCATGACGTGAAAACAATGATCAAACAAGTGAAAAGCAAAATATCCACGACAACTATTGGTTATTTAGCCTTTGACAGAAGAGGCGTACAAAAATTCAAAAACAACAACCACAATCCAAGAATCAATAAACAATAGAATCATTAGGTATATGGTCAATTTGTCTTTATAACATCTCTCCCCCACCACACCCCCCCCCCCCAAAAAACAAAACAAAACCAAAAACAAAAAAACACTTCTTGATTACCATCATCAATCGACCAAACCCTCAAATTCAACCCAGAAACAGTCATCAAAATCCATCATATATCATTTCAAAAGCTAACAAAATTTAAACTCTTATTAAAAAAAGACAATCAACGAAGATCAAACAAGATGATCATCGCAATTCAACTACAATAAGCGGTACAACATAAATCAATTTGAAACCCATGATCACCATATATAGAATAGATTAAATTAAGAAAAACCAAGGAGACGCCAAAATCTGCCCAGTTCAATCCAAAAACTCGTAAAAGAAAATTCTGGGTTGAAAGATTACCCTCTCCAAAGAGAGACTTGATTCTCCGACAACAAAATCTCTGATCATTTAGATTTTGAGTCTTCACAAATCCTTTATATAACAAAATTTAGGTCGGTTTTTTCTTTTTTCTTTAAATTAGAATTTTTCTTTTATTTTCAACCACAAAAGAATGAACTACTTAATTATAGTTGCATCTTGGTTATGTGCTCCCTTTCCTTTTTTTTCTTTGCTTTTTTGGTGGGTTATTACGTCATTCGAAAGGATGAGATTGAGTTTTGTGGTTGACTATCTTCCATTTGTGATGGTTTGATAAGTAAATTTTAGTCGTGCCAGAAATTCCCAGGAGGAAAGGATGACGCGTAGATTCAACGCACCTATGAAAACAGGTTGGCGCACTCCTCTCCCCCCCCCCCCAACCCCCCCAATAGTCTATTTATTGGTGATTAAAAAGAAAAAATTTCTTTTGGTTACATTTTCTTTTTGATCTTCTTTTTAACAGAATTTTCTCTTTGACCTTAATTTTAGTTTTTTTAAGGGTGTAAAGGGAGCTCTAAAGAATGATGTACGTATGATCTCTAACAACAGCTTTCATAGACTTTATCAATGTGATATTGATTCTTTTGGGGGGGCTACTTGATTATCTATTTTGCTGGGATCGGACTCCTTTCGCTCAATACGGGATAGAGTTTTGTCGTCACAGATTTGTTTTTTATTCTCAAGACTTGAACCCGAATATTGTTCTTAAATCAAGAAGATGTAGTTTGTGGGCACTTGGATTCAATATATATATATATATATATATATATATATATATATATATATATATA
>JACYFF010031957.1:107560179-107603916 GCA_017589665.1 Selenicereus undatus | reverse complement strand
ATTGTAATTTCAAATTTGTTTAACTTATATGTTTAATTTCAATTCTAGGTTAAATTTCAATTTGTAGATTAGTTTATTATATTCTTTAATTTTTTGAGTTTATTTACCAATTTCAATTCCAACTTTGTTTAATTTATATGTTTCATTTCAATTATAGGTTATCTCTTAATTTCTAGATTGCTTTTTTTTATAGTTTATTTGTTAATTTCGATATAGAATTTATTTAATTTATATGTTTAATTTCAATTATAGGTCAAAATGCATAGATATTTCAAAAAGATAGCTAAGGAATCCTCGTCGTTACCTTCAAGTTCGAAATCCGAAAATTCGCCTTTGAATGAAGAAGGTAGAAACGACAACACTCATGTCTGGAAATATGCGTCGATTCAATAATGCTTGGTATGGTGAATATGGCAATTGGTTGGAATATAGCATAAAGGAAGATGCTGCATTTTACTTGTGTTGCTATTTGTTCAAAAATGATGAAATAAGCCATTTTGGTGGAGATGCATTTACAACAAAAGGATTTGAGAGTTGGAATAAGATGGGTAGATTCAAAAAGCATGTTGGTGGGATAAATAGTATTCATAACCAATGTGATAAACGATGCGAGGACCTTATGATACAAAAACAATCGATACAAACTGCATTGAAAAAACAATCAGAACATGCTAAAGCTGAGTATAGGACTCGGTTGATGTATCAAGATTGCTTTTGTTTGAGGGTTTGCCTTTCCGAGGTCATGATGAAAGTGAACATTCAAAAAGGAAAGGAGTTTTTCGTTCCATTCTAAAATTTCTTGGAGAAAAGAATGATCATGTCGGCAGTGTTATTTTGAAAAATGCTCCTGGTAATTGTATAATATATTCATCTGACATCCAAAAAGATATTGCAAATGCATGTTCAAGAGAAACTGTTAATGCTATTCTTGAAGAAATTGGGGATGGATATTTTGCTGTATTAGCTGATGAATCTCGTGATGCCTCTTGTAAACAACAAATAGCTATTGTTTTGAGATACGTTGACAAAATGGGGTTCGTTATGGAGCACTTGGTTAGCCTTGTTCATGTCACTAGCACTACCGCATTGTCATTGAAAGAAGAAATTTATTCTGTACTTGCTAAGTTATCCTTGAGCCCATCCCGAATACGAGGACAAGGGTATGATGGGGCTAGTAATATGAGGGGGCACATCAATGGACTTAGAACTTTGATTTTGCAAGAAAATCCATCAGCACATTATGTTCATTGTTTTGCTCATCAACTTCAATTGACTCTTGTTGGGGTTGCAAATGGACATCCTCATATTAAAGGGTTTCTTGAGTTGGTCAATCTGACTTTGAATGTGATTGGAGGCTCTTATAAACGTAGAGATGAATATCGAACAAGACAATCGGAGAAAGTTGAAGAAGCATTGCGAATGGGTGAGCTTGTAACTGGGAAGGGTTTGAATCAAGAACTAGGACTGCAGAGACCTAATAACACTCGTTGGGGATCTCATTTTAAAAATTTGTGAATCTTATTGTCATGTTTGCTCCAATTGTTGATGTCCTTGATGCTACTGCAACGAATACAGATTCTGATGATAATGCTAGAGGTCAAGCTATTTTGGATGGTATTAAGACATATGACTTTGCTTTTTTATTACATCTTATGAAATTAGTGTTAGGCATTACAAATGCATTGAGTCAGGCATTACAAAGAAGGGATCAGGACATTGTAAATGCTTTGTCACTACTTGGTACAACTAAGAAGCAATTATAACGCACAAGAAATCGTGGATGGGATGCTTTGATTGATGATGTTAAGTCATTTTGTCTGAAACGTGATATTGAGATTCCTAATATGGAGGATTTTGCTCCACTTCGTACTCGGGGAAAGTCTAAACGTAGACTTTCTTCGGTGACAAATGAGCATTACTATCGTGTTGATGTGTTCTACTCAATTCTTGATATGCAAATGCAAGAACTTAATAGTCGCTTTACTGAGGCAAGCACTGATTTGCTAATTGGCTTGTCTTGTTTGAGCCCTGCCGACTCATTTGCTAGCTTTGACAAGGACAAGATACTTAGGATGGCTCGACTGTATCCAGATCATTGAGGCCCTTGGTTTTGAGTTGGACACTTACATCGATAACATGCGTGATGATGAGAGATTCTCTGACTTGAATGGACTTGGTGAGCTCTCTACAAAGATAATTAAAAAAAAGAAGCATTTGAGCTTTCCTCTTGGCATTGATTCTACCAGTTTTTACAACAACAGTTGAAAGAGTGTTCTCTTCGATGAAGTATATCAAGACCAACTTACGCAACCGAATCTCAGATGAGTTTTTGAATGATACTGTTATTACTTATTTTGAGCATGATTTGTTTGAAAGTATATTTACTGATGATATTTTGTATCACTTTCAAAATATGAAGTCTCGTCGAGGACAATTAGATTAGATGTAATGTAATCGTTGTTTAATTTCAGTTTATGACTATTGTTAAATTTTATATTGTGTACTATTAATTCTGACACCCCTCTTCGATTTTTCTGGCTTCGCCACTAGTCGGCTGCCACTGAGGGCCCGGTTTCCACTGCTAGCCCAGTTGATCTCATCCATCCACCACTGTCCGGAGTTTGAAGCTTCCCTGAGATTTGGGGTTTAGGCTGCCTGTTTCAATTGCGATCGACCTCATCCCAGGTGCAGTATGACCGCCCTTGGTGGTGATTGGCGTTAATTGATGGGAGACACGGTGGACGACCTCCATTTTTTGGATTGCATTTGGCATCGTGGTTGGGTTGGGAGTGTTGATTGTGATGACTTCATATGATTACATTGATTTGGTAAGAAACTAATAGCTAAGATTTGAAGTTTTTAGAGCATTCTCAATGGTGAGCCAGTTTTTTGGCTCACTAGTGAGGGCCTACTCTTTCCACATTATCCCATAAGCCAATTTATTGGCTCCCAAGTTTTCCTTTGCACAATGCAAGGCTCACAATTTGGGCTCATCAAATAAAATAATACTCATAGGCCCACTTTATAACACAAACTTTATTTTTAGAATAAAAAAAAGGAAAAACTAATTAAAAATATTTAAAAAATAGAAAAGCAAGAAAAGACCCGCCGCTCGTGTCCCACGAGCCACGAGGTAACCAGTGCAGCACCCCCCCCCCCCGCCTCACCCCCTTTCTCTCTCGTCCTTTTTCCCGCGTGAGCTCGCCATTGCAATTGCTCTTAGTTCTTGACCTAAGCACTAATTCTCAAAGGATGCATTCTAGAAATAGTCCTTTCAGCATTTAGCAAAAAGAATTGGATTTTGCACGTAAGGGAGGAAAAAGAAAAAGAGAAATATCATAAAATCCTTTCAGAAGATATCATAGCTAATTTGTATTTTTGAAAAAATTATTATTATTTTATTAACAGCCACTGCGCATCAGGTTCCGCCATTGCGAGATCATATTTCCCCTGAGTCGGACTTGCTGGTGGCACACTAGAAATAGTCCTCCAAAATTACAGACTGCTTGAAGCTATTTCCTAAGTTTAGCTTATTATTTTCCAGGCCCTCTAAAGTTGGGATTGTTGGTTTCAAAAAATTCTATTTTTTAATATAATTTGTTATAATTTTCAATGATAACAACTGTAATTAACTCCCAAAGATAGTTAAAATTTTTTAAAAACTAAAAAGTCTTCCAGACCTTGTGATTATTTACTTAAAATTAGGAACTTCAGGTCTCAAATGTGATTCTAGATGGTCTCTGCCAATAGTTTTCATTTATATGTAGCTCAATAAGCTTTAAATGGAAACTTTTTACCATGTCTATCTAGATCACATGCAGTCATGGATTAGTTTGGGTTGGGAGCTGACAAAGGTTCTGCTAATCCTTTAAACTACAGTCCCTCAAGGCACTTTGAGACAAGTACTACATGAGGCTGCTTGATTCTTATATATCAGGTTGAAATATAGCTTTTAATTTGAGGTTACTGCTGTCATTCTGTTAGACTAGGTTAAAACGTTACCTTCAGTTACTAATAATATTCCCAGGCAACTGCTTGGGCTGTAACAAAGAGATTTTTTCAGACATATTTCCCCAAGTTCCCAACTCACGCATAAGAGCACGTTCAAGGACATTCTCATGCATTGACTTTTGACATGAGTACATGATAAGATCCTTTTTATAATTTTTTTTTTAAAAAAAACTAGTTCCTAGGATCCCAGCTTATTTTCAAAATTGATTAGAGTTACTCTATGATGTCCCTGTAGCAGTATAGTGGCCTGACTTCCATAGGATATGTGAGTACTCGGCCAATGTTTGGAGCCGTCCAAAAGACTTCCTGCCCATTTACATACAGCACGGCTCATGCCTTTGGTTTGACTTGAGCCATCCCTCTGTATCCTCTGAAGTCTTCCCTGATTTTCCATTTGATGTCACCCTTCCGAATTCTATTGCCACCCTATCTCAAAAGCTTGGCATGAAACCCTGTCGGAATTTGGGTTATAATCAATGGTCTGGTGGCTCCACGGTCCCTGCACTGTGCATTGTTGTCCTAGAACTTAACCAGATATGCTTTTGTATGTCCTTTTAACTTTAACATCAAGAGCAGGTACTTTGACTCATCTTTAGCACCTATATCAGGATCACTATCTGTGTTGTACGCTTATGAGTTCTTCACTAGCCTGATCTGTGTTTGTTCTTAAACCTGCGTTATTAAAAATGTGTCCTTTAGCACCTATATCAGGATCACTATCTGTGTTGTACTCTTATGATTTCTTCACTAGCCTCATCTGTGTTTGTTCTTAAACCTGCTACCGAGTTATTAAAAATGTGTCCTGGAACCTATTTAATCATGTGTCTCAATAGATGGACAAGTTAATCCACCCAACTTGATTGTATGAATATACTTATATACATGCTGATGTGTTTTCCTGCCATGATGGCAGATATTGCTATACCATTTGGTGTCACTCAGTTACTCGTGATCTCTGCTTTGCATCACACCTTGCGTGCACCTAGCTGTTTAAGACCATACAAATTGCGTGCGCTTTCAAACTTTGAGAATGTCATGCACTGTATTGAAGTTGCAGTTTCATACGTGACCCTTAGCTTGTCCTGTAGATCCAGAATGGGCCGCTAATTCATTTTGGAATATGTTATGAAATGGAATCTCTGTTCAACATATGATTGCCTTGTTCATCCCTCCTTTTCCCTTATATGTTCTGTAGCCAAAGATTGATCCTGATTCCTTGGAGAACTTCTCATTGGAATGCCCCCGTGTCAAGGTAAATCCTCAGCCTTCACCCTTTGGCTACAAGGGAGGAGTTGTCCCGAGGGAAGCATTGCCAAACATAGTATTGGATGATCCCATAGTTGAGGATATTGACTCCAGTACATGGGCAACCTGTGGACTTGCAATAAAGGTAGAACCTCCTGTTTCTAGTCCCAGTGAGCTGTCCATGGCTGAGAAGTTTAGGCTTGCATTTGTGGAAAGAGATATGAGGCTGGCACCAAAACGCGCAAAGAATGCAAGGCAACATCAACGTCGTGCAGAGAGAGAATGGATGATGACAAGTACAGAAGCAAAAGCTATAGCTCATGCCTCAAGAGTAAGCAAATCTTTACGCAGTAAGAACTAGTTTCTCAGATCTGTTTGTTTGCTGCTTTTTGTCTTCAGCAACTACGTTGTGTTGTATTTTTGTTCAAATTGTACAATATGTTCCGAGAATAGTCAAAAGGGAGACTACAACTGGTCAGTGGCCATCTGTAGTAGCAATCGAGGATAGAGAAATTTACATCTTGTAGCGGAATTCCCTGTGTAATTCTTCCAACTAAACCATGTACATATCAATGGGAGGAATTCTGAGACTTCAATGCCTTTGGATTTCTTGTTTCCTTGTTTACCCACTCTTGCTTGCCTAGTTTGGGTTTCGGCAGATACACCCCTTTCTTCATAAACCAATCATTGCTTCTGTTTCATGCATGATTCTCGAAGATTATTGGTGTTACTTAAAGGGGCCTTCTTGACTTCTTCCATTGGCGTTTCGGGTTCATCCGGGATTCAGTAGATCCCTATCATCAGAGTATTGCATTCAAAGTTTCAAACTGTTGTCAGACTCATACTCAGCTTCTCGTTGTGGTGTTCAATGTTGATATAGAACTGTATCTTTCGAAGTGTCTACAACCATGATCTTGTAATCATGTAATGTAATCCTGTGACGGCAAAGACATCGACAGGTTTATAAAGAACTGCATGGCTAAAGGTATTTGGTTTGTATATGCCAAAGGCATAGGAGTATCATGTCACAAACATGCATAATAGAGCACTGTTGGTCAATAAAACAGCCAGGACTACGCTTCTTTCAAAGGAGAGGTTAGGGGCTTCAAACACAGGTGCTTGCATTTGATAATTGATATCCCTTCTTTGGAATGTCACCTTCTCTTCTAAAGCACATGCACTCCGTAGCAAGTTTCATTGATTCCACCAAAACCAGATGAATTGGTATCCCTTCTTTGGAATACCATGTGTGATTCATTACAACCATTTAACACGTGTAAGTTCTTTGAAAGTATCAGTACTTCATAAAAATCCAATTCTTTTCGACAAATTTATCCTATAATAAAAAAATAGACATTCTATCTTGTCATATATAACAAACAATTGAATTAATTATGAGATTGTACGATGTTTTCCGCTTGAAATTTCCATTTTCATTTATTCTTTGAAACTAACCGTTCTGAAATAGCGAAAGGAGTTTTAGATGTTGGCAAAAGACTTGGTATTTCTATCGTCGGAGATGAGAACCCAGCAATTAGAAGGATCACAAGAAGTTTGAGAAAGAAATTAAGAAACAAAGAGCAAGTTTGAGGTTCATGTGATCAGTAGGTGGAAATCTTAGATGTTGTTTGTGATTATAGCTAGTAGCTATTTGAACTTTCTTGTCTAAATTTATATTCTTTAGGATGTAGCAGCTGTCTACTTGATTAGTTGTGCAGTGATTGTATTATGTTTTCTTTTTTTAAGGGCTATATTCAACTAATAATCGGGGAAAAAAAACCTAACCGTTCTGGTATCGGCCTTCTCTTAAAAAAATAATAACCCTTACCTAACCGTTTTGGTATCGGCCTTCTCTTAAAAAAATAATAACCCTTGTCTCTTTGCTGGCATTTGATAAAATAATTATGATAGAGAGAAGAATAATAAATCAATTATATTTGTTTCAATTGTTTTCCCTCTGCCCCTTCCAAAACAGATTGAAGTCTTTGTTTTTTTTTGGGGGGGGGGGGGGTTTCAAGTCCAATCTTCCCTTGATGCAGCGCTTAAAGGGTCAGGAAAGGTAACGGATAGGGCTGTCAAATAGGTCAGGTCGGATCGGGTTCGTGTTCAGATCGAAGTTAAACGGATTGAAAACCCCCCGACCTTAACCTGACCTATTTAATAAACGGGTTGAAAAATCCAACCTGAAACCGTTTAACATTTAAACGGGTCAACCTGATTTTGACCTGTTTAACCCGTTTAAGTTAAACGGGTCAGAATCAGGTACCACTTACCTGTTTAACCCACTTAAGTTTCAAACTTTAAATGAACATGTGTGTGAGCCTGAGACTGCAGTTGGACACTTTTTAAACTATACATGATTACATGAATTTTTGGTATACCAACTACTAAACGAACCGGCTTCTGAGGAGATCAATAAGTCTTAGAGATCAGTAGCGAGGGGAGTGGAGAGGACATGGGGAGATCGGATCAGTAGAGAGGATAAGAGAGTGGCGACTGAAGGCTGAAGCAACTCAAACAAGCTCTAACTCTGTGAGGAGGAGTGGTATTGCGAATGAAGAACTGAAGAAGGCAAGAAGTCTTTTATATCTAGGGTTTTCACTTGATAGGGTGGGCTTTATGGGCTTAGGAACAAAAAATGCGAAAAATATACAATTTGAACTCCCCACCCCCTAGCCAAAAATCTAAAAATTAAAATTTTAATGCCCCAAAAAATGTTAAAAAAAACTACACATAATTATATACCGATAGACGGGTTAAACGAGTTACTGTAAATGGGTAAACGGGTTGACTTGTTTAACTTGTTTATTTAAACGGGTTAAACAGGTATTTTTTCGTGTTGAAAATTTCAACTTGAACATAACCCGTTTAATTAAATAGGTTAATCGTGTCAACCCATTTAATTAAACGGGTTAAAAATCTTTACCCAAACTCGTCTAATTTCGTGTTCGTTTCGGATCGGTAATCGTGTCGGATCAGCTTTTGACAACCCTAGTAACGGATCCATTTTTGTAAGGCAGTAAATATTTGGGGCGAGGTCTTCTAGGTTATTATTTTTACTAGTGCCCTTTTGTTTTTTTTCTTGAAGGGAAGCTACCAAGTCGTGTGGACTTGCGGGTTGAAAACTGAAATGCTAGCGCTTCCCCAACTGTAGAAAGCATTTACAAACGAAAAGGCACTAATTAAATTAATCGGTGAAGTCTTTATAAGTTGTTGTCAATGACCTAGGTTCGAATCCCGTCCTCATCAACCCTTATGCCTCATACATATCCACACCAAAAAAAAAATAAAAAAATCTCCTGTTTGGAGTAGCGGCCGATGACAAAAGAAGGGAAATGCCTCCAACTCAAGAGGGGAATTGTCAAGCTTGAGAAGAATTATATTATGGTATTGGAAATACATACATCCAAAAAGTAAATAGGTATATATATTAAAAAACAAATATTTGACACATACTAAAAAATAAATATTTGACACATATTCAAGTCAAAAATATATTTTTTCTCCAAAAAAAAAAGTCAAAAATATATATGTTACATGTGGGGTTATATTTTCCGGAGCAATATTTCTCTAGGTTTGAGTACGATTCCCATCCTCATGTCACGCTCTTGAAAACGATGCAAGCATCAAATCATCTTAACTAATCCATGTTAGCCAGAACTTCCTCCCTAGATCTGATAAAACTAACCCAAAATTCAAATTTAAACAGAATGACTTGAATTTGTACCTGATTCGACACTCGAAACAGCCAATTCTAAGTTGTTGAAACGAACGTGATACAAATCGAACTAATTTGATTCATACTTTTTTCTACCAAACTTATCTTTAGTAATAAGATAAGCTTGTTGGACAAAAAATCGAGTGACACAAAGTCAAGCTTAATCAAACGTAAGCCCTCTGAAACCAAAACCAATGTAGTTGACCCGAATGCGACCTGGTCCAAAGCCAGCCCAATATGAAATCAAACCAAGTGACCGGTTGACTAGATCAGGACCTAGGCAGGATAATTATAAGTTACAAAATCGACAATCTCTGCTCTTTCACTCTATAAAACCTGACTCAAACTTAAAATCCATCAATGATACAATCGATTATAAAATAAAAATTCAATCACAATCATAAACAACCAGCTTAACAAAGAACTAAGACAACAATTTGAAGCACAACAGGCATCACTAATTAAATTGAAAGGAATTCAAAGTAGTAAAAACAAAGCGAAGAAAATTGTTTGCAAAATCAAATCTATTTTGCTCACACAAATCTTAACGCAAACAAGTAGTAGGATATGAACCCCAACGTTCTTCTTGGAAGGTGAGTAATCCGCCACATTTACCAACGTGTTTCCTCAACAACTCTTTAACTTATCTATTTGTAAATGTTTTAACTTATTTATCACATGTTAATGGTATATTGTTTTTGCTTTTTTCAATGCCACCGTTGAGGTGTAGAATAAGCTACTAGCCCATAACTGTCTAAATATTGGGGTATTTGTTTTATTTGTGGCATCATAGAGCTATAGACAATTTCGTTCATTGTCCATAAATAATGTGGTTTTATTCATTTTGCTAACGCCATCATCAGCACATGAAGAATAAACCACCATACATTTTACAATAACATGTCAAGTTTTGATCTAAAATTGTTATATTGAAAATAGCTACCTCTAAAAGTGGACATGTTGAGCTCTAATTCTATACGGCATGTAACTCTTGTTTAAGACCCCCAAAAGGCAAGATTGTTAATGCCCAAAACTCCGTTAATTCAATGCACCAAAGTGTTGACCAAAAATCTTGTGGGTCCTATAAAACTCTCTGCCTGCAAGAGTAAAGTTTATCTACATCACCTAAAACCCCGGGGAATTAGGAACCATAAAAGAAGATATATACCCAGAAGTTGTGTGTTAAAGAATGGATACACATGGATTCCTTCAAAAGACTACATATATTCAATAATTCAAAAATATGATCTATCCGTCCACAAGGCAAATTTCCCTTTATCCCAAAAATAGAGTTTTGTACTTTAAACTTCTTCACACCTGCATGGATTAACCTTCATCCGCTTGTAAAGACAATAAATGCAAAATCAATGAGAGGAATACATATTTTGCACGAATGGTTATATGCTCTGATCCTGACCTCCATTGTGGTTGATGCTTTGGCTTAATTTTATCACTGGACTTTAATTGTTCCCCTTTGAGCTTCAAAAGTTCAACCTTTGATCTTCCGTATTCTTCTCCAAACGGTCCCTTAATTCAGTTCCGCTTATTTTCTATGAAGTACCAACAGTTAAGACCAGGAGATAGAGAAGTTAATCAGAGCAGGCAAAACGCGCGTTCGTAAAAGGCCACCATCTACGACATCTCAAGAACGTTTCTATCTCATCCAAACATATCATCACCAAACCAAAACATTAGGAGATTCGCGCTGTGCTGGATACATCTCCATGCATTTTCACGGGAGAAAAAATAATTTATTAACATTGTGTCTACCAAGTCAAAAATCCCTTAATACCCCCCTATTAAGGGGATATCATCCAATGTTTTCTCAAATCTAGACTAGATTGCCTTTATTCAAAAGAAACTATTCTCGCATAAACCACATCAAAAGAAAACCCGCATTCAAATTCATGTTCGACAACAATCCACGAATGGAAGCTTTTCCTGAGAGCCATTGCCGCTGTATAATCTTGATCAAAGCTCAGAACAAGAGTGGGACTGACAACTTCAACAATGGCGAGCAGATTACTGTTTCATCAACTGGCGAATGACATATGGAAGAATACCGCCATTATTGAAGTAAGCTAGTTCCACCTGTACACAAAAACGCCATTTCAGTGCATCTCAACCAACTCCACAGGAGACGGCAAATATGGCCAGTGGTAAAAATTTGGATTACCGGGTTGGTCCACTATACCAGGATAACCACATAGGGAATTCAGCAATATACACTAGGGGACAAATAAATAAGAGGGGAAGACTTTTACTCATAGACTTGGGTGACACTGTCACAGCAGGGAGTTGTGAGATAGAACGAAAAGGAGGTCAGGAGAGGCAAAAGGTCCCACAAGATGTTGGTCTCAAAGGAAACATATGCGACTGTCTAATACTCTAATTCTCGAAACGAGCAATAAACGTGAACATCAATGAAGAATGCCGAAGAACATGAAAGAAAACAGGTCATACCTCAGTGTCAAAGCGGAGAGTGCAGGTGAAGGACTTTCCATCATCAGTTTTGACTGTGACATCTTGTCCAGGCCTGATCTCGCTAATGTTTGATGGGAGGTCAATTGTGTAGCGCTCGTGACCAGTCAGTCCAAGTGTGTCAGCATCCTCACCTGCCTTGAAGCAAAGAGGAACGATTCCCATGCCAACAAGGTTACTACGGTGGATTCTCTCAAAGCTCTTGGCTATCACAGCTTTTACGCCCTGGCAAACATGAGAGTTTTGTTATCCTTCCAGTGTCGAGCAAAGTCACCTAACAAGACTAAACCGCAAGAACTAATGAGCTATTATTATATCAAAATTTTACTCACCTGCAACATCGGGCCCTTGGCTGCCCAATCACGAGAACTTCCACTTCCATACTCTGCCCCAGCAAGGATGATAGTGTCCTGTCCAGCCTCCTCGTATCTCTGTATTTGCAACAAATGGTCAGTCGCTAACCAAAAGAAGCAAACAAGCAGACATAGAATCCTCCAAAGCCCCTTCCCCCTCCCCCACCCCCACCCCCCAAAAAAGGCATGCAGTCACCAAGAATGCAAGTCCAGGAGGCATGGCATTACCGTCGCAGCATCGAACACATATAATTTCTCTCCAGATGGGATGTGCACTGTCTTTGGTCCCACTTCTCCATTCAACAGCTTGTTGACAATGCGGATATTTGCAAAGGTACCTCTGGCCATGATCTCATCGTTGCCCCTGCGGCTACCATATGAGTTGAAGTCCTTGCGTTCAACCCCTCGCTCCATGAGGTACTTCGCAGCAGGACTGTCCTTGTGGATGCTTCCTGCTGGAGAGATATGGTCGGTAGTGATACTGTCACCAAAATTGAGAAGGCAGTAGGCATCCTTCACTCCATGAGGACCAGGTGGATCCAAGCTCATGTTCTTAAAATATGGGGGTTCATGGATGTATGTTGACTTGGGATCCCATTCATAAAGACTAGCTTCAGGAACTTGAAGAGAGTTCCACATGGGGTTGCCCTGAGTGATGGCCTGATATGTACTCTGGAACATGTCTGGCAACACACTTGATTGGACAACCTGGGATCGCATATGATCACACAATATGACAAAATTAAAAGTTATCCAACCTTGAAAGAACATTAGCAGACTGAACCACTCGGTCACGTACCTGCGCTACCTCTTCAGAGGTAGGCCAGATATCTTTGAAGTACACATCCTGGCCGTCCTTTCCTTTCCCAATAGGTTCCTTCTCAAAGTCTATGTCAACCTAGACAACATAACAGTCTCAACATCAGATACAACTTGTCCCCTTCAACAATGAAGTTTTCAAAAAAGTAAGGACAATAAAGTATTGGCAGGCCATATTTATTTCTGACAGCACAATCACCCCCCACCCCAAAAACAAAATGAAAAAGAAATAAAAATTAATGTAAGAAGAACACAAGCGACAAACAGAGCAAATGGTTTTGATCTCATTGGATACTGGAAGTAATTACCACTATTACCATACTTTACAGTGAACAACCACCAGTGAACACAGGGCCCCCACAGCTCCCTACAAATGCACAGTCAACACAGAACCCCCCGAAACCCCTCAAGTCTTAAATGAGAGGGTTCCACAGTAGCTTTTGCGAGACTGGCTTCCTTCCTTATGGGCCAACTACATGTCATTACCACTTCTTCCCTTTTGTCTTAGCTCTCACAACTTTGTAGGGCCACACAATATTCAGCCAACTAGTTCATAAGAATATCCCATCATGAATAACCAGTCGACAAATTTGGGCATATATGATATAGCTATCTATCTATCTATCTAGCTATCTACATAATACTACTTTTTAGTGATCTCGTGGGGTAATGACATTTTTTTTTTTGATAAGAAAATGGCGTAATGACATGTGGCAATCACTCATTGGATTGAAGTTTTTTCTTTTTAATCATGTAGCTAAATATTATCAAGTTCATTACTCATTAATGGAGATACGTTGATTATTCATCCAAAAAAAAAATGCAGATATATTAATCGTGTGGCTTTTGGCATCTTAATATATAATAGACTCTCTTATGAAATGATTTACCTATTTGTTCAAATGTATGTAAAATACTTTTTTTTTGGTGCAGATGCAAAATACATAATAAATTACAATTCATATCATTATACATATTTATAAATTGATAGCAAACAAAGTCATCAAATAATCAAAATAATGAGAAAACAATACCACCAAGATAAATCACCTACACCGTGCACAGCATGAGGTATATCACCAGCATCATACAATTCCTGCTTCTACAATGTGCTAGTCTAGGGGTGCATTTAAGCCAAGCCGAGCTTAGCGCAAGCTTGCCAAACTTGGAGCTCAACTCATGAGCTCAAAAGTGGGCTTGGCTCATGGCTTAGCGAAATTACGCTCGAGAGCTGGGCCGTCTCAAACTCAAGACTAGTATTAGCTATTCCAAGGCATTGCAGTTTTGCCACTGTCAGCCTCAGCTCAACTAATTCAAGGCTCAGATATACACTTGCCTTTTAAGATATAGATATGGATCTCGCTTCTTGAGGTTCAGATCATCAGATGTATAATGAAGCCCTTAGATAAATACCATAAGTATTGATGAACATACCTATCTGTGTAACCACCATTGGAGAATCATAATTGTCCATATGGGTAGCTAGCATCATAGCCATTGGGTAATAAGATTAGGGTAATAAGGTCATGCTTGCATAATTGGCGCAATTACTCTACCTCTCCCTTGACGTAAGCATATGAGAAAATGAAAACTCTAAATTGCAAAAACGTGACGGAAGACAAAGGAGACAAAAGTCCAATTAGGATATAAAAGCCATCCCAGCACAAGGTGACCAAAAATTGTAGATTCTCAAACAAAGTAATTAAGTGTTAGCAAAAACACAGTTCTCAAAGAAGGTAATTGTTCTTACACTGAAAACCTTTTTTTTGGGTATTCTTAAACCATAATACTTGTTTCTTAAGAAGGCCTGGAAAGCTCATTGAGCCTGTTTAGTCTAGGCTCAGCTTGGCTTGGGCTCACCTACACCCCTAGTCACAACTGAATTAAATTGTTTACCCAACACCTGTTTCCACCATTACCACTATGTTTTGTAACATTCCAGCCTCTAAGATAGCAAACCTCGAAATCAGAAAACTATCGAAATCCATTAGTTTGCGGAGATGCTCTAATACTGATACCAGACCTATTATTCTTACACTGAAAACCTTTTTTTTGGGTATTCTTAGACCATAATACTCGTTTATTAAGAAGGCCTGGAAAGCTCATTGGGCCTGTTTAGGCTAGGCTCAGCTTGGCTTGGGCTCACCTACACCCCTAGTCACTACCGAATCAAATTGTTTACCCAACACCTGTTTCCACTATTACCACTATGTTTTGTAACATTCCAGCCTCTAAGATAGCAAACCTCGAAATCAGAAAACTATCAAAATCCATTAGTTTGCAGAGATGCTCTACTACTGATACTAGACCTAGGTTTACGCACTATACATCATTGTAAACGTTTGAACCTTCATGATGCTACAGGCCTCTCACAGAATTCGAAGAACCTAACTAAGCTTACCCACGAAGAAAATTCTTATGTGCAATAGGGGACAGGGAATCACTGTTTTGAATTTTAATCTCATGTCTATATGAGTTTCTGCATCATCAAATTTCCCGTATTCTATCAAGAAATCAGCATTGCTATACTTACCGTCCCGGCAAGTGCATAGGCAACAACCAAGGGAGGGGATGCAAGATAGTTGGCTCGTGTCAGGGCGTGAACACGCCCTTCAAAATTACGGTTTCCAGAAAGCACAGCTGCTGCAACAATGTCTGTAGTAGAAATCAACAGCAGATGTCAAACATGGACTTTTCTTGTAAGTATCAAGAAACAGATGCTTCAACATGCAGAAAGCCACATCCATTAATTCTATGAATTGGAGGATATTGAAATACTTGTTAACTGCTTAATTATACATCATGTGCTCGATTATATATCATGTGCAACCAATAACATCTCAAATTGTTGTAATGCCTGTATAACACAATCACATGGCCCCACATACATTATTTGGAAGCTTCAAATGTAAACAGGATATTACTATGGCACAAAGATATTATTGCAGCTAAAAAGCATACAGCTATATATATCAGATGAAGCACAAACCATTCTCCGTAATTGCTGCAGAAACCGATTCATCAAGGTCCCCTGAGTTTCCAATACATGTTGTGCACCCAAAACCAACAATGCTGAAGCCCTGCTGATTCAAGTACTTCTGCAGGCCACTATAATAGAAAAGATGTACCCAAATTTCAAATCTATAAAAGAACACAATGGTAAGGAGTTTTGTACAATCATTCAATAATCAAACAATTACCTCTTGAGAAGGTATTTTGTAACCACTCCGGAACCAGGGGCAAGACTGGTTTTGACCCACGGTTTGACCTGACAATAAATAAACCATTTCTTTTAGAAAAATACATGATGACAAAAAACGGTTGACAAAACACGAAGATGGCAGAAAGGGAAGACAGAAGATTAACTAGAACAGCTTATAAATTATGCCCTTCCCAACCGACCAAAAGCTACTGCCTAGCCAAAGGTCAAATGCTAGATTTTATTTTAATATTAAAATATCAAATACTGCAGATCTAAATGCAAGAGAAGTTAACAACTTTCAGGAAAAGATCTTAATGTGAGACAATACCAAAGATGAAACTGTGGAATAGAACTAAAATTTCAACACTGTATGCTAACCTCCAAACCCAGCTCACAAGCTTTCTTTGCGACCAAACCAGCACCTAGCATGACACTGGGGTTTGAGGTGTTTGTGCAACTTGTTATTGCTGCTATAACAACACTGCCATGCCCCAACTGAGCAGGCTGACCATGGAAAGAAAAGTTCGCCACTTTGTCCTGCTCTTCTTTTGGAACAGCAAAACCCTACAGAAAATCATCATCTTATGAGTTATGACACATACAATACAAGGGTAATAGAAATTTGGAGACAAACTTCAGAAACAGAAATGACTGTCCTAAACCAAGAAAAGCAATATGCAGCAAAGATATTCAGGGATGAGCAGACACACAGGCCAAACCAAGGGACTGCTCTAAAGTTCAAATAAGGCATCTGATGCATTCACCTTAAAACCAACTTTATTGTTAAGACATGCATTCCAGTCAGCCTTCATTTCTTTCAGTGGGACACGGTCATGTGGCCTGTCAAATAAAGAAAAAGAGGGCCCAAAATCAGAAGGCACACTTCCGATGTCTGGAAAACAACAGAAGAGGAATGAGAAGCATTACCTTTTTGGTCCTGATATGCAAGGTTCAACCTCAGATAGGTCCAACTCCAAGTAAGATGAATAGACTCTTTCTTGTTGAGGCTGAATTACAAACAGCATGTCGACAAGATAGTGTCAGAACAAAGCACCAAAAGCACACCATACAACAAGCAAAATATCTTTACCTCATCATAGTCAACAAACATGTTGTTTGCACGCAAGTATGATTCAATCATAGACACCTGCAATATAAGTAAAAGAAAAGTAAAATGTCAGAATCAATTTAATTCCACAGTAAATCTTTATCTCCGAAAAATAAAGTCTGAAAAAGGACAAGATAATCTAAGGGAAAAAGAGCTCACAGTCTCATCACTTCTTCCAGTCAACTTCAGATAGTCTAACGTGACATGGTCCACAGGGAAGAACCCCATGGTTGCTCCATATTCAGGAGACATATTTGCAATAGTAGCCCTATCAGCAAGTGACAACTGACCCAGGCCTTGTCCTGTATGCATTAAAAACGAAATTAATTTGATGACCAAACAGTGCCATGCTGGCATCAAAAGGAAGTCACCATCCACAAAATAAATACACAAACGAGTAAATAAGTATGGGTGTACATACCATAGAACTCAACAAACTTGCCCACAACACCATGCTTCCTCAACATCTGTGTAACTGTCAATACCAGGTCCGTGGCTGTAACACCATCTTGCAATTTCCCAGACAACTTAAATCCAACAACACCAGGTAAAACCATGCTCATGGGCTGCCAAATTAAAAGGAATTATCTCAGTAGGAAAATCCAACTTACTGACTACCATCTCTGGGTTGGGACTCGGGACCAGAATACATAACGGGATGCAGGACAAGAAAGAACCCCTATACACATATGATCACCCCTCACAGAAAACTGATGGAAATCAGTGAAGGGAAATTCTCGCCCAGAAAGAAACATTGATGTGTTCTACATCTTCCTTGACAAGAGTTCAAGGAAAAGGGAAATAAAGCAAGATGTATACTCCCTCCCAATTGCCCCATCCCAAATAGTGGGAATTCAATAGTTTCTGAATGACCGAGATCAATGAGAATTTGGAAAGAAAATATTAGACCTTGGGGCTCCTAAGTAGCTTAGCAAGAGTAGACATTTACCACATGAGACTATGAAGTTTCAAAAGTGGATTGAAGCCAAAGGGTAAATACATTCACAAAATGAAGAATGGTTTCCAGTACCCATGACAGGATAGACACCAGAAAATTTCCTCAGAGAGAAGAACTGGTACCTCCCACCCAACATCTTGTAATTCAATAACAAAACCCAAAAAATGTAATATACATGCATATTTTTTCACCTCGCAAAGCTATTAATATCCACTTTTAGATTATATCATATATCTCCTATGAGCAACAAAACTTATTCACATTAAATCTGATAGGAACAAGATCAAGTTAGCAACATCCACCTGACCAAGCATAGCAGCCTCAGCTTCGATTCCTCCAACTCCCCAACCAGCAACTCCCAGTCCATCAATCATTGTTGTGTGTGAATCAGTTCCAACTACACTATCAGGGTACAAAAGCCCATCACGGTTGAAAACTACCCGTCCAAGATACTCAAGATTGACCTGTCATTGCATCCAAAAGTTCAGATGATCAGCACAATTATTTAGCAAAGAATTAATAAAGCAAGGAACCACAACAAAATCAAAACACATCTTTATCAAACATGTTCTCCCTTGAATGAACAATCTACAGGTTCAGTCAGAACAGTAAGTACTACTACATCAGATATTAATAATAATTCGTAGAAGATTTACGTGCTTCATCATCTTGGTTAATCTGAAGCCTTGAAGCTGTATTCTAATTGACAAAGAAGAGCCATACATCTTAGAAACTACAGTGATAAGAATAATCTCGGGGCCCCCCCCCCCAAAAAGGAATATTGAAGGCCTTGAACATAAGCAAATTGCAAAGGCATTGCATACACAATCATCACAACCCAAATGAGAAACCATGGAAAATGGGTGATTAATGCGAGACTGTTCTTACCTGGTGCACAATACCAGAACCAGGTGGAACAACAAGCATGTTATGGAAAGCAGTTGATCCCCATTTAAGGAAAGCAAATCTCTCTTTGTTCCTCTGAAACTCAAGTTCCATGTTTGCTTGAACTGCATTCTCAGACCTAGTTACATCCACTTGAACTGAATGATCGATTACAAGGTCCACCGGAACCTGTCAATAATCATAAAAAATTTAGATGCATGTACATAGAAGTATGGTATATGAACTCAGTAACAGACATCTTTTTTTCTGAAAATATAAAAAATGAGAGTGGATCAGAAGAGGAGTTAAAATGAGAGTAGACCGGAAGAGGAGTTGTCATTTATATCCCAATAGTGGTTAGATATGTATAGGGATGGCAAAAGGTTGGGGAATACCGTCCCCGCCGGGGCCCCGCCCCGAAGTGGGGGAAAATCCCTGTTCCCAAAGGGGACAGGGACGGGGACGGGGAGGAAAATTAATCCCCGCTCAGGGATGGGGACGGGGACATGGTTCAACCCGTCCCCGTCCCCATTTCCCCGCCGGGTATTTTGCCCCGTTCCCATCCCCGTTCACAATTCCTCGATTGGGGAAAAATCCCCGCCTCCGCGCCCCAATTTTAATTAAAATTAAAAAAATAACCTTATTTTCAAAAATTTTAAATGAAACAACTAAGGTTATATATGTAATTTTCTTTGTAAAAATCTTAGGTATATACTGGATTTGGTAGTCATGGTCGTAAAGAGTTTAGAAGGTAAGGAAAAATCAGCGAGTAAAAATCCCCGTTGGGGCCCCGACGGGGATTAAATCCCCACTGGGGATGGGGACGGGGGGGAATTTTTTCCCCGCAGCGGGGAACGGGGCGGGGACGGGGGACGGGGGGCGGGGATTCCAGCGGGGACGGGGAATATACTCCCCGTCCCCAACCCGCCCTGTTGCCATCCCTAGATATGTAACAGGAGCTATCCTATCGGCCAAATGAATTCATTGAGCTATGATTCTCATGTAAAGGGAAAGATCAGGCACAAAGAAGCGACAACAAACCAATGGGTTAATCTTGTTGGGATCACTGCTAAGGTTCTTCATAGCATCCCTCATTGCAGCCAAATCAACCACAGCTGGCACTCCAGTAAAATCCTGAAGAGAGAAAATCAAGCTTAGGAAATCAGCTCACATATGACACATTAAAGACTAGGCCAGAATCAAACCACAAACCTGCAAAAGGACACGGGAAGGCTTGAAGGGGATCTCAACTTGTTTCGGTGCACTGTTTTCCCAGTCAATGATTTTCTCCACATCCTCCTTGGTGACTTGGAAGCCATCACAGTTGCGAATAGCAGACTCCAACAAGATCCGAATGGAGTAAGGAAGCTTGTCTGACACAACAGTTAAACAGAAACTACAATTAACATCAAGTGCTCTTGAATGCAGCAGACAAAAGTCAAGGCCAAAAGAATTTGGCCCCAAATAGAATAAAAAACTGTTAGACTACTTTGGGATTTAGCTCTCTCTCTTATGGGGATTAGTTGGTTTCAACCTTCTAATGTTAGAGATGTGGTAGTAGCTTGGAGGAGAAGGATGAAGAAGCGTTGGGTCCTCGAAGTTTGGAACATGGTGTCTTTGGCTATTTGGTGGTCTACATGGAAGGAGAGAAATCGTCGGATCTTTGACGATAAAGCCGTGTCGCTTCAAGATTTTAAGCTTTATTTTTTGAGGTTGTTGTATAGTTAGAGTGTTGGGCTTTGTGGTAACAAAAATTTAAACTTTTTGGCTTTTGTCGATTGCATTATGGATGAGAGCTTAAGGGCATAATGTTTTTGTATTTGCCCCTGTTGTAAATGGGTGACATCCCCTTGGTGTCCTTTTAATATACCTCTTGATTACCTACCAAAAAAAAAACTAAAAAAAAAACTGTTAGACTACATGAACTGAGATGCTAAGGAAAAATATACCAATTCTTGGATCGTTCAGAGCTGGTAGACTGTAGAACTTTCCAAACTCGCCACCCCCAGGCTTGGGTAGACTAGTAAAGATTCCCTTGAAAGGATGCTCGGAAGCTGAGAATTGTTAACCACAAACGAGTATGATAGTTAGTTAATTACCACTGCATTGTCATCAAAAATCGAAAACATGAAACGAAATCCAATCATCAATGCAAAAGTACCATACAACTCATGGATTCAACAAGACAAGCAGCAGCTAAAACTTAAACCCAATTCTATAATACAATATATGTATTATCGACCATTGTACCAGATGAAGCACTGAAAAAACTCCACAACACATTGATTTCCACCTAAACATAGCAATGTGACATAAACCAATTTAATAAAAAATCTCTCAGAATCAGCTTCGCCGCTTGCAAGGCAAAGTTGCCTACATTTGATCTTCCCAAACCCTGTTCGGGCATTCAATGTTCCACCGTTATCGAGAGCAAGACCTTAAGCAAAATTGACTTCATAGTCCAACAATACCAAGTCATTTACCTAATAAATCCAGATTGAATTACGACATTAAACGAAGCAACAAATTTTATATGCAATCATCGCATAATTCCGCAAAATAACAATTCATTCTCCTTCTAGAAACAAAGGAATCATCAGCAGTCAAAATCAACGATTCAAATACATCATCGCAACCAATTAAAAACCACAATATATTTACTCATTGACTAAACTCTTTTTCATTTTCCGAATAATCTAACGTTGACCATCTAGCTAATCATTCAACCATTCCTCTTCAAGCAAAGAATCCATCAATCTAATCAACCCACAATCCCAAACCCGATCTACTTTTCAAACAAAAAGTCAGATAGCGATTCTTCTATTCCCCAAAAACAGGGGGAAAAAAAGATCCAGATATTTAATCACCAAAAAAAAAAAAAACTCAAAATCCTTTACCCATAGTAGCAATCTTGCGTTGGAATTGCTCAATCACAGGAGTAGAAGTTCTGATCTGAGCTCGGAGGCTGACCGGTGATCGCCAGTCAACACCGTGACTCCACCGGGGAACGGCGCACCGGAGGGATCGGAGCGCCGAGAAGTAGCTGATCGGACGGTGACCGGAGACCGGTGATCTAGGGATTGATGAGTAAATCCGAGAAGTAGTAGTAGTAGAAGACGAAGAAGTGGGTGTAGACGAAGAAGAGAGCGTTGAGGCTAAACGGTGCCTTGCAGCTCTCAGCAGTGGGGAGGTTGAAGACGATTTTGTAGCTATCATGACTCTCAACCGTTTTAGAGAGAGAAAAATTAGAGATAGAAAGAGAGACGAAAGGGTGGGGTTTTTCTGTCACTATTCCCTATACGATATCTTAAAGTGTCAGAAATTGGGGGAAATTATTGCGGAAATCTGAAACCCTAACCCTAAAAATTTACGAAAAAAACCATTAAAAATGAGAGATGAGAGAGAAATGTGAAGAATGCGTCAAGAGAGACAGGGGGTGGGAAAATCAAATAGAGACACTGGAGAGATGGGTATTTATTGTTTCTAGGGAAATGATATAACTTTTTTTTACAGTATTTTTCGATTATCCTGTGTAATGCACCCCAGAGGGGATCTCGATCAGGGGCCGTTGAATGAGGGCCGTCGATTGGGAATCTTGTGGTTTTGATGTGGGAAATGCTGTGATGTGATGGGATGCAGAGAAAGGGACGGCGGAGATAACACGTGATGATGCGAGTGCGTAGGACAAGAATCGGGGATTAAATTTGACTATTCTATTGGAAGAGTTTCTCTTTCTTTTTAATTTTGCTTCGGGCGCGTGGCACCCACAAGCTAATTCATCAAATCCCTTGAAATGTGTGCCCCCACCACCCCCCCCCCCCCCAAAGTAATTTTTAAAAAGTAAAAAATTTGACTGTAACAAATTTACAATTTTTGGGGCCTGAAAGTCGGGAAATGTTCTCATATTTTCGTACAATGATTGGTCGATGAAAGTCTCTATCTAGATATACGAATGGAGGCTAAAATTCAAATCGTTAAGACTCTTCAAAGTGCTGATTAAATTTCTGATTAGGTTATGGGTGATAGAATATCGCTTAATTTTTGGAAGAAAAAAAAACAATTCTCATACCTAATAATTCTATTCTCCAAAAAAAAAAAATACAATTATGAAGTTTTCCTTTGTCCTTATGTGACTCAAATTACCATAATAATTCAAATAAATACATAAATCTATAATATGCAACAAATAGATAGAGAAAGAAAAAAATCTTATAATTTTGTGGTAGTTGCACCATGTCCCATCCTGAGGCACAACAACAGCATTTATAAATTTCATCGCTTTCACTGCGTTACACCTTTTTGCTCTCTACTTTTCTCATATCAAAACACACAATAGCCTCCTTCATTAGTAATTGCACCAGAAATATGCAATCATAAAACAAAGTAAAACCTTATAGTATAAATTAATGTTCCAATATATGAAATACAAAATCTAAAGATTGATAAATCGATGATTGTTCATGTGCACTTTTCGTGTTTAATATAAATGTTGCTACAGTCGTGTGTACAGTAGGATTTAAGGTTTAATTACTTTAATCTTAGGTAAATAAATGTACAATTCTATACATCACTACATTGGCCCCCTAATAGCATCACATTGAACAGTTATGTTCTCCCAATTTCAAAATTTTCATTTTCCAGTTGTAGCACATAGGTGAATCGTATATATATTCCACCACATTCGATCCTTAACAGGTAACCAATAAAATCATCATAATACATGGAACCAATGACTCACATCTATATAAAATATAGGGAAAAAATATATCACTATGTTTGCCTCATAATTTTTTGTAAATTGGCATATTTTTTTCCCAAATTTGGATTTTTCAATTTAAGAAATACTTGAGAGTATCTCTATAACATCTACCATCATGAATAAAAAAGCGATCCAATCGCCCCTCTCCCAAATTTTTCTAATTGATGAAATTTGCGACCCTCCCTTACTCACCCCATTTGTTATTCGCGTCGTTTTGCTATTGATGAATTTACAATACAAATCTTATGCTTATTAAAAGTGGGCGAATCTATCACCAGAATTTTTTTTAAAATTGTACCTTTTTGTGTTTGAAGGAGCTATAAAAGACAATACATATAATTATAATACAATAGGGGCAGCAAAAACTAAGTTTGAGACCTAATATGCCGAAGACTTTATTGTTAATCATTAAGTTAAGCCATCATTGACAAATAACCACTCAACTAAGGCCTCATCAACAAATGAATATTACACCTTGTAGGGAAATCAAGGGTGTACCTTAGAGATGCGGAAGCGTAAGAATTTGCTGCTCGCGAATTGCCTACAAATATAGTTGAATCAGGTTAAGGGTGGCTACTAGAGTCACCGTATAACATCACACCCCAAACCAATCCCTAGTGATGGTAGGATTAATGTGAAAGATAGTAGAGAGGGGTAGAGAGAGAATAATGTATTTCACCAGCTTGTTAAACGCATAACCAGCTCTTTTTAAATCATTACCAAGATTTGTAACTGATTTGTACTTATTACAAACAATTAATACATAATTAATCGTGCATTTAATGTGGGCATCAATTTGACCGTTACTATACACTCGGTCAACAGCTCCCCCTCAGTCACATAAATCGTAAATCTCATGTCTCTCTACCAACGAATCTCCTCACGTTTCATACTAGGAATAGAGTGTACGACTAAAAACAAATCAAAAGTGTTATATCAAGTCACCATCTCACTAACATAATACTTTCACAAAATACGATACCCCAAATCATCCTCAGCATCACCAGTGGTATACATAATCCCTTTATGCCATATGATATATCATATGATTATATAGCCAATATAATCGTATGGGCTGACGTGGTGATGATGGATAGATTTTTCCTTAAACACTCATGAAATTCTATCTTGGCTTAACTGCTTTCCTAACGTGTTTTCACTTAACTGTATACATCATGGCCCTTAAGAAACACATTAAGGTAGCATCATCAAGCCTTGGCTTCATATCATAGCTTTAAGACAAATGATCATCGTCCATAGGGTCACACGGTGACAAAACATAGAGAAGTCAATTGTCACTTCATATATGGGTCGTCTTATAAGCACACACAATATGAAATGTGTGTCATGACACAACTCTCACTCAGCTGGGTACGTCATTCTTTATGTCATGCGAATCGTCAGTCTAGATTTTCATCCAAAAATCTCACATGAGCCACTAGATCAACATATTAAATGTTAATCTTGACACTCAAGATTCAGCTTCTGAGGCTTCAATATGAAATCTTTATTTCATACTCGACTCCCACGAGTCTCATCTTAGACACACTAAGGCGACTATAGTCATTTTAACTCATACACTTCCAGTGTGAGTAATCAATATTGCAGACCTAGTGCCAATATGATACAGTCTCATCATGCCCGCTACTTAAGCGTTGAGGCGATTGTCTGTGTGACTAGGCCAATCAGAGGCCCAGTGACATTTCAATATGCCTAACATGCGAAAATAAATCATGCGCATTTTGCTCATTCACAAAGAAAACATGTCCATCACAAGACACATCTAAGCACTAAACCTTATGAATTCCTAGACTCAACAAATGAGCTTTGAACACATCACTATGAAAATGTTTAGTCAAGGGAACATAATTGCCTTGTTAGTTTACTTATACCTCATGGCAATGCTTTTTGTCTCTATGGTAACAAGACACACAATCTGCCTCCATAGCTGACATTATTATGCAGTTTTGCTTCTTACTGCGTTATGACATGACTCTTCCACTGAAAGTGAAGGCGTGTCCTAAGGTTAACCTAGACTCATCTGGGTCACCATCCCAGTCGACCTTTAAGTATCCTCTCGACTTAAGGTCCCTCGTTGATAGCATAAAACTAAGTCAGCAATACCACGAAGGTAGCACTTGACTCTCTTGATGGCTTGCCACTTAACAAAACCCGGGTTACTTTGATAATGACGTACCAAATCAACTGCAAAGCAAATCTCAGGTCGTGTACATAGCATGACTTACATTAAGCTTCCTACGCCATTCGCATAGTTCATTGTCTCTATTTCATAATCTGTTTTAGGCCGTTGATCAAGACTTAAGGTTAGACCCATCTCAACTGGAGTACCTAGGGATTCGGAAGTATAAATCCAAAATTGTTCCAAGACCTTTTTATGCATGCATCTTGGGACGGTTTGGAATCATTTTCACTTCTAGGACATACCTAGTTTAACATACGTCCTTCATCTCGAAGACATAGGACAACCACTTTGAAGTAGCTCCGATCAACTCCAAGTTGTTCCTAGCCAATAGTTTGTCATTAACGTACATGGTAAGAAACATAATCCCTATGTTGAGATTTTGACATGCACATGATGGTCTCCTAAACCCATAGATAAGCCAAATTAAGTTATGATTCCATAGAATCTAAAGTACCAAAATTCAGAAGATCGCTTAAAACCATATATGGACCTTTTTTAGGACAACGCACCTTGTTCTTTTGTCCCTTTGATACAAAACCAATGGGTTAGTCCATATAAATCTTTTCCTCAAGATTACTATTGAAGAAAGCAGTCTTTACGTCCATTTCGAGCAACTCAAAGTTCAAATGGGCAACTAGGGCTAAGAGGAGCAGGGTCTAAACTTATCGATCAAACCATCTGCCTACCGTTTTATCTTGAAAACTCATTTGCTTTCGATAGACTTGTGTCGGGGCAGAGGATCAATGAGTTCTAAAACCTTTCTTCTTGCCATTGAGTCCATCTCATCCCCCATGGTTTCCATTCACTCTTTATGATTTGGTGAAGCAATCACCTCTTGATAAGCGGTAAGATCCTTAACTTACAAGGAAGTGTATAGGAATGTTTCATTTTCAACTTAGAAATGTCGTTGAGAAATTCTTCCATACCCACTCCTTTGGATCTTGGGACCTTCATTATTTGTCTGCCTAAGTGATAAGTCCCTCCCCCTTTCTCTAAGAGGTCTAGGACCCTAATCATGAGGAGAATTACTCCACTATTCATTCGGTGTGTGGGGTCCTAAACGCGTGGACTAACTGCATGTTCAGGAATGGGAGATCGAGGACAAACCTCATTCTCAGGTTGACTCTTCTCAACATTTGGAGATTGAAGACAAATCTCATTCTCCTTAACAGACAAACCTTCACATTCCTACTAAATAAGGAAGGTGTACCATCCTCGGTGACTTAGTGAGAATTCAAATCCTCCCCCTCACCGAGAGACGGTTGAAGGTCTTGTTGTAACTCTTACAAATTGAGGTTCTTTTTAAATTTCACCAAAAGCTTGGGAACTTATCCTTAAGAAAATCAACACTACGGGAATTCATTTCATGAAGAAGATATTTACGACCTCGATTGGTTCAAAAAGTTCTAATATTTCGTTCCAATTGAGTGTTACTTCCGCTATAAAGTATATGAACACATCAAGTACCTAATAGCAGTTA
This sequence comes from Selenicereus undatus, assembly GCA_017589665.1. Classification (NCBI taxonomy): domain Eukaryota; kingdom Viridiplantae; phylum Streptophyta; class Magnoliopsida; order Caryophyllales; family Cactaceae; genus Selenicereus; species Selenicereus undatus. Next base: position 107,576,694 of record JACYFF010031957.1, on the reverse strand, counting down.
GATAATAGGTATACATATCTACATCACAAATATATCACACCATGAGATGCTTTCACATTCATGGGCCCACAGATGTCTTGAGTGAATGAACACTAAAAGATTCGACGGGCTCGAAGCCTTACTAAAAGACTTCATAGTTGCTTTGTTAACTAAACTTGACTCACACACGGGCACCTTAACCCTAATGAGTCGGCTTTAAAAGACCATATTTAGCTAGATTGATAACTCTATCTTGACCTTCATGATTAAGTCGAGCATGCCTAAAATAGAATTGAAAATGAGGCAAAGATGGATGATGTCTTTTTTCGTCCAAAACATTGAAAACACCTTTCAATGTGACATGGCTAAACAAATTGCCATTGTGTACGATATTTAAGACATCTAGATGAAAACTAAAGAGAAAACCAATATCATAAACAAAAGACATAAGGAAACATAGCACCCCAGGTGCATAGAGAGCATTGTGAAGAAGCAACGCATTCTCTTTACCAAGATATGCACCTTCTTCACAGTTGTAACAAAAACAAAAATTTGAGAACTCACTGGGTAGCGATGAAAGTTCACAAAATGAACTTGATCCTAAATTATGTGCTTGGTTGCCCCCGAGTTTACAATTCCCTAGGAATCATAGTTTGCAACTAATGCTATGGAGCACACATATTATTCAGGAGCAACAGTGAAAGAAGGTACCCTAATCGGCTTGGGACAACCCCAAGATTAGGGTATCTCTTTCATAGTTATAGCACTTCACACGTGCTATATGCATCTCTTTATTTCCCTTAGCCCTTTTCCTTTTTTAATACGAACATTAGGTCCGGACCTTTAAGAGGAAGTAAATCTGGATGAACCTAATGCTAAGCTAATCCCACGTGTACTTAACAGTGGGATAGCTTTCAGTTTGCTCACTAGATCTAGGGCTGGCAATAAAACCCGTACCCGCTTAAAACCCGCAAAACCCGCCCCGATGGGTATGGGTATGGGTATGAATTTTTTTAAAAAAATGGGTATGGGGCGGGTATTGCTAAATGGGTATGGGTATGGGTATGGGTATGGGTATAGGCTCTACCCGCCCCGTACCCGCCCCATACCCGTCCCATACCCATTTAGCAATACCCGCCCCTTACCCGCCCCGTACCCGCCCCTTTTAAAACATATACCCATTTTTTATTTTAAAAAAAAATTAAAATTACCAACACTATTGACCCAAGCCCAAAAAAAACCCTAGGTATAAATTACTCCCAGACTCCCTCATTTCATTTCCCCCCTCACGCCTCAGCCCTTCATCCCTCACCTCACTGACCTCAGCTCCTCACTCCTCAGCCCTTCACCTGAGTCCCGACAGCCCCTCACTCACAGCTCTCCCTCACGGCCTCAGCCCCTCACCTCACTGACCTCAGGTCCTCAGCCCCCACCTGAGTCCCGACAGCCCCTCACTCACTGCTCTCCCTCACGGGCTCAGCCCCTCTTGCCTCTGAGTCGCCACTCACGCATCCCGCCCAGGCAGCGCCACAAGCCCACAGTGGCAGTCGAGTAGTTGTTGGTCGATTCATGCCCAGGTGTTCGATTGTCAATTTATGAAGGTACTAAGACTCTCACTGTCTCACACATTCATGCCCAGTTTTTCGATTCATCACATGTTCGATTGTACTGATGTAAGTCTTTGATTGCAAGTTTGAAATCTTTGCAAGTTAACTATCAGTATAATCTACTTCAAAGCAGCAGCTAGCACATGATGTAATTTCACTTCATATTGAATTAATGGTGTCACTATTGACAATTGTGCCAATAGGAAGCCTTAATATTTTCAAATATGAAGTTATTGTTGGTGATTTTTCTTATATTACATGTTGTAAGAGCTATATGAATTGATGGTATTGTTGCTTCCTGAAGTGACATTTAATAAATGTTCTGTTCTTGCAGCTGTGAAAATGGAAAATGAAACACAATCTGAAAGTGTTGGCACCCCAGCTCCTATTTCTGGTCATTCTCCATCTCCTCTACCACAAATTGGTTCTTCTTGTGCGCCACGTCCTCCACGTCCGCCAGCTGCATTTTCAGAAGATGATTATGAGGATGTTGCTAAGATTAATCCTTCTGATATGGCAGAAATTAAAGGTAAACGAAGAACTTCTTGGGTCTGGGGTGAATTTGATATCCAAGTTGATAAAAATGATAGAAAGGCTGTGTGTAAACATTGCAAGCATAAATTGTCTGCCAAATCATCCCATGGAACTAAGCATCTGAGTGACCATTTGCTTAGGTTTTGTACAAAAAGGCATTTCCGTCCTAAGGGGCAGCAAACATTAAGGGCAAAATCTAAAAATAATGGGGAGAAACAGTTGGAAAACCATGATTTTAGTCAAGAAAATTCGAGGCGAGAACTAGCGGAAATGATTGTAATGCATGAATATCCGTTGTCCATGGTTGATCATCTTGGCTTTAGGCGTTTTGCTAGTGGACTGAATCCTGAATTTCGAATGATCTCTCGCAATACATTGAGAAGCGATATCTTGAAAATGTTTGAGGATGGAAAGTCTACTTTAAAGAAGTTGCTAGAAGTAAATCAAGGTAGGGTGGCCGTGACAACTGACATGTGGACAGCATCTAATCAGAAAAAGGGCTATATGGCAGTGACAGCTCACTTCGTGGATGATGATTGGATTCTTCGTAATCAAACTTTGAGGTAAAATAATATATCATTGATCCTTTCCTCATATGGGTTTGGTTAATTATCTAATTTGTTGTAGATGTTTATGTTTATTATAGATGTTCGTTTGTTTGCTTATATATGTTCATGTTTGATTGGTTATTTGGGTTTGTTTCTAAAATAGTGTTTAAATAATATTGTCTAGGTTCATTTATGTTCCACATCCACATACAAGTGACGCTCTTGCTAACGTTCTTATGGATCAATGCTTGTTTCCATATAACTTAGAAGCCAAAATATCTTCTATTGTGGTGGATAATTGTAGCACAAATGATTCTATGATGGATATGTTGCTTGGAAAGTTTGATTATAGTGCTCTTATACTTGGTGGCAAATTCTTGCATATGCGATGTAGTGCACATATTTTGAATCTAATTGTGAAAGATGGATTGGATGTCATCGGTAAGGGAATTGAGAGGATTCGTGATTGCATTGCATTTTGGGTTGCAACCCCAAAAAGATATGAGAAATTTGAGGATTCAGCTCGCTTTTTGAAAATTAACTCCACTAAGAAGATCCATCTTGATTGTAAGACTAGATGGAACTCCACTTACTTGATGCTTGATTCTGTTTTACCTTATAAAGCATGCTTTGAGAGGCTGAAACGTGTCAATACCAAGCTGAATTTCTCTTTGCCTAGTGCTGATGACTGGAAATTTGCTGAAATTATTTGTGAGAAATTGAAGGTTTTTTATGATGTGACATTACTGTTTTCTGGGAGAGATTTTCCCACGGCCAACTTGGTGTTTAGATTAATTTGTGAGATTAAGTTGGACATGGAGGCTTGGTTAAGCTCAGATATTGAGATCATTAGTGACATGGCATCTAGAATGATTGAAAAGTTCGATAAATATTGGAGTGAAATAAATGGATTGTTGGCAATTGCTTCTATTCTTGATCCCAGAAACAAGTTGGATTGTGTGGATTTTTACTTTAAAGAGATCTACAAGGGTCTAGCTAGTCATGAAATTGAAAGGGTGACCACTTTGTTGTATGATCTCTTAGTGGAGTATCAAGATAGAAAACTTGAGGTTCCAAATATTGAAGATCCCATTTCTACAACCGTGGGAACCCCCTGTAGTGACCCTTCCTTATCCCAAAAGAAGCCTTGTGAAGAAGATAGTCGTGATAGGTATGCAGCACATAAGAAAACCAAAAAAAGGAAGGTAAACTTGAGGTCGGAGTTGGATCACTACTTAGAGGAAGATGTTATGCCTGATATTGCTCAATTTGATATATTGGAACATTGGAAAAAGGATTTCAAATATCCAACGTTGAGGATGATTGCTAGAGATATATTAGCCATTCCAGTTTCTACAGTTGCTTCTGAAAGTGCTTTCAGTATGGGTGGTCGAGTTATCAGTCCACATCGCTCAAGTTTGCATGCAAAGACAGTGGAAGCATTGATGTGCTTGCAAAATTGGATTATTGGACAAACTAAAGGTAAGATATATTTCTTTGTTTCAAGTTTTAAAATTTGTATAATCTTCATTTTTGATTTTAAAGTTTTGACTTAGTGAATTTCCTTGTAGTCTCCAAGTTGGAAAGCTCTTTTGCTATTGCTTCTATCTTTGAGGATTCTGATTCTGAAGGAGCTGCTGCAAGTGAAGTTATTGATTTGGTAAAAGTATCAATTTATGCATTTAAAAATTTTCTTAGCTTAGTATCTAATTATGTTATATTATCTATTATCTAAAACTTCATTATTTGCTTATTTTTTAGGAGTCAGAGTGTGATGTAACAATGGAAGCAAGATGATTTGGTCACCTATTGCGAGCTGCTGCCTGCTAGCAATTATATGGAAGCAAACTAATGTGGGCACTTGGTCACTTAGGGATGTAGGCTTGTGACTTGTGAAAGTTATTCACCTATTGTCTTTGACTCTTTGTAATTTCATTTAGAATTTTAGTTGTTGTGAACTGTGAACTAAGTTTGTGGTTGGTTTGAACTTTGAACTATTTGCTATGTTTTTAGACTCTTATCATGTCATGGGAAATTGGCGATCTTGTTTAGATTACGTATTTGGAAGCTTCTACTTGTGGATGTTCTAAGACTATTATAGTCTTATACTCTTATGATCATGATGTATTGTTGGAACTCGGAAGCTTAGTATGAATGTGATGTGTTTTCTTCTTTGGTTGAATATGGGTATGAAATGGGTTTGATTTTTTTTATATATATGTACCCGAATAAAACCCGCAATACCCGCAATACCCGGTGGGTATGGGTATGGGTATGGTTTTATAATACCCGGTGGGTATGGGTATGGGTATGGGTGCTAATTTTCTAAATGGGTATGGGTAAGGGTACAGCAAAACCCGCCCCGTACCCGCCCCATTGCCAGCCCTAACTAGATCGTCATTGATGCAACATAACAAAGTACAGCATGTTGATCGATCCATTTTTGAACCATTTGGGTATGCCTTTAAGTTTTCTCAATATTGCTCACTAGCTTGCCATTCTAGGAGACCTAGAACCTAACAAATGTCACTTCACACTCATTCAGAGAAACTGAATCATTTGACACTTTGTGTTATAGTCGGCACTATCAAGCTATTCATTGGTAAATAAATTACCAACCATATTTTAATTGTCATATCTAGAAGTATATTTATAAGAGATGGAGATTAGGCATATTTTTCAAATAATTAAATTATCAAAAACTCCATCATTCATGTCGCATGATCGAAAAATTCGCTAAGGTCATAATCATCACATACAAACATGAATTAGAAGTTTTTATAATCTAATTATCACATTATTCCATAAAACAAAATTTATGGAGAGCATTATGGATAAACTTATTAACTCTTTTGAAATATCACAAAGATATTCGGTCAAATTATGTAAAACAAATTTACATTAAATTATATCATTATATATGAAACGAATTTATACAACTACTAATATGTCATTTAAAACTCTATCAATGACATATCAAGCATAAAATTTAGATTATTACATAAAATATATTTATACAACAAAATGAATCTTTTATTACGAAACATATTCGAATAATTACATGTTACAAAAAAGGTTCAATAAACCCCAAGAACATTATATAAAACACATTTATATAATTATTGATAACATGAGACTTGTTCTAATGTCACTCGTGAATTATAAAACACATTCATAAATCACAAAATTAATTTACGAAACGAATCCATAAAATGTTGCTAAATAACACGATTAGCAGGAAACATGTAAAGAATTCATATTCATTAATTTGGGCAACGAGAAGTGCTAAAACAATGAGCAAATTTACTACAACTCATGTACTTCGTATATATATAAAACACATTTATATAGCGCTACTAATTGGTGATTGACATGAAACATATTCACGTGATCGAATAAAACATATTTATTCAACATAATTTGTCACATGAATAATATCCAAAATTTAATCGCAAGGAATTATATAGAACACATCCATATAATGCTACAAATTAAAATAAAGTGAAACAAATTCAAGTACAAATTCTCAAAATGACAACAACAAATGAATTCAAATAGTAATTACATATCAAACACATTAAGTAATATGAAATACATTCAAATAGTATTATATATAATGCGCATTCGCCTAATGTTATGAAACGAATTCATATCAACAATTGAAACATATCTATAGCTTATAAGCATAACTCATGAAACTTATTCATATGTCCGTAGCAAATAATTATATAAAGCACATTTATATAATTATTATAGTTCTATGAAACAAATTCATAACATGTTATTCAATTAAATAATTAGTATAAAAACTCATTTATGCAGTATAACTTGTCATATGAAACGTATCGAAATAATACTCACAAAATATTATGTAAGACGTAATCATATAATGTTGCCCATTTGAATTTTATGAAACGAATCCATAAATGTTTATCATATGCCCTATATATACTAATAGTGGCATGAAACATATTCTTAAACAGCCTTCTCAATTGTATGACAAAGCTTTATAAAATCATATTCATAAAATAAATTCATATAATTAATTATAAGTATGAACTAAATCATACTCAAAAATAATAAATAATTGAGCTAGAAAATTTAACCAAAAAGAATACGGGAGAGACCGGTCCCAAAAATAAATGGAGCCCTAAGCTCCTGGCCCCGAACCCATTCTTTTCTGAACCCCCACCCCATGTAGCCTTTCTAAACCCCTTCTTTCTTTCTAAGCCCTTGTGTCTTCTACCCTTTCTCTAGCCCCGAAATTGTAGCCCTGAGCTCATGGCTTTGCCAATAGCCATGAACGACACCCTACCTCGTCCACACCAGCTAGTCACGAGCCCCATTCATGATCTCTTTTGTTTCCCAACTCGACGACCATAGCTTCTACTCTCGGTCACTGGCACCTCCGGCTGAGAACCACCCAAAGGATGAGATCCGCCACCCGTCGCCATGAATTAAAGGCCCACTAGCCTCCGAGACTTGCTTCCCCAACAAGATTCAAGACTACCATCGTCTAGATTGACCAAAACCGAGTTTGGAGTTGCAACCTACGTCCACCAACGCGCCACTAAGGTGGTGGCGAGTGGGCCTCACGCACTTCCTGGATGATGGATTTTGAAGTTTTCTCTCTAGTGACGCATAGATCGGTGGGTTGAGGGACTGAGTAGGAAGAAGAAAGCCGAAAATGGCCTTCGTCGGCGGCGTGTGATATATATGCGCCACCCCTCTCCCTGGTGGTTCTGATGGGTGAGTCGTCTAACTTTATCAAATCATCTTCTTGCCTTTCTCAATTCATTGTTTTTTTTTTATGGGTGCATGGAGGGCATCGGCTTGGCCACCAAGGCCTTGACTGAGCACTTTCTGCCATAGCCAGAAAGGCATAGGCGGAGTTCGATTGGTTGGGGAAGGCAAGTACAGTCAGATTTAGGGTCATGGGTGAGTCCTAGTAAGGAAAACAGGGGTTCATGGTCAGGGGGAAAAACAATTAGCTAAGCCATACTTAGCAGATTATCACATTTGAAAAAACATGCTTTCATGAATCAAAACGGCGTAATTTGTTCGGTCGAGATGAACACATCATCACACTGATAATTAGAACAATCAAGTTTGTGTAACTACAAAAATTAATCACATAAGCAGATTATTCAAGTCAATTAGGGCTAACAAATTATACTTCAAGCATAATTCGAGCATAGAACGAACTAATCGTATGTTTAGGCATGATGGATCAATTCGGAGTCAAAACCGAGCAACAATGGCTCTGATATCACTGTAGGGAAATCAAGGGTGTACCTTAGAGATGAGAAAGCGTAGGAAACTGCTGCTCGGGAATCGCCCATGGCCATAGTTGAACCAGGTTAACGGTGGGTACTAGAGTCATCGTATAACATCACGCCCCAAACCCAATCCCCAGTGATGGTAGGATTAACGTGAAAGAGAGTAGAGAGAGAATAATGTTTTTCACCAGCTTGTTAAATGCATAGCTAGCTCTTTTTAAATCATTACTAAGATTTGTAAATAATTTATACTTATTACAAATGATTAATACATAATTAATCGTGCATTTAATGTGGACATCAATTTGACCATTACTCTCGGTCAACACACCTTTAATGAGTAAAGACCATAGTTTGCTTTAATGTTGTAGTATATTTAAAGGAAATGCAAATGAATATTAGTTCACTACTATAATAGTGTCGAGGAGAGACTTTTCCCGTTCTCCTTCTCTCAAAGCTTGCTCTTCTTCGCCAGGACTTGTCCCAAAAGTCTATGCTTTAGTTTTGGAGTAAATAGTAATTGCATTCATAAATTACTTAGCTGTTAAATAAGAAATATCTTATTGACATTAAACAATAACTATCGTTTGTTAAATTGGGAATTTTAATTTCATCAGAATTTTAATAAGAAAAACTATTTTAAAATAAAGAACTAAATTCCTAGTTGGTTGATAGAGGTTTCAATCAACTTGTATTCATCCACAAAGTCATGTACGTGTATCTTATTTTAATTTAAAATTGTAATAAAATCTAGCCCCTCTCTTCTTCTTCCTTATTTAGTGTGAGACGGGTTGAGATAGTGGATTTAATCTTTGAACAACAAATTCCCTTTTTCATATTTCTTGTCACATAAAGTTCAAGTATCATTTAAAAGAAAATTCATTTAAAATGAAGAAAAATATTGTCATAACCAAAGTACATGAAAATTTATATATCATATAATTCTTAATTTATATTGATAAGAAAAATAAATATGCAATTTGTGAAGATTGCTATGTTAAAGAAATATTGAAACTAACTTTAGTGTATATGACGAAGTTTATCAAACAGCCTTGTTAGACGCAGCTAATTTCATCGAACACGTTTTTTAGAAGCATCTAGTGGAATCAGCTAAATCAAACATTTAATACAAACAACTAACAATTAATACAAACAGTTAACAGCTAACAGATAAATTGTTGAACAGGGTCTCTATAAGATTTAATGATAAGTTATAAGGAATGAAAAATAAATAAATGCATCTATCTTTTGTATAAAAATTAGTTTCTTCATAACAAAAAGGCCTTATATACAGATCGAGATATGATATTAAGCACCATGTTTTTCATAAAATAGCTAGAATCTATCAGTATAGATCTCTCTCTATATAAATGTAAATGTAAATATCTATAAAATTAAGTAAAACTATAAAATAAATGGTTCATTTATGGTGCGATATTAAGAATCCTCTTCTCTTTTCTTTCTTTTTTAAGCATGGGTTTTAACCCTCTTCCTTTGGGGGGGGGGGGGAACTATAACTCTATGAGTCTATGATGTCACTAATATTAAACTATGAGCCTGTACTAGTGTCAAACTAACAGACGTCAATTAAAACTATGAGTCTATGAGAGTCTATGAGAAGTGTTTCTTGTGATATTGCTAGTATGATGAAGAGAGTTAATTTTTAGTGCAAAGAATAGAGTTACTCCTACAATGTTTGTGCACGAATGACGTATAAATTAAGACTGATGTTTCGTAAAGTTTGAATGTTAGTTCACCTCATATAAATTTTAGATATACGAAATGACTTAATACTAGACATAATTTGTTTTACTAGTCAACAAATTTAGTAGATTTTTTTTTTAAAAAAAATGTATGTGCTAAGAAAGATTCGTAACTAATATAAGTAACATTAATTTACTGTTCATTTAGAATCCAACATATTCTTCAAAAAAAAATAAAATGAAGACAATGCGTTAGCTTTAGTGTCCTTTAAAAAAATCATAAATAATAATCTCTAAATAAATCAATGCTCTCATAGCCCCATTTCTATCCTCTATTATCATTACGATTGAGTTAATTTTAATCCATAAACATGTAGTATTCTCCATTGCATATGTTGCCTGTATTTATAAATTTGAGTTCTTACCAAAAAAGAATAATTCTAAACCACTAAACAACCTGTGTTGATTTACATTTCGTTTAATTTACTAGGAGTATTAGTTTACTTAGTTATTATCATGTACGTACATGTTCTTTTTAATAAGAGAAAACCGATGAAGCTGGCCATCATTGTCTGCCCACCGGAAAACATTTGTTTGTCATAATGATTTTGCCTTCTTCAGATAGTGTTTGTGTCACTTGCCATTGCCAATATGGCCTATAAGGTTTTGGCGTGTGTCATTTTTGTAGGGTCAATTGTCATTGCCTTTTAGTAGCATTTTTTCAGGGTGTCATGAGTTGATAAAATAAAGTGTTCAAACAAATGTTGGTGATCAGGAATTAGTAAGGATAATTAGGTAATCGATCCACTAATGTGCTTGGTGAATATTCTAGGTATATTAGGTATACAGATAACCCTCTTTTTTATTCAAAATAATAAATATATAGGTCTGTGACAGAGCTAGCTATTTAATTAATTTGTAATAATGATATTTTTTCTGACATGTCAATTATATATGTAGGTTGGAGTTGATAGAATATAGCTTCTCACTTTTTTATGTTTCTGTATAAGGCCTTTCGATTACTAAATTAATCTGTGTTCAAATAAAGATGCCGACTTCATCGTGTGAAAAATAGAATGTAATATTATTTTTTATTTTTGGTGAGAAGAGGGGCCAAGCCCGACAGAATATCATAACATGAAGAAAGAGAAAACAAGAGCAATTGATAAAAGGAAATAACGTAATGAAGAAAGGTAGTAGTTAACTGGCAACATTGTTCCAAGAATGCAAGACGGTGTCATCATGACGAAATTGCCCATACTATGACACTAGACTTTGTTTAACTTTATTAAATGCAAGGGGGGCAAATAGGAATTCCCACTTCAGGAATCACAAAAGGTGTTTTGAACCAACTAAAAGCAACTTTAGGAGAAGAGAATGAGTCTAACTAGTAAGCGCGTTGCATGTGCTTTGGTGAACAATGAACTCGGCCCTTGGCCCTTGACCCTTGACCCTCCCCAAAAGATCCTATATTCCTATTAGGGGTGTGCAAAAAAAACTAAAACCAAAAACCGAACCGAAAAATCAAGAAAATTGAACTAAAAAACCGGTTAACCGAACCGAATTTTTTTTCGATTTTCAGTTCGGTTATGGTTTGGATTATTTGAAAATTCAATTAACCGGCGGTTAATTGAACCGAAAATAATTTTATTTTTTAAAAAAATTATACATAAAAATAAAAAATTTCAGTAAGAAAGTGCACTTTTTTTTATTATTTATAAATGGTAACCAAAGTTTAATTTTTATAAAAAGAATTTAAACATAAAAGAATGACAAATTTAGGTAAGAAAGTATAAGTTTTTTATTATTTGTAAACGGTTAACCGGTGACCGAACCGAAAAATCGGTTAACCGAACTGAAAAACCGGTTAACCGAAATTTTCGGTTCGGTTACGGTTCGGGTTTTGGACAAACCGAAATTTTTGGTTAACTGAAAAACGATTAACATAAATTTTCGGTTCGGTTACGGTTCAGAATTTTTTTGAACCGAAAAACCGGTTAACCGAAATTCCGGTTAACCGGTTTTGCACACCCCTAATTCCTACCATATGTAGCTTCTTTACTCTTGAGGCACAAAATTCCCTCATAACCTCCATTTCATTTGCCACTATAAAACTTATATTGTGTATCAATGCCACCGTTGTATCCAATTCAAGTTAATTGTTTTATTGTTTGGTTTTAAGGAAATATCAAAGTTGAAGTGTTAATATTTATGTGATATAAATTATTCATTTAATTGTTTGTTAGAATGTAGATATATTGGGGTGCACTTAGTACCTTCCTCATATAGCTGTAGTTAGGACGATAGTTATTAATAAGAATAAAATAAAATTACATGAAATAAGGACATTTTTGTCCAATAATCTCCCTCCAAAAAAAATAATAATCTTAAGACACTTTAATAAGAAATATGTATTAAGAAATAGACAAAAGTCAACAGAAACTTCTATTCAACTTATTGTTGAGGCATTTACATAAAAGATGGACTAAATCCTTTGAAATTTAGGCCCTGTTTGGCAAACAACTTTTTAAATAGCTTTTTGGCAAAAAAAAATTTTTTTTTGATCAAAATTAGCTTTTTGACCAAGTAAAAAAGCTAATTTAGGTGTTTGGTGAAAAAGATTTTTAAAAGAGCTTTTTTTGTCCAAAAAGCTAATTTGAAAAGGCTAATTCCATGAGCTTTTTGGAAGAGTTTTTTAAAGAATTAACTTTTTCTCTCACAACTTTGTCAGAAACAGCTAATTTTATCAAACAGTTTTTCAACAAATAGCTAACAACTGTTTACCAAACAGGGCCTTAATTTGGAAAAGATACGCGTGGAAGGGGGGAGGCAACCAAAATGGCAAAAGCGAATTTTTATGACTTGTGTAAAACATATGAAGTTTTTATTGTTTTTTTCACTTGTTAATTAAGGAGGTAGTAGACATTGCGGGAAATGTAAGCCCAACCTGTATGCAGGAGTGGATCCAACGCAAAATCATGTTTGATTAGTTTTTTGAGAAAAAAAGAGGAAAGAAAAAAAAAAAGAAAAGAAGAAAAGAAAGATAGAAATAGGAAAAGGAAGAATATGGATTGATTAGGTTGATGTCCGGTTGGAAACTGACGTCTATGTTCAGGGTTTGTTTCGGAAAGTTAGAGGAGTAAGTGTGCTTTGTCACTTGATTTTTTTTAGATCCAATGCAATCCAACGACTTTTGCTTCGTCACTTTATCTTTTTTAGAAAGTGCCTATGAGGAGGTTTGTACGTACAGAAAATCCCACAAGTATAAATAGGGCTTTGAGGGTTGATTGAAATAATCCTAGAAATTGCGAGGAATCCTCTTGACTTAATGTGAGATCTTGAGTGCGGATGGTAATATGGTATCCTATTGACCTAATGTTTGGGGTTGGATGGTTGTGTGAGGCTGAAACTTATGGGTGTATTTCGGGCACCCCAAGTCGAGAGTACGGGGAGAGCATACTGTGAGGACAAATAGATTTTGTAAGTGTGAGTAGTGACTCAAACACTAGCTAAAAAATACTTTGAGTTTGTAGTGTTGTGAGTATATCCAATTATAATCCATCTTTTCTTATTATAATGGAAGTTATTAGCTATTGTCAGTTGTAGGCTTTCCTCTCAATGTGGAGGGATTTTCCACCTTATATTGATCAAGTTCCTTCACTTGTGGTGCGTATGTGTTCGTATGTGTCTATGCCAAAGTTTATGATATGTTTCCGTTTCCAAGAATTGGTATTATAGCGGGTTTAATTTCAAATGTATATTAAAGATTCTAAACTAAATTCTCAAATTTAAAGTGAAAATACAATGTCTGTTTAAATTGTTGCGTGTTCAAATGTGAATAACACACAATAAGACTTACCAATAGAATGAATATTTAATTAACACATGTCATTCAAGTGATTTAATACTCATTCTTCTTAAATAAGGTCTTAGATTCAAGTCTTTTGAATTGAGAAAATTCGTAATAAGACTATAAGAGAGTTCTAATCCTTTATGGGCCAACAATAATTTGACCTTGAAGATAAAATAGGATGATTGCTTGACTTCTTATATGGAGATGTGAGAATCACTTTGGAAGTCTCAATCATTGATTAGGGAAAGTGTACATGTTTTAAGGTACGAGTACACCGGAGTTTGTCCTAGATACGAGTACACCAAATAAGACACAAGAACCCTAAAAAACCCATAAAAAATGTGTCTATTGAGCCCACCGGGGTAGCCCAAGTTTGAACTTTTTTAATGCATGGTATGTAATGGGCTACATTCACCGGACAGGCCCACAAATCTCTCTCAATGCTGATCCAGGGGCCGAACCCACTCTAAGACAAACTCAGACCAGGCTCACTAGACTCCAGGCATCTCGATCACTTGGAAAATGACTCAGGATATCAAAAAGGATTCTGTTTTTTTTTTTTTTTTTTACATTATTTGGGTAAATATACATATTAATGCAGCCATGCAGGTTTACAGATACATGTTTTAAATAGGATTCTATATAACATTTAAAATTTTACTGATTACATTAGATTAGGCATGTTAAATGTCACTACACAAAGAAGGCAATCTTCTTCTCCTATAAAATTTTCCTTTGTTTTAGATGGAATAAATTGCCCATCGACTAAGTGTGCTTGGGTTAATTTAGGTCATGTTTTTTTCGTAGTTTAATGGACCAAATTCACTCATTTTCACTCTTACCCACACCTTCTTCTCCTTTCCTACGTCTTTCCACACTATAGAAAAAATACTACTCCTTCCCACTCCTACATATGACTATTATTTTTCATATTTTGAAAACTTTTATAATCTATGTAATTGTGTATATGAATAATTTGATAATAATTATAAAAAGTTTTATTTATTTTCCAGATGTTATGGAAATATTTGTTAGTCATGCCGAAAATTGTAGATGGCGGAATTTTTGTTATATATATTGAAGAAATTTTTTTTTTTTTGATTTGTTAAGCAAATGTTAGTTTTTTATGACTAGTAGATATTTTGGGTTTGATACTTTATATGAAAGAGATGCTTAAATTTATTTATTTTTTTGCATTGGTTGCGAAATATTTGATAGGTCATCAAAACGTGACTGATTGTTTCTGCATGTGTAACATATTTATTTTTTATTCATCGTAATTTGGGGCCAAATTTACATTTTTTTTTGTCATAATAAAGGAATGCATAAATTTTTTTTGTATTGTTTGTAATTCATGACAGCAAGTGCAGATGTATTATACATGTATTCTGAGCGGATATTTTTTCCGTGTGCATTACGAACAAAATATTGGAAGTTCTTCACACAAATTACAGATGATTGTTTTCGCTGTGCTGAGGGCCTGTTCTTTTCATTGGGAAATATGGACTGGTAAATGGGTGAAATTGGTAGAAATAGGTTAAAATATGTTGAAATTGACATTTTTTTTAAGTAGGTTGAAATATGTTGAAGTAGGTTGAAATATGTTGAAGTTGGTATTTTTTTGTTGAAATGCGTTGAATTAGGTTGAAGTGAGTTGAAGTTGGTTGAATTTTTTTTTGTATGATGGGTAGAAGTTAGTTAAAATAGTGATAAATGGATTGAAGTTTGTTGCAATGAATTGAATTGGGTTGAAGTTGGCTGAAGCGGGTATTTTTTTTGTTGAAATAGGTTGAAGTTAGTTGAAGTTAGTTGAAGGTTTTTTTTTTGGTATGATGGATAGAAGTTGGTTAAAATAGTGGGAAACAGGTTGATGTTGGTTGAAGTGAGCTGAAGTTGGTTGAAGTTGATTGAAGTGGATATTTTTTTGTTGAAATTGGTTGAAAGGAGTTGAAGTTGGTTGAAGTGAGTATTTTTTTATTGAAGTGGGCTGAAGTGAATTGAAGCTGGTTGAAGTGGGTTAAATTTTTTTTTTTTGGTATGATGGGTAGATGTTGGTTAAAATAGTGGGTAATAGGTTGAAGTTGATTGAAGTTTGTTGAAGTTGATATTTTTTTTATTGATGTTCGTGAAGTGGATTGGTGTGGGTTGAAGTTGTTAAATTTGGATTACCAATGAAAAGAACAAGGCCTAAACATATGCCTTTTTTTTTCGTTGTTCGTATTTGGTTAATATATGAAAAAAATATATCCATAATTTGTTTTATGAATAACGAAAATTACAATTTTTTTGGGGTAACAATAGCCACGAAACAATATTTCATACTGAGTCAATGCAGAAAAATATTTTTTTCACTCTAAATTTTTTTTTCCATCTGTAATTACTAGCACAAATAAAAGATTACATTAAAAAACAAAATACGTAACTTAAATCAACTCTTCTACTTTATTCAACTCATTCCCACTCATTTCCCCCCTTTCAGGCACTTAAAAATAAATACCACTCCTACCCACCCACTCATTCCCCCCCTTTCCCACTCTCAACTATCCCACATTTGCAATTTCCCAACGAAAAGAACAGGCCGATTTTCCCAGTTCTTTTCGTAGTTTAATAAACTCAACCTACGCTCACCCAGTCCTTCCCTCCTCTTCCCACTTCATCCCACACTCACTCAGGGCCTATTCTATTTCGCGTTTTAGATAGATAGATAGATACAAGGAGATGTAAGGAGCTGTAAGGAGCTGCAAGGAGATGTAAGGAGCTGTAAGGAGATGTAAGAAGTTGTAAGAAGATGTAAGAAGCTGTAAGGAGATATAAGGAGCTGTAAGGAGATGTAAGAAGCTGTAAGGAGCTGTAAGGATAGATATAAGGAGTTGTTGAATTGTAAAAGAGTTCTATAGTATAATTTGTTTTAGATGAAAAGTAATAATATTAAAATAATATACTTAAGAAGTTGTATTTTGTATTTTTATTATTATTATTATTATTATTATTATTATTATTATTATTATTATT
>JACYFF010031957.1:107531328-107555179 GCA_017589665.1 Selenicereus undatus | reverse complement strand
TTTTTATTTTTTTTATTTTTTATTTTTTATTTTTTATTTTTTAAAATTTTTAATTTTAATTTTAATTTTAATTTTTTTTTGTTATTTTTTAATTTTATATTTTATACTTTTGTAATTTTTAATTTTTAATATTAATTTTTAATTTTAATTTTTTATTTTTTTAATAAAAAATAAAAAAAAACTAAAAATTTTGAAAATTTTAAAATTAAAAATTAAAAATTAAAAATAAACATAAAAATTAAAAATTAAAAATTAAAATTTAAAAATTGAAAAATTGAAAAATAAAAAATATAAAATATAAAATTAAAAAATAAAAATAAAAAACTAAAAACAAAAGATAAAAATAAAAAATAAAAAAATATAAAAAATGAAAAATAAAAAATATAAAATAAAAGAATAAACAAAAAAATAAAAAATAAAAAATAAAAAATTACAAAATAAAATTTTAAAATTTTAAAATATTAAAAAAAATAAATAAAATAAAAAATTACAAAATTAGAAAATTAAAAATGAAAAATGAAAAAATGAAAAAAAATAAAATAAAAAATAAAAACTAAAAACTAAAAACTAAAAAATAAAGAAGAAAAAAATTAAAAATTAAAAATTAAAAAAAATACAAAATAAACAAAATGAAGATGTAAGGAGATGTAAGAAGATGTAAGAAGATGTAAGGAGATGTAAGAAGATGTAAGGAGATGTAAGGAGATGTAAGAAGATGTAAGGAGATGTAAGAAGCTGTAAGGAGATGTAAGCTCTTAGCTAAATCCTAAAAAACGCGAAATAGAACAGGGCCTCACTCCTTCACACACCTACATAAAACAACCATTTCTCATATTCTAAAAATTTTTATAATTTATGTAATTGTGTGTATAAATAATCTTATAGCAATTATGAGCAATTTTAATTTTTCGGATGTTATGGAACAGTTTTATTTTTTTTTGTTATCATTGGTTAGGAGATATTTATTGTAGGTTATAAAGCGTACATGGTTGTTGCTGTGTATGTGACAGAATAACTTTCTGCGCATCGTAATCCATGACAGAAGTTGTAGATGTTTTTTTCCTACATATAATTTTTTGGCATTGTTCGTAATTCGTAACAGAAAGTGCAGATGTATTGTAGTTGACATTATTTTTGGAAATTTTATGTTACTTGAAATTTTTATTTTATTTTTTATTTTATTTTGCTCTTTTTTATTTTTTTATTTTGTTTATTTTTTTGTTTTTATTTTGTATTTTTGTATTTTGTATTTTTTGTATTTTTGTTTAATTTTTAAATTTTAAATTTTTTATTTATTATTTTTTTAGTTCTATTTTAAATTTTAAATTTTTTGTTTTTTTATTTTAAATTTTTTTAATTTTTTAATTTTTTAATTTTTAATTTTTAAATTTTTAAATTTTTTGTATTTATTTTAATTTTTAATTTTTAAATTTTTTGTATTTATTTTTATTTTTTACTTTGTTGTATTTATTTTTTTATTTTTTCATTTTTCATTTTTTATTCTAGAAAAAGAACTTACGGAAAATTATAAAAAAATAAAAAAAAAATAAATACAAAAAAATAAAAAGATAAGATAATAAAAAATAAATACAAAAAAATTAAAACTAAAAAAATTTTAAAAATTTAAGAAAATTTTTAAAAAATTTAAATTAAAAACTGAAAATTGAAAAAAAAAAGAAAAAATAAAAAAATAAAAAAATAAAAAATTTATAAAAATGAAAATTTAAATTTTAAAATTTAGAAATTTTAAAAATTAAAAAAAATAAAAATTTAAAATTTAAAATTTAAAATTTTAAAATTTTAAAAAATAAAAAATAAAGAATAAAAATGAAAAAATACAAAAAAAAGAAAAAAAAGAAAAATACAAAAATACAAAAATAAAAAATAAACAAAATAAAAAAAAGAATAAACAAAAATGAAAAAATTTCATCATCATTAATTACTATCACAATAAAATTATTGCATGATAAAAAAAAAATTAATAACCAATATTTCAACTTTATTCAACTTTCACCAATACTCACTCACTCCTTCTCACACTTTAAAAAAAATATCACACTCACCCACTCGTTTCTCCCCTTTCCTACACTCAACTATCCCATACCCCTCATTTCCCACCGAAAAGAATAGGGCCTTATAGTGGGCTATTATTAACAAACAGGAGGGATCGGGTGGAGACACATAGACCAATGACCGTACTAATACTACACTCAACGGAGGATTGAGCGGATACTCTAGAATAAAAATCTTGTAATAAGAACAAATTTGAAACGTCAGCATAAAATCTTATTTCCAAAAAGCCACTAGTAAATATACTGTCAAATGACTCTAGATTTGTAACATTATTCTGGCTACTAAGGGCCTGTTTTTTTCGTAAGTAAATTGGTGTGGGTAAGAGGGTGAAATAGGTTGAGGCATGTTGAAGTAGGTTGAGGTATGTTGAAGTTGGTTGACGTGGGATGAAGTAGGTTGAAGAGGGTTGAATTTTTTTATGTAATAAATTGAACTTGGTTAAAATAGTGAAAGTGAGTTGAAGTTGGTTGAAATAGGCTGAATTGAATTGAAGTGGGTTGATGTTGACATTTTAGAATTGACCAACAAAAAGAATAGGGCCTAATTGCGTTCTTTAAAGTGTTTGCGTCTTTCTTGAACGATGATGAGCTATAACATAGCTTCAAGGAGTGGGAATCTATTTGATGTGATATATTATACTTGGAACTTGATTATATCGCTATAATAGAGGTATATGAAATTCTACTGTTGATTCTATAATAATGAAGCCTCATTCGATAAGATCTAACTTTCTTCCAGGACTTGATATTTTCATATCCATAAGTACTCGCACAAAGCCAAGAGGAAAAACTCAAATTAAAACTAGGTGAGAAAAAACCCGCACCAAGTTGAGAAGATAGACTTCATATCAAAACAAGAAGTCCTAACTCTGACGGAATAGAACGGAAATTTTTGTCAAAAGAAATACCCTTAACTCTCATTTATAGAACTGCTCATTAAATATGCTTAGCAGACTAAGAAAGACGTTAAAAATTTAGAGAATTGGATCTTACAACCAACAATTATAGCTTATGGTAATCCCTTACTGGAATAGATAGAGACAGCTAGAGTTTTTTTCTATGGGAAAGAAAGAAGTAAAGAAGGAAGAAATGTGCATCGTAGAACCTTAATCCCCACTGCCATCTAACATAACTATATTTGTAAACTTTAACCAACACAGTAACCATGATAGAAGACACATAAGATATGATCCACTATAAACTACAATTGTTGCGTTATTGTGATGAACCAACTTAATGCTCTCTTATCGAAGCCATGCAAGAGCTTTGGCATTGGCGCATAGTCAAAAAAGTGGTTTGCATCCAAGTTCCATTAGACTTTAGAGCATACTCAATGGTGAGCCAATCTTTTGACTCATCAGTAGAGGCCTACCACTGCCATATCAATTCTCTCTCCAGCTTTTTAGCTCACAATCCTCACTCTCTCCAATGTAAGGCTCACCACTTTGGCTAACCAAATAAAATAATACTTATGGACCCCACACGTAATCATATTTAATTAGTTTAGTTTTTTTGTTTTAGTTTGTTATTTAGGTGTATTATTTGTGTGAAAAATAATTTGCATATAATAATTTAGTAGCACAAGTAATTAAAGACATGAAATTTTTTTTCAGAAAAACATAGAAGTCTGAATTTTAAAAAAAATTATGCATGCTTGTAAAAATTACTATAGGTCAATGATTAAAAAAAAGATACATTGATTGACGAAAAAAAATTACAATAGGTGAACAATAAATAAAAAAATTACAATATAATGATAATTTAACTATCCTCTTTGTCGCGGGCCCGAATTTCGCTTCCATATCTCCTCAATCAAGTCCGCTTGGAGAGCTGCATGTGTGTCGGAGTTGCGAACTTTGCATGACCGTTCAAAGTATGTATCATAGCATGGATGGTGGGCGTAGTTAACAATCGGCTCCGGAACAGTTCCATCGACAACGTTGTAGTTAAATGCAAGTTTGTAGTTGTCCCGCTCGTCCTCAACAATCATGATATGGAGCATCACACATGCTGTCATAATAATACCAATTTATCTTTGATCCATCAAACGAGCGGGGCCCTGTACAATGGAAAATCGAGCTCGTAACACATCGAAGGCTCGTTTAACGTATTTCCTAACTGACTCTTGACGTTCTACGAAGAGTTTATTCTTCAACCCTTGGGGAAGAGGGATAGTTTTAACGAATGTCACTCATTTCGGATAAATTCCATCTGAAAGATAATATCCTTTATTGTACTGACGTCCATTAACGACATACTCACTTTTAGGAGCCCGATCATTATACAGCTCTAGGAAAACCAATGAGTGGTCGAGGACATTTATGCAATTGAGACTTCCAGGCAATTCGAAAAATGCATGTAATATCCAAAGGTCGTATAATGCAACGGCTTCAAGAATAATAGTTGGCACCTTATAAATTTGCTTTTGAAATGATGTTTTCTAAGCCGTTGGACAATTCTTCCATTCCCAGTGCATGCAATCTATGCTTTCCAATATACTGGGAAAGTCACGGGCTTCAGCAACCTGTAGTAAGCGATCAACATCAACTTGATTGGGTTTTCTCAAATTCTCTTCCCCGAAAACCTCAACGATGCCTAAGGCAAACTTCTTCATGCATTCCATTGCGGTGCACACACCAATCTTCAAGTATTCATCAACGCAATCGGCCGCTACACCATATGCAAGCATTCGCATGACTGCGGTACACTTGGTTAATGGCGTCAATCCACGCTTTTCGGTCGCGTCATGTTTAACTTGGAAGTACTCTGAATGATGGCCAAGTGCTTCCACGATGCGGAGAAATAAGTGCATCCGCATTCGAAATCTGCGACGAAAATGATGATCATTGTACAATGAATATTCAGCGAAGTAATCTTTGTATAAGAGGTTGTGGGCAACTTCTCTATCCCTCTCAATAAATCTCTTCTTTACCCGAGGCCTAGATGTCGAAGGCATCAACTCTTGTGCTGCTTCAATAAGTTGGAAAAGGGCGGCCATTTCCTGTTGAAGTTGTTGTTGATGTTGGAGAAAAGTGTCCATAACCATGATATCAGTATCTGCTGAAGATGAGGAGGATGCGGATGATGAATCTTCCTCACAAGGCATCTTCTCAAAATTGAAATTATCCATTATAAATATCCCGTGCAACATAATTATGTACAAAAGTGTTAAAGTATAGAAGAGTAATCATGTGATTAAACAACAATAGACATACCAATTTCATAAATTAATATCATAAGACGATTACACCAAATCATATCTAATACAATATATGGTAAAATAAAATTACATAGTACAATCTTCGAACTTCATTTGAGCAACATTGTTCTTGTAATCTATGTAATGAAGGGGGAGGGGAGACATATTACTGAGATGATGATGATTGTTGTGATCTCCTTCTCATGATATCTGCTATTCTTTGCTCATAATACGCTGCTTGTTCAGGACTCGGCATTGAGGTGTCCATCATTATTATTCTATCCACTTGGGCCCTTAGCTTTTCTTATCTCATCATCATCTTCTGTGTTTTTTCTTCTCTTACTAGTGTGATATAATCTTTGAACATTTCATTCATGTCACTATTGTTACTGCTCAAGCCATGCAACTTAGCTGTGACTAAATCAACGACAGTAGTATTTGCCTTTTGCTTTAGCCTTCTCTTCACTACTTTTCCCCCCTCAGGTCTTTCACTCCCACTGACACCTTCCTCTCCTACCTCCTCGGTGTCGGGATGGGACCTTTTGGAGGATCCTGACCTTGACTTTGGTGGGTCACATATAGCCATCCATTTTGGTTGGTCCTTGAGTATCTTGTACCAACGCTTAAGATCAAACTTCTTTCCCGTACGTTCTTTGTACAACTTGTGTGCTGTCTCCATAATCATAATCTCGTTCCAGCCACTTTGGTTGATACGCTCAGCCTTTAACATAATGCCCACCCATTTATTGATGAGCGGGGAGCATCGAACCCATCTGCCATTTAGTGTCTTCCAAGAACAAGGTGAGGCTCCTCGTAGACAGTGGTCGTTGAAATTGGAGGCCACAATAGCCGAGAAGCCAGACTTTTTCTGATCATTCCCAACAACAGCGTCCGTGCCTACGTTAATCCAAGCACGTATTAGCCGTTGATCCTCTTCAACCGTCCACTTCTTTGCACCGATACTTGCACGCCTCTGTACTTCCTCCACATCCCTTTCAGTACTCGAGTCAATATCGGTCTTAGAATTTCCTAACCCGACCATTGCCCTTGTTGGCGTAGATGAAGATGTAGAGTTGCTCCCTGCAGACAAGTAATTCGGGGTAGTGTGTGGTAGAGGATAGTAGGGAGGGTAACATGGGTACTCATCGTGATGCACATTGTGGGCATTATTATGTGGTGGGAGGTAATAAGGTGGAGGATAGCTATGGTGGTTTTGACTTGAGCTACCACTTGGATTCCTGAAGTGGGTTGTGGTGGGTAATATGGTTAGTACGTGTGTTGGTTGTAGTTAAGCGGCGGGTATGAGGGGTAAGACATGTGGGGATTACTTGGGGTAATAGAAGTGGTACGATTCACCCCAACTTGGGGTGAATCGTCTCCCTCTAGTAAACTAGTAAATGATGGGGGGATGCTAGGATCCATAATCGAGATAAAATTACGACCTACAAGCATATTAATCGTATTAATTAAAATATTAACGTATTTTATACATCTAACATGAAAACATAATAAATTTTAAACTAACATGCCGAATACATAAGTTTCCTATAATTCCCAAAGAATTCATCCTACAATTCCAATTCAATTATTTCCCTTCGTTTTTTTTCCCAATTTGCTACACATTTCAAATTAGTAAATGCAATGTTATAAAAAAAAAAACCCTCCAGACCCCGCGAAAGCGGGACCCATACTGGGAGGCGGTGTTGTTGTTGTTGTTGAATGTTATAAAAAAAACATATCATGACATGATGACTAGTTTCATGATTCAACATCATATTCAATTTAATTTTACTTCTTTAATTTTACAAACATGTCAACACTTTACAAAACTAAATTATTTTTAGTTACATACTTAAATATGTACCTCCATATATTAAATTTTGTACATAATTACTAACCATAATTACTTACTATTCAAGTCACATTATCATGTCACTAATAGCGCGTACTTTTAATCTAACTTGTGACAACATAAATAATTAAATTTAACTACCTTGTCGGTTATTTAAATGTAACCATATTCATTATTTTAGATACTAACATATATACCACCGCTTAACATAATTTTCCGACAATTTTAAACTTATCCATACTAATGTCAAGATTCCAACTATACAAATTTTATTTATATCTTTTTCAATTTATGAAACATTTGCAATTACTTATGCCAAGACTTAAAAACATATTCACATATTTAATTCATTATAATTTTACTACTTAAATTTTACTAATATGCCTAATCATATTTTAATTTAAAATTTTACCAACCATAATTACTTACTAATCAAGTCACATTATCATGTCACTAATGGTATGCGCTTATACACTAACTTGTGAAAACGTAAATAATTAAATTTAACTACCTTGTCGGTTATTTAAATGTAGCCATATTCATTATTTTAGATACTATCATATATACAACCGCTTAACATAATTGTCCGACACTTCTAAAATTATCCATACTAACATATCAACATTCCAACTCTATAAATTTCATTTATATATTTTTCAATTTATGAAACATTTGCAATCATTAATGCCAAGACTTACAAACATATTCACATATTTTAATTCATTTTAATTTTACTACTTAAATTTTACTAATATGCCTAGTCATCTTTTAATTTAAAATTTTACCAAGTTACTAGGTGCTTATATAATGAAGTAACCATAATTACTTACTAATCAAGTCACATAATCATGTCACTAACAGTACGTACTTGTAATCTAACTTGTGAAAACATAAATAATTAAATTTAACTACCTTGTCAGTTATTTAAATGTAACCATATTCATTATTTCCGATACTAACATATATACTACCGCTTAACATAATTTTCTGACACTATTATCCATACTAACAAGTCGTACTCATTCCAACTCTATAAGTTTTATTTATTTTTTTTCCAATTATGTCACATTTGAAATTACTAATGCGAACACTTAAAAACATATTCACATATTTTAATTCATTTTAATGTTACTACTACAAATTTACTAACATGCGTAATCATAATTTAATTTAAAATTTTACCAAGTTACTAAAAACATAGTCACGTGATATTTATTTAATCACATTCATATTATCATATAAAATATTCACGTATTCTATACATATAACATGTGAAAGCATAATAGATTTTAACTTAAATGCCAAATAAATTTAAATGTAATCATATTAATTATTTTATACACTAACATAAAAAGTAACTCATAACAAAATTTTGAATTACTAAATTCATTTACAAAGCATTTCAAGTTAATAATGTCAACACTTATAAATAACAAAATCATATTCACATAACAAAATTTCTAAATATTTACTTATTTTACTAACATATAAACTAACATATAACAAAACAAAATTTCTCAATACTATTAAAAATATTGAAACTCACAATGTTCTTCACTTCTTTTTAGGTTGAGAGCACCTCCAACTTTTCTACAAAATAATACAAACTATTATAAATATAACTACAAAATTTAAAATTGTAAAAGAAAGTATTTAATGGAATAGAAATTAGAAAAACACTTACAATTTCTTCACTTTTGGATGAAATTACTCACAAATATAACAAAGTTGCTCAGAAATTTTTTGAGGGAAATTGATATTTTTGTGTGTTAAATTTGCACAAAATGAAACCTATTTATAGCAAGCATACATCAATCAAAACAAAAAAATAAAAACTTTACCTGTTAAAAGAACCGTTGGCAAAAACATAATTCAACAAAAAAAAAAAAACCAAATAATTTGGCAAAAATTACTGTTGCCAACAGCTTGATTCTTTCTTAGACAATGAACAGTCCTTTTCACAGCTTTTACATGCTTTTTTCTTTTCGTTTTTTAAAATCAAGTGACGGTAAAAAAGGGGGGGTCAAAAGCATCAAAACGATGTTGTTTTGACCCACAAAACGTAAAAAAAAATTTAGGCCGAGCGGCCCGCGTATGCGAGCCGCTCGCCGTGGGCCATTTGCTGTGTGCTCACGGGCGGCCCACAAGCTCACCTCCTACTTTTTTAGGCCCGTGAGCTAGGCATCGAAAATGCTCTTAGGTATGTTTTGAACTGTTGCCCTGATTCGTCCGTTGTCTGCTTTTCCTTGTTTTGGCAAGCTTAAGGATGAAACAACATCATTTCGTATGGATCGAAGGCCTTTTAAAAAAAAAATCATGATCATTGGGCTTTTAATTTAAACCAACAAGTTGTTGATGATCGTTGGGCTTGACCTATTGATAAGTCCTTAATGTGCACACTATTTTGAGGTTATTTTGTGTCATTTTTAGTGAGAATTAGGTGTTTTATGTTATAATTAATACTCATTTTTTGATTTTTTGCGCTCGAGTATGGTTCTTTTATATGTTTTGCAGGTTTTTGGACCATTTCATTCCAAAGTTGACCATAATTGAGTGTAACTTGACTCCCCACGGACACCTTCAAGTCACCATTTTCAACTAATAAGCAATTACATAGTATTAAAAATTTAGTTCACATATCACATTAAATAATTACTCTCTAAAACTCTACTGATTCATCATTATTCACATTTTGATATTTATTTTTAACTAGTTTAGACCCGTGCTTTGCACAGAGTATATTCAAATAGACATTCTGTAGATATGTTATCGAAATAATAAACAAATAGTTATGGTAGACATGATTAATATTATAATTCAGAAGAGATAATGGAAAAATTCAATGAAAAAGTTAAGTATACAGCAATCTTCGTGTATAACTAATTAGATTAATAATTAAAAAGTATATGATTGTGACCAAAGTCTATATAAGTATGATGGAGACAGTAGATAGTGAATTTGTCACAAAACACGCTAAATTGGGTTATGATAAGTCAATCTATGATGTCAATGATGCAAAATCCACCTTCTCCTCTTGTTGCTGAGCAAAAATTTATAAAGTGGCTAATTGTCTAGTGAATTTAGGTAGAAACTATTTTGAAGTTGGTTTAGTTTTAGTTTCACATGTAACAGAAATAAAATTTGTCTTTCAATGAAAATAATTTGAACATTATATTTATACTAATACATAACTTTTTTAGCTATTTAAAGTGGCCCATTAGGGGGCGCTAATATAATTAAGTGTTCATACTTTGTACATTTGGTTTTCATATCAACTGAATAGTTTCATGAGTTTTGATATAAACTTTTCATGCCCTTATGTTGTCTTGCAAGAGATAGGTTAAGTTCAGATTTGTGGGTTGAGATATTTCTTAGTTTGAAGTGTTATGGCGATTTGGGGTATTTTATTTTAAACGGTAAAAGATTAATTATAATTTTAGGAGTTTTATGAAGAGAATTTGATTATTGGATTTGTATGGTTTAAAAGAAAACGAAAATGATTTCAATTTTTCTTGTGCGTTAAATAGATTAGATTTTGGTCAATTTATTTGAAATGTTAAAAAATTAATTATACGTTTAAGATTTAAATAAATTAAATTTAATTGTAAGATATGTATGCTTTGAAACGAAAAGAAAAATAGTTCGTTTGTTTCCTTCTGTTAAATAGATCATATTAAATGTGAAAGAAATTCAGCTTCACGGGCCTAATATGATGATTGTGTTTTATTTTAATTTTTTTTATATTTTACATTCAACCCTTGCAATATGTTATATCATGCTTACAATATGTAATTTTTCAGCATAAACCTTACATCTATATGATCATAATTAATATTGACTGCGTTATCAAATTCAAAGAGAAAGATAACAGCGACGATAACTACAATGACAACAACAACAACAATAGTAAGAATGGAAATAATCATGGAAATCATATTTATATTTATATTATCTCTAATAATACATGCACAAATGTATATTTGTATCGAAAAAGACAAAATAATGGAAATAATCATGGAAATCATATTTATTTTCTATTATCTCTAATAATACATGCTCAAATTTATATTTGTATCAAAAAATATAAAATAATAATAATAATAATAATAATAATAATAATAATAATAATAATAATAATAATGAAAATCAAAAATGTTTATTATTTCTTTATAATTGTGTATATTATATTATGTGTTAATAATAAGGTGTCATATAAGGTTTTATGACTTGTTCAGTAAATATAATTTCGTTTCATTAAGTTAAAACTTCTAAAATATGAATGTATTTTATAATAATGAACTAATAAAAATTTTTATGTCTATTATAATCTCTTAATCTCTCTTTGATAATTTGATGATAATTATTAATATTGACTATGTTATCAAATTCAAATGGAAAGATAACAACGATGACAACGATAATGACGACAACAACAACAATAGTAATAATAGAAATAATCATGAAAATCGTATTTATTATTCTATTATATCTAATAATACATGTTCAAATTTATATTTGTATTGAAAAATACAAAATATTAATAACAATAATGACGGAAATTAAAAACGTTTTGGTCCGTATGAGCCACAATAGGCAATAAAATATAAAGAGGGAGGGAGGAATCGAACCTGAGATCTAATGTGTCTAGTAAATAGTACAATACAATGAGGGAGGCGGGAATCGAACTTGAGACCTAATGTGGCTAGTAAAGAGAGAGAGGTTATTGTATATGCTATCTATTGAGGCGGTTGTCGAGATAAATTCAAGGGCTAAGATTGTTTAAGATTTTGATCCAACGGCTGTGAAGCAACATATATCCTAAATTTACTCCCATGTCAGCATTTTCCATTTCCTCAACACTCAGCCCATTACACATTTTAGCATTTATAATATAAAGATTTTGTATGCTTAATTACCAAATAAAAGGCTCAACGGATAAAATATAAATGGAAATATGTGTGGACTTGTCTAACTCATGTAAAACAGGTTAAATATATACTTTTTCGTATAGATAATCCCAACTTGAACCTAACTAATTTAATTAAACATATTTAACGTGTCAATATATTTAATTAAATGGGTTGAAAATTTATACTAAACTCACTTAATTTTATATCGATTTTAAATTTCTAATTACATCGGATCAACTTTGTTCCACTCTAATTGTAACTCATTCGATCCCAAAAAAAACAAAAAAACAAAAAGGAGGCAAGCCAATTGCCAACCCAAGGCCTAGCTAGCCGGCGCCCGGGGGACGGGGGTTGGGACTTGGGACCGCAATACCCTCAAAAGATCGTGTCTTTTTCAGCAAAAAACCCGCCTCTCTTTCAAAACTCAAAAACCACCGTTTCTCTCTCCCTCTCTCCCACACGCAAGTGCCCGCCTATCTATCCTTCATCATCTCCTCCCTTATAAAACCCTCATCCACCGACCCACCACTCTCCCATCTCAGATTTCACCCTCTCTGTCTCTCTGTCTCTCTCTGAATTTCCTCCACGATGAACAGGAGGCTCCGAATCCACCTGAGCCGAACTCAACGATTCTCCAAGTACTTAAAGCCTGGGGCTCTCGCTAAGCTCAGAGACTCCACAATCATCGCCAATGCCAAATCCCATGTCCTAACTCGCCGGGTCAACTCAGTCGCTCACCCTTCCCCCACCCAGGCTGATTCCTCGCTTGCCCAGGTCGAGTTCTTGCCCGAGTTCCCCATCTTCGCTCGTGGGCCCCAGTGTTTTGGCAGGAAGAAGCTCATCGCTGCCAAGGCCCCCTTTACTCCTGTTCCCAACCCTAACGATTCTTTCATTAATCTTGTCAATAGTAGTAATTTGCTGGTTCATTGAGTTCAACGAAATTAGGGTTTTTTTCCTTTTCTTTTCCTTTTCATTTTGTTTTTTAAGCAGATTTATTGCAAATCTGCTTGTGCACAGTGGTAATTACTAGTTAGCCCCCTTGTTCATTGAATGAAATAATGAAAGAAACGATCTTTGTTAATTGCGCTCGGATTCAATCTAATTCTCATCTGATTTGATTTGTTGCATATAGCTGTTAAATTTGAGTGTGTGTTGCAAGTGAGAAGTTGGAAATGTGGAGTGAATGCTAATGATAAGATTATTGATTGCGCTGACACAGCATAATTAATTGTCTTTATGAGAGTTTTTAGTTAATGAATTGATGATGGCCTTCTGAATGCTGTTAATTGATTCCTTGATGTGGGCATTAGTTGGTTTTACTGTTTTTTTTTCGGCTGATTGTAATGAGCTTCTTCTCATCCAATGGTTTTCCTACGTTGTGGTGATTATCTTCTACGAAGCATCAATGTCACGATGCTTAATTGGGCTCTATGCTGTGCAGTTGTTGAATTGCCTGTCTCTCTAGGACTTCTCATTATGTTAATGTCCCTTTGTGAGCTTGAGGGGTACTTTTAATTGGAGAACATGACCATTGATCCTTTAGTCTCTTATTCAATTTGATTATGCCCCATTTACATATAATCTATTGCCATGTTTAGATTCAGCTATTATTAACAATCTTCAATGCTGTGGCGGTTAATGTTATATGATATTTTGACTATTAAGTTGCTTCCTTACTAAAAAGTGGGGCTACTTCCTTCTATGTATGTGATCATCGACTGTCAAATGTTCAATCACTTGATGCAGCAAATATCCCTGCAATGTGCACATGAGTAGTTTAATGAGAACAATGATTTTGCATTCTTTCTAGTCTAGTTTTACTTTTTTCTAGCCAACTCTGTAAGCGAAAGTTTGAATGGATCGAGTGGATGCTTTGGTCTTCCTCTAGAACTGATGGTGCTGCTATCTGAAAGGATTTTATTTTATTTTTCCTTATTGTACAGCATTTCATGTTCTGACTTGATAATAAGTACTTTTTTGAATGCTGATTGCTCATATATTGAATGCGTGACCTGTGGGGTAGTGAAGGATCTATTTCATCATTCAAATGATGGATTTACTAGCTTTTATTGTTGAAGCACTAAGAGAGGGTTTCTTCCACTTGTTAGTGACATTGAAATCGTGTTAAGAGAGTTTTAGGAGGAGAATGCTGCTTCAGTTTGTTCTGTATTGTTAGTTTGCAGTGTCAGAATTTCTTCTGTATCGATTCTAAATCTAATATCTTATTTTACTTATCTATCTAATGTACGATCTGCTTGTGAATCAAGATACATCAACATGATGTTGGCCTAGTTCCAGACTAACTTTTTTTGATCTCCTCCGAGGTATTTTCAGGTCAGGGGATTGGAATGTTTATTGTTGCTGTGAAATGGGTGAGAAATTGGAAGTCTGAAACCATCCTTAGACTCCACTGCTCTCTGGTATTCTTGTTATAGGCTGGTTAGTTCATATTGCTTGCGAAATTTGGAATGCCATTTGAAATCTGTTACTTCTGCTATTAGAGCACATTCTTTCTCTGTCAGTTCTGGACTTTAGGTTCCCAACTCATATCGTTCCTTTCAGTAGCCAAAGATCTATGTAATCGGACTCAGGTGAAAGGATTGTTAATGGTTGTGGGTCTAGAAATTTAGCCCCATGTAAATAAACATCTATGCTTATGATATGTGTGCTGTTAATATCATATCATCAATGTTGGAGCCAGTATGAAAAGGAAGAGGATTTCCGAGCATTCCTTGCGGTTGTGGGTATGCGACCACTATTTTCATTTGTTCAATCACTAGCATGGCCTTCAATACTCTGCATGAAGTAGAGTAACCGTAGTTCCTTAAGATGGTCTAAATTTTACTTTTCAGGATGCAGTTTTGTGCTGTGAAATTATTAGTTGACGTCTGAAGGGGCATCTAGGGGATAATTCTAGAAGCAAAATCCTGTTGCGAGAAAGTTAATTATGCATAATCTCTGGAATCCAGTTTGGATTATGATATTAACTTTCTAGCCAATTGACAAGGTTGCTGAGGATCTATGCAGGAAACCACTGTCTTTGGGTTTGTGCTGTTCTTGTACAGGTTTAACTAACCCAGTACAACAAGTGAAGGAATTCTGACTGAGAAATCACTGAAAACTACGCAGATCTGGCTGCACGGACAAGCTTATGTGAATTCTCAAGTCTGAATTATTGAGAGATCGAAAATGGGAAAGTTCTGATAAAGTGGCATTACTGGTATAAGTTATGTGATGACTCACACTGTTACCAAATATGGTGTGTCTTAAAATCGGATATTTCTGCTAGCTAGGATGACAGTCACTAATAAAAGTTTCAGTGAATGCCTTAATTAGCCCAGATTTCCTATGAATCCCAAAGATTTAATAATTGTGTGGTTCTCACTTCTCGAAGGATTTTAGTTGCTAAATGCAGTTAGATGTTTGAGAATTTTTATTTTCACCTCAACAATATTCATTGATTCATGCCAAATTATACATAGTCTTTCCTCTGCTTTTGAAACAGAATCGCACTTTTATCCCTATCAGCTTGTAGGTTTGTCTGCATTCTTATTTGATCACAGTTGTACAACGTAAGTGGGAAGATAAAGGCTGGAAACATTGTTGTATGTGTACACTGCATATCTTTGGGGGGGGGGGGGGGGTCGTGCTTATGCTATTTTTACATCTATATCCACTTTGATAAAAAAAGCAGGTCTTGGAAATTTTCTTCTTTGGGATTGCGGAGGAGTAAAGAATTTTCTAATTAAGTTGTTCTCCACTACTTTTTGCTGAGGAATAGCAGGCAGTCTAGGCCTTCTAGAATCTAGGGTCTAACAGAACTTGCTTCGCTGCAATGCAGTTCTAGGTGTAATGCTGCATATGTTTTGACTTCCTCTCACTTCCCCCAAAAAGACCCTTACCCTAGTCTGGAACCAGGGTGTTGGTTTAGTTCGATTTCTGTTGTTTTCAGCATTGTCAACTGGCCTGTGCTTAAGTCATCTAACTGATACGTGTCACTTGTTCTCTATAAAACAGAATCCCGAAAGCCTGTTGCTTAGGCCATGCAGAGTGAAAACATGTGGGTGTTTGAAGCATGGGTATGGTTCATGTATTAGCCTTGAATTGTATGTCATTTATATATTACTGCACATAATTCATACTTTCAATGTTCTCTGTGTGTATGCCTGCTACTATAAGTAACTGATGTTGGAACAGCTCTAAGTTTGACATGAGAATGTGCTGTTTTGAGTATGATGATAGCATCTCCAAGAGCCTCTACTTTCGTTCTTTTAGGTGTGGAAAACGTCATTAGGTAGTACATATCTAGAATTTGGTGAATTCTTGCCAATGATATTTGCTTGTAGGCTTCAAGCTTAAGCAGATTCAGGATCTAGCTGCTATCGTGCCAGTTGTAGTTGCAAAAGCGTTTTCAACTTCTTTTGCAATTCCTTTTCAAACATGCTTCTGTGGGTTTCACAAAAAACAACCTCTTCAGTTGTCACGAGGGATTTCACATATAGTGGAGTTCTCTGGTCCATGCTTAAGCAGGGTCTGCACTTGCTTTGTAGAAATCTCCAAGTGGCATTTAAGATGGTATGGGAAAACAGAAAGTACTTATGTAGGAACAACCTATTCTCAGTTTCAGGGTGGTTAGCGATAGCACTCATCCGTTGCAAGAAAGGCTTAGGCCTTGGCGCCATGATCATCAGTACTCACATTTGACTCTAGGGTAAGATTTTATCTGCCTAGTTTTCTGCTTTTCCAAGTAGGTTTTCCTAGTATCTAGTAGACTAGATGTTAGAGTTTTCCTCTGTTTCGAGCATGTGCCACTCTCCATTGCCTAGCATTTACGCGTACAACATGTATGGCACCAATTTTCCTCGGACATTCTCAAACATTGGTTAAACATTAAGAAATTTTGTATGCAACTTGGATTAGTTTTGTTGTTCAACAATTAACATGTGCCAGACACATGCTAATATCAATTCTTAGTCATATAAAAATCGTTAATGATAGCTCTGATACAATAGTAAATAGATATAAACAAATGAGTGTTAATACGTGATAACCAACATGCCGTATCTTTTTTTTTTCTTTTTATGTTTTTTTGAATCAAGTGTTGGGCGTTTGTACTTCTTAGCATGTATTGGAGAGTGCTTGAATTAGTCTTCTTGTATCTGTCTTCAGTATTTAACAGTTGCTACTATATGATGCGTCTTCATGACATGCAGAATCTGCCATACATCCTCCTCATGGTGGGCTCTATGAGGCCACTTTCGAGCGGTCACAGTGAGAGGGAAACTTTGCAGTCTTCAAGGCACTTGGAGGCGTCGCATCAAGGTAAAAGTCTATGCTTAATAACCTTTCTTTTTCTTTGGTGGGTAGATGCTTTCTTTAGAGTCCAAATATTTTGCTGGAATTCACGTAACACTTACAATATATGAGAATGAGGCTATATGAACCACATGACTGAAATTCTGCCAATGGTTTTTAAATTTTTTTAAAGACTATGAATTGTCTATGCTTTTGTTTAAGCAAAAGTTAAACACAAATGAAATACTCTCTATTGATTAGATTTAGAGAGGTCAAGATGTATACATAGGTTGATTAACCTCATTAATATCTAGTTAAAAATGCCTGAACCAAATCTCACTTAACCGAAATTAGTAATGCATGTTATATTCGACTTACATAAAGTAAACTTCAGAATTATTTGGAGAACTTTTATCTTGTTTTCTTGACAAGCATATTGAATGAATTGTCAACATAGTTATATATGACTTAAAATCCAATTCCAATTCAGACTATTTTCATCTAAATGATTCATTTATCAAGTGAGGACAATTTGCTTACCAGCCAACCCAGGCCAGCGAGGGCATGGCAAGGCAGGAAGCAAATCCCACAAATTTTTGAGAGGCCAACTTATGGAAATAAAATCATGTTGAAATATATCTATGCTTGAAAAAGCAGATGAATCTAGTCGGATCCATGTGGAGGCAGAAATGTGGATCTGGTGGATTCCGTAACCAATATTTTTTTTACTATTTATTTTTTAAGGATTACCTAGCAGAGATAAGATTGAGATAGGTAGGAGAAAATGTCAAGCTTTAGAGTCCTACAATTTCATTGGTTTTGAGTCTTTTTAATGTCTTCTTTCTTCCTTGATAGTTTTTGGCTGCTGGTATTTTTATCTTTTCTTGTGTGACTGTGACATATCTGGCTAGTGCATTGAATGGCGGCTCCTTTTATTTTGATTTGATGTGATCACATAATATGCATGGCGGCCTTTTGCCTACAGTTTAGTAATGGAGAGGGTAAAAAACACATGTTACTTTTTAGATTAAATTATTTACATTAATTTAGCTGGAACTCTTTCATGGGTTGTTGAACTCATATATATATATTTTAATACATTTACATACTAAGTTAGAGCGAAGTTTAAAGCGTTCATGTATTCAAAATGTAGAGTGTTGAAATGTGTATTTGAGGTGAATTGAAGAGTTCATTGAATTGTCGATTATCTAACACTGATACACATGTATCTAAGGTGAAATAAAAAGTTTGCATCATATCTGCCCAAATTTGTTTAGAAAGCAAATTAAAGTCCATGTTAGGACTTGAATTTAAAATCCTTTTTTATTTGTTGATAAGATTCCCTTTGACCTAAGAAATTTTAATAAGTTTAGATTTGCCTCTAAGAGTGTATTCTATTCAACTTAGTTTATTGAGCATT
Source organism: Selenicereus undatus (assembly GCA_017589665.1). Taxonomy (NCBI): domain Eukaryota; kingdom Viridiplantae; phylum Streptophyta; class Magnoliopsida; order Caryophyllales; family Cactaceae; genus Selenicereus; species Selenicereus undatus. The sequence continues at coordinate 107,536,431 of JACYFF010031957.1, read as the reverse complement.
CATGTTTACTTGAAATTTTCATTTATGTTGGTGTTAAATACAATAATCGACTTAGTTCACACATACCCCTCTACACTCCATATTAGCTTTTTCAAGTTTTGAATTCAGCAGAATTGAAGGAAATGAAAGATTTATATGAATAAAATGGGCCCTAATTATGTTCATATTTTAGAGAAGTTAGTCAATTGAAACATGAACTTTAGTCTTTTCCAGAAAAGGAGAGAATTCAGAGGAAGCAACTGGGAAAATGTAATTGGGAACAATTAATTCTCTCATTTTATTAAACAATCAACTTAATAGTACTAGTGACAGGCTTATTATATATTAAGTTCTCAAATTCTCAACTATAATAATACCGCACCACTACCAAAACTGATGAGATTGATTGGGGGGAAAGAAAAAATGAAAGGAATTTGCACTAATCTCAATGAGCTGCAATATTCCATTTGAGCTGTATCATAAAAAGGTCGACATTCGTTATTATACTGTTTTTGTTTTCAACAAGTTTTTGCCCCCTTTCTTTATTTTCCCTAAAGAATGTCAGTTTGTGCGATCCCTAAGTGGAGATGGTGGCTGTTTTGTAACTTTCTCCGTTCCCTCCTGTGAATTTCGTGCCTTTCATGTTCATATGTGAATTGTTATAACACCAAAATCTCGTATCTTTTCTGGATCTCTTGAGAGCCATCTCATTACTGGTTTGTGATTAAGTTACGTGCTTATTCACAGGTGTGATAGCAGTTGTTTGTAGTGGTGTTGTAGTAGCTGTATGTAGTGGTGTCATTGTACGTTGCTTTTAGCCAGTTTTGGCACATCATACTTGTATATGGTGATCCACATAACTTATGATTAGAAAAGAAAAGTTAACATATGTGCATATATCTCAGTCTCTTATCTTTTCTGGGTATATTGAAAACAGTCTTTGTAGTTATCAATGATTAAGCTGCATACATCTTGAGTCTTCTTACAAAAAGTTTTTGTGGGTTTCACACGGGGTGGTTGTGTATATGCATATATGTAATCATATATATACAATGCAGCTTGTAGTATTTTAATACTAATGCAGTGTGTTACAATGATGAAATTGACTTACTGATGGGTCTATATTTTTAATTGCAGATGTTGTCCTTGAAGAAGATACCTACCCATTTGGAAAAGTTTTGTATTAACTGGCAAATCTAAAAGATCCCATATCATAGTTAAGCAAACCCTCCTCCTCTTCTTCTCCCTTTAAACATTGAGGAGCTCTCTCGAAGCAGGCCTAAAAAGAGATAGATAAATGGAGAAGAGAGATGGTTTCAGAAGAAATAGCACCAGCAGTAGCAGCAGAAGATACAGAAGTGAGGAATACCTGGAAGAAGATGTGTGGGGTCTGATTAGATCAGAGGAAAGACAAACTGGGTTCAGCGCAATTGACATTGAATCTAGTAGAACAAGCTCTCCTATTTCGATCTTGAGAAGGCTTCCTAGTGCAGCTAGGATGATCCCTTCAGGAGCTCAGAAACGTGAACATCCCCATCATGATAATCATGATGGGATGATGCAGCATTCATCTGCACCTGTCAACATTCCCGATTGGTCCAAGATTTATGGCAAAACCCAGAGAAGGATGAGTGATGCCCATCTTGATGGTGATGGTGATTTTGATGATGTCCATGATGTTGATGTTGATGTTGATGATGATGAGGGCAGATTGACATTGCCCCCACATGAATGGCTGGCTAGAAAGATGGCAAGGAACCAGATTTCGGCTTTCTCAGTTTGTGAAGGCGCAGGGCGGACCCTCAAAGGGAGGGATCTAAGCAGGGTAAGGCATGCTGTTTTGTCAAAAACGGGGTTCATTTGATTCATTCTTTGTTCAAGCGCTATGGAAATCTGGTGCATCAGGGTCAGCTGTAGAAGTTCTTTTTCTTGTATTATTTTTTTTTTGGTAGTTTCTCTTTTCTTTTTGATCCCTTTGTTTCATCTTCAACTTGCGGGATTGCTTTGTAAAGTTTTGGCAGATTTTGGGTTCTTTGTCACATATGTAGAATGGAAAGTGAAGGAAATGGAAATTACTTTTGATCTTGTGGTGAAATCAGTGCTTACTGCAGGTGCTGTTTCTTGTTTTGTTTCACGTACACAGATCTTTAATCAGGTGTGGCAACTTGCTCTTTGTGTGTAGTTTCTTTTTTCTGTTCTTCTTTTTTCTTTGGGAGTTGGGGGGTTGTGTTTGGGTTTGGGTAAAAATTCCACAAATAAACCTGAAATTCTGGTTACCCACCGGAGCTTGAGCGAGCAAAACCAAAAAAAAAAAAGTGGTCGGTACCACGGATTTGACTTTTGAGGTCTCTGTGTGTGGATTCTTGGGAATTTTTTCCTTTTTATATCATGACTCGGCTTGAAAAATTATATAAGCAAATTATTGAGCATCCACATTTTATGTGGGTCATTTCGTGCAAAAAATTTGCCAACTTGTGGATATACATAGGCAACACCCATATGAATAGTGCTCGCTTAGTTAATATCTATATACATAGTACAATGTAGATATTAAAGGCGATGAATTGTTTATGAGTTGGGTAACAAAATTTTGGATAAAATGTAGGTATCGGAATACTGTATTCATTTCATGCCAATGTCCACCCTATCCATATTTTAGATCCTTCAACATCTCCCTAGACTCCCCCCATCTCCACCTTCTACCCTCCATTATCACCCCTGCAAAACCCCCCAAAAGCCCTACCACTGATTTCAATGTATTCTCTTCAGCCCCATACATCTCCACCATATGTTGGGGATATCTTCATATTGGAATCCCACCCTAGAAGTCCAGATAGAATCAAATGACACAAATAAATGATAAATTGCAGTCTCATACTCCACTTAGTCCTTCCCTAATCCAAGTAATTGTAGTTTCAATAGCCTCTTCACTAATTTTGCATTTTATGTTTTCAGAGCTTTGGATTGGCATTGGGGGTTCCAATGTTTCCAACTCACAAATGCAAAGTCTAAGTCGAGTAATGTTTATATGGATTTTATGGAACTTTTTGTGGAACTTGTTTTTGGTGTTTTGGTTGGTGGGATATGGTTTTTGAGAAGATTTGATCGTATGAGGTAGCATTGTAGTTGTCCTTTTCAACTATTAGGCACACTAGACTTATTATTATACAATAACAACTCCTTCCAATGTGGATCCTATTTTTGTGAGGTATGGGGAGATCCAAATGTAAGCAGTCTCATTTCTACAGATATGACTGCCTGTAGAGAAATCGATTTACTAGAGTTATTATTATCTTATATTTTATTTTTTCACTATTGTCTTTGTTAAAAATTGTGTTGATATGTTTAGTGAATGGCTATTACATGTCTTAAACTCTTAATATGCTTTTGTAAGGTTATGGATCCGTTTATGACCATTTGAAACCATAGACCAAAAGAGTTTACAAATAGATCTCAATTTTTAAGATACAAAGTGAGCCTAAAATTTGTATTTATGTGAATTGGATGGTGCTATTGGATACTTTGGCATGAACTTTGCACATATTGCTGTTGATGCAGTGATGCGTCTTGATTCAATAGAAAAATTTACATAAAGACTTCAAAACTCTAACATGAAAAATGCTTCTATACAAATTTTTAAACATATTAGATGAAGTCAATAAAATCATTGTTTTTTATTTCTACATTTTAACTTAAAAAATACACCAATTTTTTTGAAAAAATACACCAATTTTTTTGAAAAAAAAAACTTGGTTTATTTTATCATGTAGGGCCTGTTCTTTTCGTGGGTAAATGGAGGGTAAAAGGTTGAAGTGGGTTGAAGTAGGTTGAAGTGGGTTAAAGTTGGTATATTTTTTTTTATGGTGGGTTGAAGTGGGTTAAAATAATGAGAATGTATGATAATTTATTAAGTTATTGTAGTTTTTAATGCATTTTTTCGCTGAATGGTAATTTCACAATTTTGTAACTATTTTTCTGGAAGTTGAAGGCCGGCACAACTTGTTGATTATTTTTAACGATTTGGGTTACAAATTATTAAATTTATGAAGGGGTGGGTTGAAATTGGTTGAAGTGGGTTGATGTAGGTTGAAGTGGGTTGAGGTTGGTATTTTTTTTTTTTCAGGTGGGTTGAAGTTGGTTGAAATGGGTTGAAATAGGTTGAAGTGGGTTGAAGTTGGTAAATCTAAAATGACCTATGAAAAGAACAGGGCCATAATCTTCTAGTTTTCAAAATTTTGATTGAAAATAATACTACAAAAGATAAATAATAATAAACTAACCATCAAATTTCGTTTATGATCACATGCTATTCTTCCTTGAGTATTCAAATTGAAATATTTTACAAAAAGCATACAATTTATCCATAAAAAAAAATTAAGTCCATCACAAATTACAAACGTCAATGAAACTAGATGTTGCTCCTATCTTTGTCGCATTGAACCCTTTCAACCCATTCAAAGCCAATTCTCCAAGATTTTCTACCATCTCAATCACCCCCTCGTCCTTTCTCCCAACAACTCCATTTAAAATCCCATGAATCATACCCACATAAAGCCCATATTTCCTCAACTTCTCAATCTCCTCCTCACTGGCCCCTCCTACAACAGCCCCGCACGCTGCAGCATATGCGTGTAACCCACCGTCCTTTTTTTCATGCACATATCTTAGCCACTCTTCTCCACGCGCTTCTTCGACGTCCAATTCGTCACATCTACTCTCAATCGTGGCTTGTAAGACTCTACTCGACTGCTCTTCTCCTAAATTATCATTGTCATTACGCTTAACCATCAACTCATACCCGAATGGAAGGAGTCGATCCGCAGTGAGTAGCTGTATGTTCGGTCCAAACTCATGGTTCAAGGACGGGATCTTGGGCTTGGGCCGCCCCCTTGTGGATGAGGTTGTGATTAACATGAACTGCAGCATGCATGACATGGATCGCGGATGCCGCAGGAAGGGCATGTGGCCGGTGTCAACAAATTAGTTCACAGGCCGCCACACAAAGGGCCGGGGCCACGGACTTGGGATGGGCAAAGGTCAGATGGTGCATGGGCTCGAACACCACCACTGGTTCACGAATAAGATGGCCCAAAGATTAGATGGTACACACACACACACACACAC
>JACYFF010031957.1:107487236-107526328 GCA_017589665.1 Selenicereus undatus | reverse complement strand
TGCGCACACACAGGCGCGCGCACCAACTATACACGTTTAAAATTTTCGTATTTGGTATTTATTTATTGTGGAAAAATAAATTACAACATAACAAGATCCACTTCAAGGTTTATAAACTATAAAACATCGCTTTGTAGCGAATACCTTCCAATTAAAGGTAGCAAATTACATTCATTAAGATGCAATGCAAGTCTCGTTTGTCCATTTATTAGACAAGATCAAAAATAATAAATCGATATAGTAAATTGTAGCTTTTAACGTGAAAGCAAAGATAGCAAATATAAATTTTAGTGGAAGAGAAAACATTTTTGTAGGTTTTTTTGTTTCGGCTTTATCGAAGATTGGATTGCGACATTTTATTATATAAAAGACTAAGACAAGCTAGAATGGGCTCTATATCTTAGGCTATGACATTTTTTTGTGATAAAAAGTTCTCGATTCCGGTTCCGAGATTTGTTTTAGGAACTGGAACCGAAATCGACGAAACAGGTTCCTTAATATAAGGAACGGGAGTCAGAACTGTTTGATTGGTTCCAGTTTTGAAGCCAGAATTGTTTAATTGGTTCTGGTTTGCTTGCAGGGTACCCATCAGGCATGCCTATGTCTTAGCCACTCTTCTCCACACGCTTCTCCAACATCAAAATCATCACATCCACACTCAACCTCTCTAGATTTCCTCGCAACCATCCCTTGACTGCCCATTTGCGACCCGAATAGTGGCTCGTAAGACTCGACTCTAGTACTCTTCTCCTAAATTATCATTGTCATTACACTTAATGATCAACTCATTCCCAAAAGAGAGGAGCCCATCCCTGGTGAGTAGTTGTGTGTTCGGGCCAAACCCATGATTCATGGGCTGGGTCTTGGGCTGCCCTGTGTGGAGGAGGTTGTGATGGACGTGGACTGCAGCTTGCATTACATGGACTGCAAATGCTATAGGAAGGGCATGGGCTTGGTGTCCACCTATTAGCTCACAAGCTGCCACACAAAGGGTCGGGGCCATGGACTTGCGTTGGGCAAAGGCTAGATGGTGCATGGGCTCGAAGACCACAACTGGGTCATGAATATAGATGGCCCAATTGAGATAAGCCTTAATTTCGTTGTTTATGAAGACCCAATAAGTGTTCCTTGTGGTCGTGGAAGTGGACATTGTAATTATCATGGGTCTATGAGTGCGAAGTGATGGACTGTGGGAATTTGACCTAGTGAAGATGGGGAGCTTCAGCTTGCTTGCACTTATTTGTAGACTTGAACAACGGGGTCGGGCCTCGCTCAACTCACCCTGACTCGACCCTCAAAAATGAGGGTCAAGGTCGAATTTTTTTTTGTCTCCGACCCCTCTTGACCCTCAAATCGAGGTACCCGTCTATGAAAAGGGTCAGGCTTGCGTAGAGATTTTGACCTTCTGATCTAACTTGCTGATCCTCACTTTTTTACAAAAATTAATTTTTTTAAAATCAAAACAAGGTATTTTGGGTTTCATTTGTTTGGAACCTTTTCGCTTTCTACTTTCTCGTCTCCTCTTAGCCTTCCCCCTATTCACCTCTCCAAATCTCACTGGCTCGTAATCTTTTAATATTTCCGCTATGATGTTTGGATTAGTCCTTCTAGTCAACTAAAATTTTTAATCATTAAATTACGCATTAAAGTATTTGCAATTGTGATAGACTTCATCGGAAGATTATATTATCATTTGACATTTTGTTTTATAGGATTTTTAATGTTGAACTTTATATTAAAAAAGAAACTTAGTGAAAAATCTCATTTTCTTTGTGGGGAATGTTTAAGGGTCGGACATGACCCGATGACCCAAGGGTACCTGCAGGGTCAGGGTCAGGGGCAGGGTCAAGGATATGTCGACCCCTATGAGGGTCGGGTAGGGTTAGGTTCGAGAAAATCCTGCATGTTGACTCTCATGACCCGACCCAACCCGACCCTCAATTTGATTAGGTCTACTTATTTGTTGTAACAATGCAACAACCATGCCATGTTAGAGAGAGAGAGACCGTGAACCTCACACTAATGACTTGTTTGGTTCTATGTAATCAAAGTGGTAATGCAATCAAAATGGTAATAGTGATTCCATTATTATGTTTGGTTACCATTAAGGAATGTAATCAAGATTGCATTGTAATCACATTTATCTTAATCTATGTAATTATAATTACTTGACTTTTCCTAAATAATTGTAATTGAATACCTTTGAATTAAAGTCTACCAAACTATAAACTATTATATTTGGTAACTTTCTCTCTCTTCTCTCCATGGTCTTTCCGCTACTTCCCCTCTCTTATTACTTTGATTCTATTTTTTAAAAGGTTTGAAGCCCCCACACCCCTCTCTCCCATCTCCATATTAGATAAAGTTTAACCTAAACCATAGTCGTATTATTATAACTGTATTTTTGTACGTTTTGAACATCATGTCTCTCTTTCTCTCTCTCATCATCATCATCATCATCATCATCATCTCCTTCTTCTCTCCACTTGGTAAACTTAAACAGTATTACATTATTGTAATTTAGAAGAAATAGAGTGAAGTAAGTCTTATGTGAAATAACATAAGCATGAGGATAGGATATTAGATGATAATTATTAACAAAGCTGCACATAATTAAAATAGGCAAACATAAAATGCGAATTGAATTGCTAGTACTTCACGTCATCTGTAAAACTAAGTATTGTTTGTAGGTGAATTCATTCCATTACACTTGTAAAAACTTTGTAACCAAACATTGTAATATAATTATTATCCCATTTTATTACACTAACAATTGCATTACATGGTTGATTCCATTGTATAATGATTGCATTACTTTCAACCAAATGCTACATAAGAGACATTGGGTATATAAGCCTTGGACAATTTTTACCTAACCTTGGACACTAAGATATTTAGGCCTTGAACAGTCTTACCTAACTTTAATTTGGAGTCTTAAATTGTGTGAATAAAATGAACCTTCGTGTTTCCTGTGCTTTGAAATTGAAAGCAACCCAAGAATAGTTAATTGTGTTTGAAGTTTTTAATTAATTTTATATCAATAACTTTTCGACTAGTAAGAACCTTGTCCTCTATTTGAATGTTATAGAGGGAAGGGAAAGGTGGCGACCGTTCACACGAGCTGTTTGGATGTTGTAAATGGAATAGAGGAAAGTGAGAAAACCCATTAAAAATTCTTGCTTCACCTTTATTGATTCTTAGGATACCTTTCGACTTATCATAAGTACTTATCTTTAACATCCAGTAATTTTCAGCACAATTCATCAACTTTTAGCACATTTCAGCACAATTCAGCATCATTCAACACAATTCAGCATTAAGTACTATTGAAAATACCTAGTTATATTTTTTTCAATTATTCAATATACTTCATCATATTTCAATATAATTCAGCATGTTTCAGTTTAATTTAGTATGTTTCAGCAATAAGTATCAATAAGTAATTGTTATAAGCCAAAAGGAACATGCCCTTTAATTTGAAGGTGAATAAAAAGAGAAGTAATGCAGGTAAAATGCTTCTATGTTCCATCCTTGCCCCCAAATATTGCCAAATAAGGTTACCTAACCTCTTTTTCATCTCCCTTCCCAGCATGTACCTTCATTTCAAACATCTTGCTAGTTTGATCGTTAAATTTGAGATGTTATACAATTTGAGCACCCTTAGAAGCCATGTTAACTTACATGTATTAAAAATTTTGCTATATGACAAATATATACAAGCGAAAATATACATATAGTTTGTAAGACCATATAATTTGAGGAGTACAATTAGTTCTGGCAAATGAATCATTTGATTCGGGTACGGGTCGGGTCAAGTTCGGGTTGGGTCATGTTCAGGTTAAATGACATTTCGGGTCGTTTCGGTTTGGGTCGGGTATGGTTCGGGTCGGGTCGGTTTCGGGTCAACCAATTTTTGGTCAAATATGCTTGTCATGCTAAAACAAGCAACTTTTTAGAAAATTTCGGGTCGGATATGATTCGGGTCGGGTCAATTCGGGTTTCGGATCCACTTTCGAGTGAGCATATTTCGGGTGTCGGGTTGAGTATGGATCCAGGTCGTTCGGTCCGGGTTTCGGATTTCGAATTTCGGATAAGTTTTGCCAGGTCTAAGTACAATAAACTTTCACCAACCGGTCCAGAAATATTAGTCTAGTAAATATCGGCATATAGACTTATGTAAGGAGAGGAATTAACATTTGTTATATTATAGTCCTTGCCCTACGCAGTTGGGTAGGCCAAGGACACTCAACCTAAGATCAATGTCAAATTTAGGAAAAAGAGAAGCCTATATAGCACTACAGTACCAACAACAAAGCAATCCACCAAATTGGGCTGCAACAAATCGAAGCACAGCATAACTACACAAAAATGCAAACAAGCAGACTGCATAAAAAAATAAAATAAAATTATGTGGATCCCTTATCTGTTAGCACTGTTGACTTAGCGTGTGATGAATAATATGTGTTTGCTTGCTAGTTGTTGTCTTGGCCACTCTTGTGTTCAATTCCCTGTACCCATTCCTTCTTTCACTTTTTAAGAATATTGTTTTCTTTTAAATTTTGTTTGTTCGATTATAAATTTAATGGTTTTGTTTCTTTTATATTTCCTTTTGTTCCACTATATAACAAATTGTTACGATTTTTTTCCTACAATTTTTGATTTTTTTTAAGGAAATTTTTGGTTTCTATTTTATTTCAATTGTTTATCATTTCATTAGGATTTATTTCCTACAAATTTTGTGGGTTTTCCCTCTTACACTGTGAGTTTTCTTTTTTATTTTTCATTTATTATTATACACTATTCTATTATTTTATATAATCAATTCCATTATATAAATGACTAAATGCATATATAATTATTTCATTTGTTTTTTTATTCTAGTTTATTATATATTAACTAAAAATATTTATCTACATTCGCATGTAACATTGAATAAGTAGTTAAAATGCAATTCAAAATATTTATCTTCAAATAACCAAAATACCTGTATATATATAAAGTAAAATATGTTGTCATTGTCTATTGAATATCTTTGCCCTAAAAATTGCTTATATAAAGCACCACACAAATGCTTATGTGGAAATCAAGTAAATGCTTATCTTGTGACTTGGATAATTAACATGCCAACCCTTCTAAAAAAATCAACAAAATGCATACCGAATTGTACGAACATGATGTGGCCAAATTAGATAGGAAATATTATCATGAAAATAGGGGTTTTAATGATAAAATTAAAATAGATCAACCAAAAAGTACTGATATACTTTTAGTAGACTTTTTGTTGGTAATAATAAAGTTTTGTTTCACATGGATGTGTAAACTAATTATATAACAATAGAATAGGATATATTTATTTCAAAATATCAAATGCTTATCGACAAACTAAAATAGATGCACATCAATGTCTATTAACCTACCATAGCGCTTCTCTCTATTAAAAATACTTATCGACATACTAAACAAATTGCTTATCAGAAACCTACTAAGTGTTTATCTTGTTTGCTACTACTAGTTTTGTACCAAGTTTATCGGGAAAAAGAATGGAATAAGACACTTATCCAAATCAATAATTATTAACATTTGAAATATGCAAAACATTAATAGTCAAAGTGTTTATCTTAAATAGTTAGCTATTTAAAGGCTTATCTAAAAATTAAAGTAGATGCATAGCAATGCTTACAAGTCTACTATATTGCTCGATCATCTCTATATTAAACAATGTTTGTCGATACTAGACAAATGCCTACTTGATACTAAGCAAATGCTTATCTTGCTTGCTATTGGTTTTATACTAAGCTTATCAGGGGAAAAGAAAGACTATAATACTTATCCAAAGAATACAATACTTATCCAAATACATACCTTTTAACATTTTAAAATCCACATAACAATAATAACTAAAGCTTTTATTACCTCAAATACTTAGTTATTCAGATGCCTAACTACAAACTAAAATAGGTGTGCATCGATATTCATATTCCTACTATATTGCTTATCTCCAAACTAAACAACGCTCATTGACATACTAAACAAATGCTTATCGGATACCAAAAGAAATACTTATCTTACTTGCTACTAGTCTTGTACCAAGTCTATCAAGGGAAAACAAAAGGAATAAAACACTTACAGAATAAATGCTTATCAATATTTGAAAATTCACGTACCATTTAATAACAAAGTTGTTTATCTCAAATACTTAGTTATTCAAATGCTTATATACAAACTAAAATCGATGCATATCAATGTCTATAGGCCTAATGAATTGCTCATCTCTATACTTAAAAAAGCTTATCAACAAACCAAATAAATTCTTATCAAATACTAAGCAAATGCTTATATTACTTGCCACAAGTTTTATACCAAGTTTGGTAGGAAAATAGAGCATTTATGCCAACAAACACTCATCAATATTTGAAAATCAACAAAACATTAATAAACAAAGTATTTATCTCAAATACTTAGCTATTCAAATGCTTATCTACAAAATAAAATAGGTGTCTGTCAACTTCTATAGACCTACTATATTGCTTATCTCTATAATAAAAAATACTTATCAACATGCTAAACAAAAACATACTTAATACCAACAAATTAAAGGCTTATCTTATTTGCTACTATTTTTATACAAAGTTTATCAAGGGAAAAATAGGAAATAAGATGATTATCCAAATAAAAGTTTATAAACATTTGGAAATCTACATAACATAATAACCAAAGTATTAATCTCAAATAGTTAGCTAATTAAATGCTTAGATATCTAAAAACTAAAAGAATTATATATCAATATTGTCTATAGACCTGCTATATTGCTCATCTCTAGACTAAAAAATGCTTATCGACATACTAAGCAAATGCTTATCCTGCTTACTACTAATTTTAGGCCAAGTTTATTAGGGGGAAAAAGGAATAGCACACTTATGCAAGTAAATGCTTGTCAACATTTGAAAATCCACATAAGATTAATAACCAAAGTGTTTATCTCAAATGCTTAGCTATTCAAATGACCATCTACAAACTGAGATAGATGCATATCAATGTATATGGAATTACTATATTGATCATCTCTTTACTAAACAATGCTTACAACATACAAAACAAACGCTTGTCTTATTTCAAGCAAGAGCCTATCTTGCTTGCTACTGGTTTTATACTAAGTTTATCAGGCAAAAAAAAGAGAAAAGAATATAACATTTATCCAAATGAATGCCTGTTAATATTTGAAAATCCATATAACATGAATAACCAAAAATGTTTCAAGTACTTAGCTATTCGTTAAAGGCAAAAGATAAAAAAAATGCCCTAAGGACAGCGTTTAAGAAGGGGTTAATTATAAACAATTGCATGGTTTTCAGGACAAAAATAGTAATCAAAGCAACTTTCAAAACTTCTCCATTAATCATGATATTTATTTTCCAAAACTAACCCCCCCCCATTCTCTCTCATTTTCTCTCTCTACCCTTCTTTATTGCCAAACTCCTTGTCTCTCGACATCCCCCCATCTCTTCCTTCATTAGTCTGCTCTCTCCACCACTGAGAAGGTCAAAGTCATGGAACCATTTGTATAAGTTTGATTTTTTTAATTGGCCATTCAGATTTGAGTTCGAATATTTAGTCTTAATTCTGTTCAAAATTAAAATGCTTCATTTTGAGTTTTAGGGTTTATATTTTTTTGCTAGCGAAGCCAACTTACCATCAGGGTATCTTTTAGTATTGCCGGCGAAGCGGGCAGAGGGTAACCAGAATTGATGGCGGTATGGTGGGGACATCGATGGCAAAAATGATGGCGGTGGATGTCGGTGGATAGTGGTGGGCACAAACTGCAAGGTGGACATGAAAGAAAGTTGTTGTGGGGTTTTGTGTTTTCTTTTAATTGGAATAAAAAAAAACTGTATTAAATGCAATTATTATCAAAATTAAATCATATATATAATATAAAAATGAATGAGTTAGCATGGTATTGACATTTGTTATAATATCATTGGTTGCTTAATTTTTAATTAAAAAATATAATTGTATGACAATTAATAAATGATCTTTGTCATATTATTAAATTTAACATTTATCCATCGACGCAATATATTAAATCATGTAATTATATTGTTCTAATCAGTGTTGTTACTAGAATATGAAATATTTTACTAGAATACATTATTTACCAATTTAATTAACACAATTAATTGGAAGAAGGTACATATGATCTTATAGTGCAATTCATTCTATTGGCTTTTATTATTTCAAAATAATCTTGATTTTATTCGAGGCCAGAAAATTACAATGAGCCTTAAATCAAGGAAGGAGAAATTCTGCAATATATTCTAAGCAGTTACAAACTCTATTTTTTAAATTGATAAATTATCATTAAAAAAATAGATAACACAGATCATTATCCTAAGATATTCATTTAATTAATTATAAAAAAATCATCATACTTATTTAAATTTTGATGGTTCTTGTGTCGCTCTGACCATATGTTAAAAATGGTACAGTTTATGTATACGTACGTTTTCACTAAACACTTAAAAATAATGTTAAACACTTAAAAATAATGTAAAATGCTACTATTAAAAAAATAAATTATTTACTGTGTGGATAACGGGTGTCGTATTTCATTGGTTCTCTTTCATGCAATTTAGGTAATTGACAAATGAAGGGTTATCAATTAGTATGTTGATTTTAATGTAATAAGTGCATTGAAAGAATTTGAATGTACAGATCAAATCATATTTGAAGTAATTTTTTTCCAAATTAAAAAAACAAAATATTTTTCTTATATCCTAAAAATGGAACAAATATATATGTAGTTCTTTCATAAATTTTTTTTATTGATTATTGTTTCTAAGTAATGAAACCGAATTTTTCTCCCTCACCTTTTTTTTAAAAATCATCATATGCCAATTTTTTACTGACTTTTTTTTAAAAAGATGACTAAATAGCTTCCATTAAACAAAGTTTTTGCTTATTTATATTTTTGATAAATTCTCAAAATATATACTAACTCATGACCATACGAAACATGGGATCTACCCCAGTTTATTTTCATTTTTCAATGCAACAAAAACAGTATTTATTGATCCTTAACCATTGCCCTTAGGGCAATGGTTATCAGGATCGTTCATTAAATAAATACTTATCAACATTTACAAACTGGCCATATTGGTAATATCCATATTGACTAAATACTAATCAAAACATAAAATAGATGCCTATCGTTGTTCCGAAGAAATGTTTATTTCGATGAACAATCATTTTTATGTCATATTTATAATGGGGGTGTTTGGTAAACAACTTTTTGGTAGAGCTTTTTTGACCAAAATTAGCTGTTTAATCTAGTCAAAAAGTTAATTTAGGTGTTTGGTAGAACAGCTTTTTGGAAGAGCTGTTTGGAGAATTAGCTTTTTGTCTCACAATTTTCTTACAAACAGCTAATTTCACTAAACAGTTTTTCCACAAACAGCCAATTCAAACAGCTAATAAAAACAGCTAATAGCTAATAGCTAACAGCTAATAGCTGTTTGCCAAACAAAACCAATGTCTTCTTTTAAAAGTATATGCTAGATGTTATAGCAGTACCAGTGCAGTATTCCATTCCGCTGTAGGGCCCCTCAATTCGCTCCCTCACCTTACAAGGCACGTTTCGCGCTTCGTGTCATGTGAATTGAAACGCCTATTCATTCCACCCCGTGTTCCCTTTCTTGCTTGTCATTTTATAACTTTTTATTTTTTTCTTTTTTTTTTCCTTAAAAAAGATTGTTTAGGTGGTTTTAAAAAGAAGGTTGTATGTTATGAGGTCGGTCCATGATAAATATTTTATTGCTTAATTCAAGTTCAAGTTTCATGAATTGGAGAGGTGGGGAAATGAAAATTCTAAAAAATGGAACTTTTGATATGTGAAGGGGTAGAGTTCTAAAATTTGAAACTCTCATTGGAGATGCTGCCATGTTCTAATTGTGCTTGAATTTGTGACTTTTAATTCATAATTCAAACAATTTAAAAACCTGAATTGTGGCATCTTAAACTACTCATATAATGAACATAGATAAACATACAAATTATAGAAGTGGAAGAAGATATGTTTAACATAAAAATACAACTAATACTTTATCATTTTCACATAGGAATATGCATGCACAATCAAATTTTAATAAAAAAATAGATAAAGGAATCAAATATATAGAAAAAGATGTAAGAATCGGCAAAAAGAACTCTCCAGTGAGAGATTGTTGCTCTAGAGAGAGAAAGAGAGAACCGTGTTCTCTTGCTTGCTTGCCCCCAATCTTGAGATGAGGTCCAGAAAAAAGAAAAGGAAGAAGGAAGCCCCTGCTCCTTCACTTCGGCTACTTCGAAAGTCCCCTGGCCTTCCCGATCTGCACCTTCTTTCTTCATCGACCTTCCCTTGCTCTGTTTTTTCACTGACCTCTTGCTACTATCCTCAGGTTGTTGTTTTGGTCCTTACTAACGGTAATTACTGCATAGGAAAATTAAATTCCAGCCAAGCCCTCTTTGCCCCAGGGATTTGGGCTTATGATTCAAATTGATCTTGCCCCAACGTCACGCTCCTGAATGATGAGGTAGTTGAGCCGTGCCACTTCCAGTTGGGGACTGTGGATATCTTAATGAGATCTCAGGCCCCGAGTGACATTTCTTGTATGCGAACTAGCCTGAGTAAGTATGAAAAAGGATTGTCGCGTCGACTTCAGCATTCGTAGCCACTGAATCGTGATTGTCGGATGCGATGGCTAACCAATCTTTACCAAGCTATGGGCTATTCAAGCTGGGGTTCGACTAGATCCCTTTATGTCAGTACCGAGCTCCATCGCCAGACCTATGCTTATGGACCTCAGATAAGTCGTCTACCCCTTTGTTGTTTAGTTTATCCGTCTCTTACTTTCATGCTTTGGATGCCTATGAAGTTGTGGTCTTTGCCTACCCATGAATTTGTGCTATGTATTTTGTTGGACAGGCCTGATTAGATTAGGCCCGACGGCCACTTAAGTCGCCTAGGGTGACAACCCTAGCTACCCCTAACCTATATAAAGAGGTTTAGGGGGGCTAGCCGCATGGATGAAACATATTGATAACACTCATCTCTCTCTCCTCACGGTGACCCTACCATCACTACCGGGTATTCGGGTTTAGGACGTGGACATCTATAAAGCGACTCTAGTAGCCACTTGGATTTGTTATTATTGAAGAACTGGTATTCTTATTGTGGACTATTACCGACAGTACAATTCCGCATCCAGGTTAGTCCTGAATTTTTTTCCTACAGTGGTATCAGAGCCAAACTGTTAGGATTAGTCCCGATTGATTAATTAATAGTCTGCTAAACCTGATTTGTTCAAAGCATGCTCGTTTATTGGTTTAAATTGCTTAATTTTCGTAATTATGGCACCCAGTATTAACTTAAAAATTGCATCTTTAATTGAATATTTCTGTTTTGTCAATCTGCATCTTAATTGATAAAACAGACCCCACCGCACGTGCATAAATTCATGCCCAAATCGTTTAAACATGTTTGACAAGCATGATTTCATGAAATTATGTGTTAATTTTAGATTAGCATGCCAAAACATAACCGCTATTATGCTATCATGCTATTAAAACGAGAAAGCATGGTTCTTTATGCGATTTTATGGGTTCATATGCATCAACATGAAAACCAAGAAGTTATGACATATTAACTCGATTCATAACCCATGAATAAAACTGAACATGTGAGTAAATATGCAAGCATGTTTTTTTTCGTTCGAAGTCAATAAACATGCAACGAAGCATAGACATGAAACCCTAGCCTCTTCACATCCAAACCCCAAACCGAAAGCCACTCTGCCTAGCTCTCGACCTTGACTAATAAAAAGAAAAGGGTAAAAGAGATTGAGGACTAAAACCATACCCATCAGAAACCACCATGGAGGGGTGGTGCGTGACCGTCACGCGCCGCCAACGAAGGTCGTTTCACAATCTTCTTCCTCCCAAAGCCCATGTTCATCGCCGATCTACGCAAACTTGAACAAAAAGAAGCCGACAATCACCGTTAAAGGAGGCGCGTGAGATCACGCGCCACCGCCTCAGTGGCGTGTCTGGCGTGTGGGCGTCTCCTTCAGGCATAGATTTGACCGATCTAAGCAACCTTAAGAAAGGGGAAGTCGAAAGAACACCATTTTGGGAGGCACGTGAGACCACGCACCACCGCCTCAGAGGCGCGTTTGGCACGTTGGTGCCTTCCTCAGACTAAGATTGGGCCGATCTACACCATAGTTGCTTCGGTTCTTGCCGTATTCGCGTAGATCTAGGTCCATGGGGCGGCGGTGGTCGTTGCATCATCTGGGAATTCTTTCTGGGGAAATCGACAACGGTGATGACGGCTGCCGTGGCGGGGGGGAAGGAGCTTGGTGCTCCATTCCCATGGCCACGACACAAAGAACACCAGAGGGATAGAGATGGGTAGAGAAGTTGAGTGAGAATTCAGGCGGAGAGATAAACCAAGAACAGAGAAGGTCTCGGTTTCAGGGAGAAGGGGAAAGGGGGAGGGTTAGAGATGACATGTGAAGTACCCACTCCTAATAACCCCCCGGTTCTTTAAACCGGTTTTGGACCGGTATGGAGGTCCCAGTTTTATTTTGGTTTGGATGGGCCGTTTTGTTTGGCCCGTTCTTTTTATTCGGGGACCGGTTTGCTTCTTGTCATATTTCAATAATATGGGTCAAACTATTTTCGACTGTTTTGGATCGAATTATTTTTCAGTCATTATTGTTTAATTATAATAATTAGTCATAGCATGATTTTTTAATTGAATAATAATGATATTCAAGTCGATAAAGTTTCATGCAGTTAATTCATTTTTTGAATTAAGGTGTCGAATTAGTTTTAATCCTGGGTGCATGATTTCGTTATAAAAACATTAATATGTTTAAAGCCGTATACAAATTCGTTTTATATATACATCAACTTGACATTTGCTTGACGAAGTAACTTGTTATCAATTCTTTGGGTTAAAGTTATATGAATTTGTTTCAGATATGAAATTAGTATGAATGACGTAAATTTGTTTTACTCAAACTCGATAAATATGAGGATCCCCTTGGTCAATAAATGAATGTGTTTCATAAGTTACATTAATATGTTTAATGTCGTATATAAATTCGTTTTATATATGTGACGATTTGAAACTTTCATGTTAAGTAACTTGTTATCAATCAATTGGGTTGAAGTTATATGAATTCGTTTCATATATATGATTAGTACGTAAGACATAAATTTGTTTTACTTGAATTCGATAAATATCTATGTGATATGAGGATCCCCTTAGTCGATAAATGAATATGTTTCATAAGTTACATTATATAAATATGTTTTATATAATACTTAGTTACATGACTACGTTTCATATTTTAGCAACTTTATGCAAAAATATGAGCAATTATGAATAAGTTAAATGTTCTATCATTCTTGTGGTTACTTCATGCTATTATTTGGATATATAAGATATTTGATCTTATTATGAGTTTGTTTCATAAATTTTAAATTTGCAATATTATATGAATACGCTTTATATAATTTGCAATTCTTACCATGAATTTGTTTCATCCAAACTTTACTGTTATATAGATCTGTTCTATATATAGTTAATTACGATTACTATTTGAATATATTTCATGTTACAAAAATATGTTACATTCGATTACGTGAATATGTTTCACACCAATTGCCAATTAGTAGTATTATATAAATGCGTATTATATATACGAATTACATGGGTTGTAGTAAACTTTGCTAATTGTTTTAGCATTTGCTCCTTGCCCAAATTAATGAATATGGATTCATTTTCATGTTACCTGCTAAATATGTAACTTAACGGTATCTTATGAATTGGTTTCATAAAATTTAAAATTCGTAATATTATAGATGTGTTTATAGTTTACGAGTAACATTTGAATAAGTTTCATATAATTATATAAATGTGTTTTATATATTGCTATTTGGGCATTTTATGAAACTCTTTTGTAACATGTTATTATTCGAATATGTTTGACAATATAGATTCATTTTATTATATAGATGCGTTTTATATAATAATCTGAATTTCATGTTTGATATGTCATTGATAAAGTTATAGATGACATATTAGTAGTTATATATAATAAGATGACTTAATGTGAATTTGATTTACATAAAGTTAGATATCTTTGTGATATTTCTAAAACGTTAATTAGTTTAACCATAATGTTTTCCATAAATTTTGTTTTATGGAAGATTGTGATAAATAAGTTATAAAAATCTTCTAATTCATATTTGTATGAGATGATTATGAGCTTAGCGAAATTTTCGATCATGCAATATGGATAATGGAGTTTTTTTTTTATAATTTATTTATTTGAAAATATGCCTGATGTCCACTTTACAGAATATATATCTTTAGCTATGGCAATTAAAATAAGGTTGGTAATTTGTTTACCAATAAGAGAACTTGATAGCGCTAACTATGATACATAATGTCAGAAGATTCAGTTTCTTTTGAATGAACGTGAAATGTTAGGACACTCACTAGGTTCTAGGTCTCATAGGATGGAAAAGATGGTACTGTAAGTGAACAGTATCTAGAAAACTTAAAAGCATACCAAAAGTGGTTCGAGAATAGATCGATCAAGATATCATACTTTGTCATATTGCATCAATGTCGATCTAGTAAGGGAATTAAAAGTCATCCCATTGTTGAGTACGCGTGGGATTAGCTTAATATCAGGATCGTCCGGATCCATTCCCTCAAAAGGTTCTGGACCTAAGATTGGTATTGCGAAAGGGAAAAAGGCTAAGGAAACAAAGATAAGCATATAGCACGTGTGAGTGCTATGATTGTGGAAATTAGGCATCTTATGCTCAGGATTGTCCTAAGTCGATTAAGGTACCCCCTTCCACAGCCCCTCCTGGATAATATTTGCGCTTCCAAGCATTTGTTACTAACTGGGATCCTTAGTGGATCGCAGATAAGGAAGCAACCAAGTGCATAGTTCAGGAACGAGTTAATCCCTGTGAACTTTCACCACAACCCGGTGGATTCACAAATTGTCGTTTTAGGTAACGACGATGAAAAATGTGTTCTTGAATTAAAGACGAATCATTTGAGGCTTCTTGAAGGGACTACGTTGTCTCTTCCCAATGCTCTCTATGCATCTGAGGTGCAATGTTTCCTTGTATCTTCTGTTCCTAAGATTAGTTTTCTTTTTGCGTCTAGTTGTCTTAGACATCATATGGCATGGTGATTTGTTTGGTCATGTCAAATTAAAAGATGTTTTCAATGGACGAAATAGAACATCTTCCATCCTTGTCTCATTTTTGAATCTGTTTTAGACGTGCTCATTTTGACCATAAGGGTCAAGATAGAGATAACTAGCTAAAGATGGCCTTTTAAGACCAACTCACTAGGCTTAAGGTGCAAAATTTGAGTTATGTCTAGCTAGTAAAGCAATAGAAAATCCTTTTGCAAGGTTTCAAGGACATCGAATCCCTTAGCGTTCGTTCACTTTAGACATCTGCGGGTCCATGAATATGAAAGCATGTCATAGAGCCACATGTATTCATGATATAGGTATATGTACCTACTGTCTCACCGATATTAAGTACTTGATGTGATCATATACTTTATAGCGGTAGTAGGACTGAATTGGTACGAAATATTAAAACTCTTCGAACCAATTGAGATCATGAATATTTTCTTCGTGAAACAAAAACCTGCAATGTTGATTTTCTTAAGGATGAATTTATTAGCATTTGGTGAAATTTAAAAGGGTCTCAATTTGTATACGTTACAATAAGACCTTCAACCACCTCTCGGTGAGGGAGAGGATTTGGATTCTCACTAAGTCACCGAGGATGGTACACCTTCCTTATTTGATAGGAATGGTGAAGGTTTGTCTCTTAAGGAGAATGAGATTCGTCCTTAATCTCCAAATGTTGAGGAAAGTACCTTCCTTATTTGATAGAAATGGTGAAGGTTTGTCTGTCAAGGAGAATGAGATTCGTCCTCAATCTCTAAATATTGAGGAGAGTCATTCCTGAACATGTAGTTAGTCCTCACGTTCAGGATCCCACCTCTAATGGATAATGAGAGTACTCTTCTCTCCCTACTCAGGTTTCCATACCTCTTAGAGAAAAGGTTAGGAACACCTGGTCTCTTACTTCTTAGAGAAAGGGGGAGGGATTTTCCACCTAGGCAGACAAATAATAGAGGTCCCAGGATCCCAAGGACTGAGCGTAGATGAATTCTTTGACGATATTTTTAAATCGAAGAGGAAATAATCCTATGCACACCCCTTGGGAGTTGAGGGATCTACCTCCTGTCAAGAGACGAGTGGTTCACCAAAATACAAAGAGTGATTGAATGCAATAAGGGATGAGATGGACTCACTGATAGGGTATAAGAACTCATTGAAACTCCACCCCGATGTAAGTCTTCAAGATAAAACAACGGGTGGATAGTTCAATTGATAAGTTCAGGCCCGAATACTCCTAGCCCTGGTTGCCCATTCGGACTTTGAGTTGTTCGAAATGGATGTAAAGGTTGCCTTTCTCAATGGTGATCTTGAGAAAGAGATTTATATGGACCAACCCATTGATTTTGTATCAAAGGGATAAGAGGACAATGTGTGCCATCTTAAAAGGTCCACATGTGACCATTGTGTATGTTGAAAGATCAACATGGGGATTATGTTCCTTATGTTGATAACATACTATTAACTAGGGAACAACTTGGAGATGATCCAAGCTACTAAAAAGTAGTTATCCCATGTCTTTGAGACAAAGGACACAAGTAAAGCTAGGTATGTCCTAGGAGTGGAAATAATCCAAAATTGTCCCAAGAAGCATACGTCAAAATGACTTGGAACAACTTTTGGGTTTATAATTCCTACTCCGTAGATACTCCAGTTGAGAAGGGTCCAGCCCTGAGTCTTGCTCAATGTTCTAAAACAGATGACAAAATATAGATAATGAACAAATGTCCTTAACCCTAGTATCATAGTAAGCTTAATGAAAGTCATGTTATGTACATGACCTGATATTGCTTTGCGGATAATTTGATAAGTCGTTATCAAAGTAACCCAAGACTTCCTGATTGACAAGTCATCAGGAGAATCAAATGCTACCTTCGTGGTATTGATAACTCAGCATTTTGCTATCAAGGAGCAAACCTCAAATAGAGAGGATGCTCAAATTTTGATCGGGGTAGTAACTCGAATAAGTCTAAGTTAACCTCAGGACATGTCTTCACCCTGAGTGGGAGAGCAATGTCATGGTGCAGCAAAGAAGCACAGCTGCACAACAATGTCGGGTATGGAGGTAGATTGTGTATCTTGTACCATAGAGACAAAAAGCATTGCCATTGGGTGGGTGTGTGTGTGTGTGTATATATATATATATATATATACTAATAAGGTGATTATGTTCCCTTAACCAAACCCATTCCTAGTGAGGTGTCCAAAACTCATTGGTTAAGTCTTGAATTTCATAAGGTTTGGTACCTAGACATATTCTGTTACGTGATGGACACGTTTCTTTTATAGGCAAGATGCTCATTGTTGTACGTTAGGCATATTGAAATGTCACAGGCTTCTGATTAGCCTAGTTACACAGGCAATCGCCCTGACGCTTGAGTAGCGGGCAGGATGAGACGTAATCATATTGGCACCAGGTGTGCAATATTGATAACTTATACTAGAAGTGTATGAATGAGAAATAGTCGCCTTAGTAAGACTAAGATGAGACTCAAGGGAGTCGAGTATGAAATAAGTTTTCATATTGAAGCCTTAAAAGCCTAATCTTGAGTGTCAAGACCAACATTCAGTATGTTGATCTAGTGGCTCAGGTCAGATTTTTGAGTGAAAATCTAGACTGACGATTCTCATGGCATAACGAGTGACGAACCCAGCTAAGTGGGAGCTATGCCGTGACATACATCTCATACTGTGTGTGCTTGTAAAACGACCCATATGTGGGGTGATGTGAATTCCCTTTCACTTGTCACTGTGTGACCCTATAGACGATGACCCTTTGACTTAAAGCTATGATATTAAGTCAAAGCTTAATGATGCTACTTTAATGTGATTCTCAAGAGCCACGATGTATACGGTTCAGCGAGAATACGTTAGGAAAGCAATTAAGCTAAGATGAGATTTCATGAGTGTTTAAGGAAAATTTATCCACCATCACCATATCAGGCCGGACGATTATGTTGAGAACATAATCATATGATATATCAGGCATAAGGGACTAAAGATGCCACTGGTGATGTCTTGGGATATTTTTGGCGTATCGTATTTCGTGAAAGTGTTATGTTAGTTGGATGGTAACTTAATATAACACTACTTGTTATTTTTGGTCGCACGTCCTATTCCTGGTATGAAGCGTGAGGAGTTGTGATATATGGAGAATACGTGTTTTACGGCCTAAGTGGCCGAGTGGGAGTTGTTGGACGAGTCTGATTAGATTAGGCCCGACGGCTACTTAAGTCGCTTAGGGCGACAACCCTAGCTACCCCCTAACCTATATAAAGAGGTTTAAGGGGGTTAGCCGCATGGATGAAACATATTGATAACACTCCTCTCTCTCTCCTCACGGTGAACCTACCATCGCTACCGGGTATTCGGGTTTAGGACGTGGACATCTATAAAGCGACTCTAGTAGCCGCTTGGATTTATTATTATTGAACAACTGGTATTCTTATTGTGAATTATTACCGACAGTACAATTCCACATCCAGGTTAGTCCTGAATTTTTTTCCTACATATTTAATTTCTCAGGCGAGTGGGGAAGAACTTATTCAAGTTTGTCTCCCAAGGCCATGTATGGGATCAATCCTACGGGATCAGATAAACCATTTTTATTCACTTAGCTATATCTGGTATCTATATGTTGATTTTAATTGGAATTTGAATTGGCTCTTGCTACCTTTGTTCATAAGGGTTTGGACCTTTCCAACTGTAATCTTTTTAATTAAAGCTGCTTACTCTTCTAGTGTTGACCTTGTTTCTATAGTCCTTGGGCTTTTCCGAATTAGTGCTTCTTCATCGCTTTGGCTAAATTATCCTTTTGATGTATGCTGCATAAGTATAAAGGGAAGTATTGCTAGCATCAAGTGCATTTCCAAAGCATGTCTCTGTGGCCAATTGGAAAGTTTAGTTTAATGTTAGTCAACGTGCTTGATCGACCTTATTGTATTCTATTTTCTTGTACCATTCGAATAAGGCTGTGTAATTTAATCCATCCATCTAGACTTATGTTATCTGATTTGAACATTACAAGTATTATTCTTGTGCTGGTGAGTGGAACAAAGCGAATTGCTTTTTTCCCAATGCCATATTACCGATCGATCCTATGGATCAAAAGTCACATAATTTGTATCTTACTTTGCACTGGTGGTTATTACTGGATATATGCAATGATGCTTTGCGTACATCGTGCTGGTATGGTATGACTTTACAGAGACATATTGACTGTTACCATGCGGTTACTAGTATTGGATATTGGAGATCCTGTGTCAATAAAATTATTGCCACTACCATATTCTGGCTTAATTTATGCAACACGCATATTTTCTGGCCACATGTATTGGAATTCCTATGGCACGGTGATGATTTAATTTTCTAGATTACCACCAGATTTTCCTTTGGACTAAGTTTTGTTAGTAGTCCTTTAGTTTGCTTGAGGCAACTATGCTTTTTGACTAATGTGCCACTCCAATTTCAGACACCATGTATGCACTCCCAGTTTATAAGCACATTTTTTAGATTTGGCTATGGGCTGCCACTGAAACTCAGCTCCGTCTTCCTTATTGTTTTAATGAAAATTATTATATGGAACGTTCAAGGCGCTAAAAAAGCCCAGCTCCAACTTGAGGTTGGATTTATTAATAGAACAATTAATCCTGATCTTTTATTTTTAACTGAAATCATGGTTAACGATCTTAATACACAGCGTATAACTCGAACTCTTGGGTTTCATAACTTTGATTTCATTCTACCCAACATTCATGTAGGAGGCATTTGGGTTCTGTGGAAAGATGATAATGTGGCGCTTGACATAATCGCTAAGGAGCACCGAGCAATCCATTGCTCGGTACTGGAAAAAAGTTTTAATAAACAATGTATTGTTACAGCAGTCTATGCACCAGCCCAACTTCATGACAAACATGCCTTTTGGGACAACCTTAAATGTCTTAATGCGAGTATATCACTGTCATGGTGTATTCTAGGTGATTCAATGAAATGTTGCACCCATCTGGAAAAATTGGAGGTACACAACTGTGTGGTGCTAAGTTACAACGACTTGACGACTTTCTTACACATTCTAAAGGCCATGATGCTAATGTCCAAGGCCGAAATTTCACATGGAAAAAATTTCTACACGGCAAGCTCATTTATGAAAAACTTGATAGAGTTATCCTTAGGGAAGACTGTTTCCGTCTCTTCCCGAATTTTTTAGTAACTAATGGTACGTTCACTTGCTGGAGTGGACTGTATTTTGATTTTATTTGGATGTTTTTGGTCTTGGTTTCCTGGAATTTTCATTTTGCATGGTGCATACTGGTGAGAGGAATTAAGCCCTTAAGCTTATTCCCAAGGCCACATTTCTCCCCGATCCAATGGATCATCCGAACTCTACTCAGTAGATCATTATACTCTTGTCCGTGTACCTGGTCTTGCCCACAGTTCCTTAGTGGGGTGTGGTTTATTGTTATGACAATATCTATTTTATTAGCCATCCTTTGTATTACCGTTCTCTGGAATGGTTGGATATTTATACTAGCACTCTGCACATGTTTGCATCACGATCAAGCGTTTTTTACACATGGCCCCCATATCCTTTCGTCATCTTTTATTAAATGAAAGTCATAGTCTGGAATGTTCAAGGGGAAAAAAAAAGCCCAGCTTCAACCCAAAATATGATTCCTTAATCGTTACATTAATCCCGATATACTGATACTGACAGAGACTTTGGTTAACGACCCCAATACCCAGCGAATCATTCAAACTTTAGGTTGTGATAACTTTGAGTTCATATTGCCTCACAATCATGTCGGGGGTATCTGGCTGTTATGGAAAGATGATAATATTATCCTTAACGTCCTCGCGAATGAACAACGGGCCATTCACTGTTCAGTTCTTGAAAAAACCAAGAATAAACAATGTATCGTTACGACAGTCTACGCACCAGCTCAAAATCATGAAAAGATTGCCTTTTGGTCTCATCTTACCTCTCTTAACGATCTCTTTATGTTTCCATGGTGTGTGTTAGGAAATTTCAATGAAATGTTGCACACCTCTGAAAAAGTTGGAGGTACTCTGATGAGTGCCTTCAAATTGTCCAGACTTGCTAAATTCTTAAACACCTGCAAAACTCATGATACCAATGTACAAGGTCGAATTTATACATGGAAAAAATTTATGCATGGGAAACTCATTTATGAAAAACTCGATCGCGTCCTCTTTCGGGATGACTGTCTCAAGCTCTTCCCGACTTATTGTGTGACTAATGGCCTTTCACCTGTTCTGACCATTCCTACGTTTACCTAAACACTGATCTCACGCATCCTCCCCGGAAAGACACCAATTTTCGATAGCAACACTCCTGGGCTCAGTATCAAGGGACGCATTCTCTTGTTAAAAGAAATTGGAAAATGCATACCACTGGTACACCAATGTATTGTTTAGCACATAAACTGAAAAAGGTAAAACTCGATCTCAAAACATGGAGCAAAAGCACATTTGGTAATTTCAAGCATAAACTCAAACGAAATGCTAATCAACTGATCCATGTGGAACAAAAACTTGTTGCCCAGCCATATAGTGTTGGGTTAAATAACTGGCACTATCGGCTTATTAAACAACATGAGAAAATGCATTTATTTGATCAAAAATATTGGGGCACTCTAGCTCGAAAGTATTGGTTAGTTAATGGTGACCGAAATTCCCGCTATTTTCACCAATCCATGAAAGCCCGAAAAACACATTCTGCAATTCTTAGAATTAAAGATGCCTCGGGCGTCTGGATTGATGAGCCTGCTCAACGACAACATGCCTTTGTTAATGACTTAAAACTTCGATTCAAGTTGACCCACAACCCATCTTGCACTACCATTGATCTCCCCCCTCGGGTATCAGCAATAGATAACGATAAATTACTTTTACCTGTTGAGGATAGTGAGATCAAAGAAGCCGTATTCCAAATGGATAAATTCAAAGCCCCTAGTTCAGATGGCTTTGGTGCAGCCTTCTTTCAGGATCACTGGGCGACCATCCAAAAGGATTTGTGTACGACAATTAAGTCCTTATTCCAGGATGGCAAACTTTTAAAGCAAATTAATCACACGTTAATAGCACTTATACCTAAAGTGGCTAACCCCACCATGACAGCGCAATTTAGACCAATTAGCTTGTGTAACACGATTTATAAGATCATAGCAAGAATCCTAGTTAATCAAATGCGGCCATTACTAGCAAATATCATTGACCCCACCCAAAGCGCCTTTCTTCCCCAGTGCTCTATCCATGATAATATTCTGTTAGCCCATGAGGTTATCAACAAATTCAATAACATGAAAGGAGAGAAATCATGGGTCGCCCTCAAACTGGATATGGAAAAAGCATAAGACCGAGTTGAATAGGCCTTTCTATTTGACAGCCTTCAAAAACTTAGCTTTCATGACAAATGGATTGATTGGATCAAGCAATGTGTGACTACAGTGTCCTATTCAGTCATTGTGAATGACGAAGTTTCCGGTTTGTTTAGCCCTACTAGAGGTTTGCGACAAGGGGACTCTCTCTCCCCATATCTTTTTCTTATCTGCATGGAAGGGCTACCGACATTACTTCGTCAAACAGCTTCCACAGGAAAAAGTGGCATTGGCTTCAAAATAGCACCCCGTGCAACGAAACTACCATGTCTCTTCTTTGCAGATGATAGTCTCCTCTTTTGTCAAACAAATCTTGAGATATGCCAAAAACTTCATGGCATCCTTACCTCCTTCTGTCACAATTCAGGACAACTTGTTAATTTTCAGAAATCCTCTCTCATTTTCTCTAAGAATGCCACTTCTCAAGTTCGACAAATGGTTTCCTCTGTTTTTAATATTAAGCATCATGACAATCTAGGAAAATATCTGGGTTGCCCCGTGTTTAAAGGACAACCTAAAAATGATACGTTTGCGGATTTAGTGAACAAAACGGCAGCCAAGCTTCAGCGCTGGAAAACTAGGAATGTCTCTAAAGCAGGCAGAGTAGCATTAATTCAGACAAATCTTGAATCCATACCTACACATATGATGCAGTGTTTTCAATTACCATGTTCCACGTGTAGGAAAATCAACCAGATTAGTCGTAATTTTTTCTGGCGGAAATCGAATACACAGAAAGGATTACCAATGGTGGCTTGGGATAAGATATGCAGACCAAAATCTCTTGGAGGACTTGGTCTAAGAAAGACAGAGGCGGTTCATAGCGCCTTTTTGAGTATACTAACATGGAAACTATTTCATAAGGACTGCCTCTAGTTTGAACAAATGGCGACTAAATATCCTCTTGACGAAGCATTTTTTGCTGCTAAACCTTGAACTACTGATTCTTGGGCATGGAAGTGTATCCTACGGAATCGTCATCAATTTCGTAAAGGTCTACGACGGGTTGTTGGTGATGGTATTTGCATTAATTTCTGGTTGGACAGCTGGTGTGACCAAAGCAGTCTAGCTTATCTAATGTGTATTACCGACGCCGCGATTTTGGATACGACCCTCACCGTTTCCCAGTTCATCCTCCCAAATATGACTTGGGACATCCCAAGATTACAACAACTAGTACATACGAACTGCCTTCAACTGATATTGGCAACCCCAATACCAGCTAACCCTATCCCTGACTCGATCTGTTGGGGACTCTCTGGTAGTGGCGATTTCTCCACCAGAACTGCCACTTGGGTTGCCCATGGGCTTGATTTGCGCAAAAACCCTTCGTGGGAATTTAACTGGATTTGGAAGCTAGACATTATGCCTAAATTAAAGATATTTATGTGGCAAATATGTCACAATTCATTACCAACTCGAGAATGTTTGTTTGCTAGGGGCTTGGATGTTGACCCTCATTAGTCATTGCCCCCATTGTCAAACTGCTTTGAGGACGATGAACATCTATTTTTACGATGCCCGAATGCTCACCTTATATGGCAACTAGCTCGTGATCACAACTGGATCACGACTGATGTTTTTCCTCGCTCTCCGACCACGCTACCAAACTAGCTTTCTCAAATAAAACGGTCTTTGGATGTCACTATGCTCAACAGAATTGTTGCACTCTTGTGGAGCATGTGGAAGACCAAAAATAATAATGTATTTGGAATGAAGATGTTAGTCCGCCTGTCTCCCTTATTCGAGTGAAACGTGTCAACGCTGAATGGCGTATAAGACATAAATTTTCAAATTCTTTTTTTTCACACTCATCAACCACCCCAAATCTCAACCATAAGCAAACCAAATGGATCTAGTGGCAGAAGCCTCATGGGGGATTCGTTAAAATCAACTTTGACAGATCCAAGAGTTTGCAGGGAGCTGCTGGAGGATTCGTCATTCGTGACTGGAAAGGAAGATTCATCCATGCGGAAGCATTTCACCTAGGAGCAGCTTCAGTCCTAGTTGCCGAGGCCACAGCCATGCGCAATGGTGTACAAGTAGCCATACGTGCAGGATTTACAGATGTGCAAATCGAAGGAGCTAATAGTATCCTCATACAAGCAGTCCAATGAAAAATTCATACACCATGGGAAATACAAATGCTAGTTCATGACATCTCTACCTTTATCATTCGATTCAACAATGTTAGCATCAACCACACTTTTAGAGAGGAAAATAGGGTCGCCGACTGGCTGGCCAAGTGTGGGTTGGCTATGCATACTAAGAGGTTATGATCTTCGATTCCGCCTAGGGACCTCCTTTGTATCCTCAAGGAGGATAATTTAGATCGAACCCTTGAGAGAAGGGCGTCATAGATTGTATTGTCTTACCTTTCTTTAAAAAAATATAGAAAAAGATGCAAAATCATTTTTTAAAAGCAAGGGAGACGAGAATCATATAAAATAAATAAAAAATGAAAAGTTTGAAGCAGATTTAAAAAAACAAATGACAGGAGAAATGCACAAAAATTAAAAATGATGAGCAAAATGAACAATAAAAAAAAGAGATGAATAACACAAAAAAATATTAGAAGTGGCGAGGCAAATACATTAGTAACGCAACAAAGACAAACAGGATTTTTTTTAAAAAAAAAACAACTAAAAAAGAGATAAGCAAGAGATAAATTAAACATTGAAAGGAGCATGGAAAATAAATTATTTGCAACATCTAGAAAAGAAAAAAATCAATAATTAAATTCGTGACCACCTCAGAGAAAGAAAAGCTAAAGGCTAGACACCAATTTACTAGGTTTAATACAATATATGTTATGACTTGAATTAAATATAGAAATAATACAATCTTGGGCCTCCCTTGTAAGGTAGGCCTGGGGCCTTAAAAATTCACTATAAAGAGACAAACATGCCTACACGTTGCAGCATGAACCCAAATTTAATGCCATTTTTGTAATTACTGGCATATATGACATCAGATGACATCAATAGCCAACAAGCTCATGTAACATTGTAAGGACATTTTTAGTTAGAGTTTTATTTTTTGGAACTTATGTCTGCCATGTTAGTGGGAGTTTCACTTGCATTCCCTTCAATTTTTCAACAACTGGTACTCATTTCAGGACAATTAATTGTCATGGAGCTCACAATTTAAACATAATTTATTAATTATTATTTTTTATGTTGTGTTTGTGTTTTAATTTTCATAACGTTTGATTTTTTGCAAACACTTCATATATACACAAACAAAAAAATCTTTCCAAAAAAAATAAAATTCAGCTCAATGTTACCGTTGGGGTTGCAACGGCTACCCCATTGATTGTCCAAGCCCAACATGCACAGAATCTTAGGCCCAACGGAGAGTTCACCCCCCCTTTTACCAAGGCCATGGTTAGACGCATCATTAAATTCATAAGGGCAACACAAAACGCTGCGTTTTGAATAAAAAAAAAAGCCTCGCGGGACAGAACTATAGGGAGTTCCGACCCCGTTTCACACCACGTGTGTCAGTGGCTGAAAGCGACAAGTGTCCCACGCGAGAACCGACAAGGACACGCGGTCCCCTGGCTGCCAATGCCCTAAGTTTAGACATAGGGTTGGCATGAGATATAGATCTAAGTTATCGCAAATAACAAAAGTAAATTAGTATAAACTATGCAGCAATGCCATAAACATGTTACAAGGTGCTCTCTGTCCATCTATGTCAATTCATCAGTGGCCACTAGTTCATTTTTTTCCCCCCTCAAATAACTACTCAAGTTGGATTAATACAATTTTTTTAAGTAATGATATATGCAGCAAGACACCTCTTATGTGTCTTGTTTCGCCCAAAATGAATATGTTGTATGATTTAAATGCACCTAATTTTCAACAGCTAGGGCTAATTATGATTGTAAAGCCTTAGTATTCGTCGGCTATATGGATAGATACACAATGACTCCCTAATTGGACAAATTTATCCATGGAGACGTATCACATGTGTAATCTTATAATCGTTAAAAAAATATGGATAAAAAGACGAGTTCACACAATGTATAAGTTGTAATATCTTTTCATTATTTGATCATACAATTTTTTAAAATTTAACACATAATGACATAATTTTGAAACCTAAACAAGACACTTAAAAGGTGCCATGTAGAAAGAAATTTATCATTTTTTTAAAAGCTAAAATATAAGTACCTAGAAAAAATTTTATATAGATAGAATCTGTTTGCAGTATAAAGTAAAAAGATTATTAGCATTTATTCAAAGATCCCCACATTACAAAAGTGGATAAGGTAATGCTAAAACTTCTATATAAGTTAGGTCTTCATAAACCGAACAATGCATATAAGTTTGAAGTGTAGTTTCAATCCAAGCCCTATTGGTAACATGTGGAATAAATCGCAAACTTATAAACGTGCGCAATGCCATTTTATTTATCAATGAAGACTCCAACTAACTTCAAACTCCAACAAATGATTACCATATTGCCAAGTTTTATGAACATTCCTTATTGTCCTCAATGAAATGATGATTTGCCATGAAACTTGAACTTGTTTCATATTTCTAGAATAACAATCTTATTGCATAGTTCCATGTAAATAGTACTTTTGAATTTCATAGATTTTGCTCTAACTCCATCCTAAAATATGCAATTGATATATGAGAAATTATAGAATATATAATTACTAGTTTCTCAAAGCATTTTAAAAATAGACTAATAACTAACTTAACCCTAATGTAGCGTTTGGTTGAAAGTAATCCAATCACTATGCAATGGAATCAACCATATAATGCAATTGTTAGTGTAATGGAATGGGATAATAATTGCATTACAATGTTTGGTTACAAAATCTTTACAAGTGTAATGGAATGAATTCATCTATAAACAATACTTAATTTTACACGTGACGTGAAGTACATGCAATTCAATTCGCATTTTATTTTTGGCTATTTTAATTATTTGTAGCTTCATTGATAAATATCATCAAATATTTTGTCATCATGATTACGATATTTCGCATGAGAATTACATCACTCTATTTCTTATAGATTACAATAATGTAATATTGTTCAAGTTTACTAAGTAGAGAGAAAATGATGATGATGATGACGACGACGTGAGAGAGAGACAGAGAGAGAGAGACATGATGTCTAGAAGGTATAAAAATACAGTTACAATAATACGATGATGGTCTAAGTTAAATTTTATCTAATATGGACAGGAGAGAGAGAGGGGTGAGTGGAGCTTCAAACCTTTAAAAAAATGGTGTCAAACTAATAAGAGAGGGGAAATAGAAGAGAGACAATGGAGATAAGAGAGAGAAAGTTCCCAAATATAATAGCTTATAGTTGGATAGATTTTGATTCAAAGGTATGCAATCAAAATTGTTTAGGAAAAGTCAAGTAATTGTAATTGCATAGATTGAGGTAAATGTAATTACAATACAATCTTGATTACATTACTTAATGGTAACCAAACATAGTAATGGAATCACCATTACCATTTTGATTGCATTACCACTTCGATTACATAGAACCAAACAAGCCATAAATGTACCAAAAAGAAGGGGGGGGGGGAAATCAACATGCAAAGTGGGCAGTGGACAATGAGGTTTATAGTATATTATGCTTCTAGAATTGTATACTCTCGTAAGTAATATAAACACACATTAAAATTAGCCTATATGATAATATATAAATATACATGAATAAAAAGTGCTACGTGATTTATTGGAATATATATTCATATGAGTATGTACAAATCCCTTGACTACCTATTGAATGTCTCATCTCAATAACAATATGTGAGAGCGGTCAAATTCTAGCTGTGTACTCCCACATAATCAATGTCATTCCATTTCACTAGCAACTCATACCCAAACGAGGGGAGCCCGTTCCCAAAGAGTAGCTGTAAGTTTGGGCCAAACATGTGGGCTATGGTCCTTATGGACCATCCCTTGGGCTTGGAAGTGGGCTGGTCAGTGACAAGGAGGTTTCATGGGCATGGACCGCAAGCGCCATAGAAACGGCTTAGGCCTAGTGCCTATCAGGAGCTCACATGCCATTACACAAAGGCGCAGGGCCATGGACCTAGCCCAGCAAAGGCTAGATAGTTCATGGGCTCGAGGAACGAGATTAGATGACAGATATGTTGTCCAAATTGAGTTGGGCATCGTTTATGGAGGCCCGAGAAGTGTTGGGCGGTGGACAGACATTCTCATGGGCCTATGAGTAAGAAGTGAAGGGCGGTGGGGATTTGATCTAGTGAAGGTTGGCAACTTAGGCTTATTCTCGTTCAAGTCAGGTTGCTCCAGGAGAGAGAAGGGGGGGGGGGGTTGTATAAACATAATCCTAGGGATATACACTAGGATTAGTAAGATATACAATAAGCCCTGTCTAATTTTACCTAATTTTAGTGGTACTTAAGCAAGGCATAAATAAGACAGAAACCTCCTGATCCTCATTGTTGAAAATTGGTGGTGGTGGTCGTAGGTACGATTCCCACAGTGGCCTCTTTTGGGTTGCTTGTGAATGGTGATGGGAATTCAAGAAAGAAATTGCATGTGAAAAGCTGCCGATGGTGGTACATTGGTGCTTCACTCAGAAAAGTATGATCAGAACAATATGATAACTTAGTATTATTTCTCTATAATAATATCTTTTTTACATAGTTCGTAACATTTAAGAATAAGAAATCTTTCATACTAATAAAAATAAATTTAATTAGACATATTTAAGTCTTTGGATAACAGTTAGTTTAACTGGTAAAATTTCTGAAATTCATTACCTGAAATTTAAGGTTGAATTCCATCTACATCAGCATTTCCGCCTCATTTGCACCAAATAAAGGAAATATTTAAGTTTAAAAAGTAATTGAATATGGGAATAAATCTGGACTAAAAAAAACAAAGAAGAAATCTATAAATGAATCTTTCATTAAATTTTTGGCTCAATTGGAAGACCCTTTTACGCCATTTCTAAAGGCCAAAAAAAGAAAACAATAAACTCTCTATATGAGATACTAGTAAACGACAGTGGTCAATCAAGCCGGAGGAATTGAAGAGCAGCGTGAGTTGTGGTTCAGTTAGATACCGTTTGATATTTGATGCAATGTTTCACTTATAACAAACCCTACATCGCATTCGGTAAATTATTATGTACATCCGGGAATACGTGTTCCTATATATATTTTATACATTTTTTTGGGGTATATTTGTCATATATTTTATATTTTCACATATAATTACTTATGTGTCATATGAACGTACATACACTCGAGTATATGATATAGGCTTTAATCACATTCCTAGGGATACAAACTCTTACAAACCACATAGCGTTACGTGTTAGAAAAATATATATACAAAACAAGCGGAAGAACACACTCCTAGGTGTAGGATATACATTACCCACTTACAATACTTCGATCTTTTCAAATAAATAAAGTTACTTAAGGGCACAATAGATTGGACATCAGTTAAACTAGATTGATAGATTTATTTTAATCTTGTTAACTAATATGAATGGGGTCAGTATCATATGGTTCCACTTAAACTAAGTCACCATATAGGGTTTAGCTCACCTTGTAGCACTTAATTATTTTTGTCAACGTACACGCTTTCATACTTGTTTACATGACAATTCTGGGCTACAATTCATGTTTGTATCACAACAATTATGTAGCGACTCTTTCTGTAATTTTACTCCATTTCAACTCTAGTAGAAAATAGAATCGAGTCGAACTAAGTGTCTCATGCAAATTTAAAACTATTTTATTACTTAACATAAAAAGCCATCTTTATTTCACTTTGTCAATGAATCAGTTAAAATTTTATCTGACCTACTTTATTAATATATCAACACAGTAACTTAATTAAGGGAAATTTACAATCTAGTGATACTTTAACTTGGGTAAAACTACGTCATTTTTTCTGCAACATTGTGGTGTTGGTTTTGGAGGAAAAGCTAGGGAAGGAAAAATAGAATTGCACACAAAATTACTAGTATGCCCTTAATGAATATCTTAAAGGAAAGTATATGATAGAAGGCAGTGAGTTTACTATTTATTATCTCTCTACCCATTCATTCTTCACTAAACGTCATCCACCTTTGATCTCTTTCTGTCCATGCAGCTTCATCAATGTCTCCAACCCTCTCCATACAACTTCTGATCTTCCACTTTCTCAACGTCTCTACTATTTCTATGAAAGAGGTGTGAATTTGGGGTAAATTTTGTGGTTTTCAACAAGGGTCTGAAAATGGATCAGGCAAGGTAGATAGCGATTCAACATTCAGCAACGGCACCAAACTTTTCGCAAGTTGTATACTGCTTCTAAGGAAGATGGAGACATTATGATAAGGGTAACCGGTTGACATGGAGAGGAAGGACTGGAAAGAATTAAAATGGGTAGATCGCTATAGCTACCTGGGTGTACAACACGTACGTTGTATTTTGTGATAAATGCTAGTCATATATTAGTAGAATGAGCTTGTTGTCGTCGTTGGTGTTCTTGCGCATGACAATTGTGTGGGTATATATGTATACTATAATTTTGTTCACTGTCTACCATGGTAGTAAGGTTGTCGGTGTTGTGTGATCCAAATTGTATGAAAATTTAGCGAGAGTAGTGTACCATAAGAGTGTGAGGGAAGAAAGACATCCTTAAAAAAAAAGAAAGAAAATTATAGTAGCATGTCAAGGGGTATAGCGGTATGTATGAAAATGGTAATGGGAGTGAATAAATTGTGGGGTACGCAATATTGTACTGGGTGTGGGAGACAAGTTAATATGTTATGAAAAAGGATGATACTGTTGTAAAAGAGCTATACTATTGGTCGAAGGTCGAAATTGAGGTGGATGTAAACCTGGATAACTTGAATTATATTCCGTAATAGACATAGTTTACTAATTAGGTAAACATCTAACTATAGTGGAGGGTACTATCTGAGCCACCTATGTGAAGTAAATGATGCACCGATGTTTAGGCTAACAAAATGATGTTACTATATGGCATGCAATGCAAATACGAAGGTGTTGGGGAGGTTGATGGGAGTGAGTGGGACGGGCAGGGATAGAGGGGTATGGCTATTGTGACGCACATAAAATGGTTGAAGATGGTGCTATTATAAGAGACGGTGGTAGATGGAAGGAACTAGTTGTGTATGTGTTATGGAGGGAGTGTTAGAAAAAAGTGGAGATGGGAAAGCAACCTACGAGGGAGGGCTAAGGAAATGTGTGCTGGTGAAGGAGGGAATGGGTGTAGATGAGGTGCGAACATTGGTGATGGAGACCGTAGGCAGTGATTTGTCGGAGCACAAAGTATGGTATAGTTTGGATTACGACAGGCAAATATTAATAGCAGTGGAGGAGGATACGGATGTGAGGTTGATTTTCAAGGAAAACGATGAAAATAGCTATTTAAGTGTGGGTGATAATGATGGTCCGGAGTACGAAAAGCTGCTGAAGCATGCAAAGGATGGACACACACTTCTAATGATGACATGGTATGTGGCACAAGTAAGGGAGGTAGGGCTATTGCGGTGCAAGAGGGTCAGAAGGAAGTCGCCAAATAAGGAAGAGTGAAAAGGTGGCAATTTTCGACTTACGTTTTGCTCGCTTGTGTCTTGTTAATTTGATTGAACATTTCTATCGTGTTGAGTTAAAGCTCCACTACTTATCTGTATTGGTGATATGAATCTTGAGCATCGTTCTATTTATATATCCTAAATTACACAACATATAATTTACCTACATTATAGTATACATTTACCAATGTGCACATAAATATTACCGAGGTAAACTTAGCTGTGACATTCACATAAAACCTTTCCCATAAACACCATCCTGATATACAAAAATTCCTATTGCCGTTTGTGAAAAATATTAGCTGTACCTCAGTTTCTATTACATACAAGTTAAGTATATTGGGACCCAAAATGTGGTAAACGTTAAATATTGTACTTGACATTTATGTTTGCTTAACTTTTATGAAACTCATCTATTTTATATCGGCAAACAGGTATATACTTTATTGTTAGTGTCGTGATCTTCAATTCTACAACCTAATACACCATCTCATGAGTCTCCTCTCCTACAAAAACAAGTTTGTCTCTATTGTACTGGAAATTATGCGATTTACCTTGATTTCTATTATATATCATGACAGTAAACAAGGTTATGAAATGTTGTAAATGAAAAATTTATTGCATAACTTCCCTTCACATTCAAAGCTGTGACAGGTTATCATTGATAGCACATCATATTTTGCAATAACAACAACTGACATGTTGTTGCATACAACATTCCGCTTAATGAAACCATTACCTGTGCATCCAAATAAGTCCTCAAATAAAATGAGTACCCCTAAATTCATGGAATATTTTGTGGGCCTTAAAACATTCATTAAGACAATTGAACTACCTATACATCATCATCCAATAATGGCACACACCAGGGTGCACATCCACACACATTGTCCATGTATTTCAAGGCATACACAGCTTATGCCAAGCTATCAGCCATTGCGTACCACAATAAATATAATTATGGGGTTGTGTCAATGATGATGCCGGGTGCAATCCGTGAACATGCAAAATGTAATGTCATCACAAACGAGGTGAACATCTCCCAAACCTTGTGATGCTACAGTGTTATTTATGTAAGTGTCGTCAATTCCAACTTGTAAGACCATAATGGCATAGAATTAGAGCCTGTTCTATTTCGCGTTTTAGATAGATAGATGGATGTAAGGAGCTGTAAGGAGATGTAAGAAACTGTAAAAATATGTAAGAAACTGTAAGGAGCTGTAAGGATAAATGTAAGAAGTTGTTGAATTGTTGAATAGTTGCATAGTATAATTTATTTTACAATGAATGTTTTGGATGAAAAATAATATTATTAAAATAATATACTTATTGAAAATAAACAATTAATTAAGTTAATTACACAATAATAAAATATATTAATCCCCATAAATTTGGTGAATAAAATTTCATCCACTTGAGGTATTTTTTATATGAACATTAGTTTGATAGAATAAGCAAAGTATAGCAAAAAAAATATATATAATTTTTTTTGACAAAATTGAATACAACTCTTCAAATAAATTCCTATTTTAAGTAAATAATTTTAAATATAAATAAATGTATGGTCATCTATAATAATATATATTTCATGTCAAAACTCAAATATAATTTATGTTCTTATATTATGTTTTTATATTTATATTTATGTTCTGTTCATAAGATATTTATAAATTTTGTATATTGGTAGTATCATTAAAAAAATATACATATTTCTGTAACTAAAATAAATGAATGTTATATAAAATATATGAGATGTAAGAAGATGTAAGGAGATATAACAAGATGTAACAAGTTGCAAGAAGATGTAAGAATTATGTTAAGGATGTAAGGAGCTGTAAGGAAATGTAAGAAGCTGTAAGGACATGTAAGTTCTTAGCTAAATTCTAAAAAACGCGAAATAAAACAGGGTCTAATACACCCCTATCATCTTAGGGTTGCAAGTCTATGTACTAAGAAAAAATTAAATCAAAAATCAGGTTTTTCACCTTGCATTCACGTCCTGCTTGTGTTTGGCCCGTTCTAACAAATCTTCTAAAGGCACACACTTCATTCCCATCAATAACCTAACCTTGTAGTCTTTTATGGGCTTCATTGGTAAACTTTATCTTGGATGAGATTCATCAAAAAATGCTCTTTGTATTATATAGGTTCGAACCTACATACATCACTTTTGTAGTGAAGGTAGAAATGGCCACAATATACTTGCACTTGGTTATGTACTTTATGTCCTTATTGTATCTTAAATCGAGTCATTGAGCAGAGTCACTAACTTTTTCTTATATATTTGTAAGGATTACGTTAATAATGCACCATATGCATATTTGACAGCTATTCGATGCTCTATGCAAGTTTTGCCTATCTCATTTGGTAATTTGTTATTTTTTAACATTATCTTATGCTATGTTCGTTTGGATGAATGTTGCCTTCATGATGTGTTTATGTCCTACTGATAATCTATATTTGTGTCATCACTTTTTTATCACTGTTTTTTTTTTCCACGTTCTAAAACCCCTACCAAAAATTCACGTCAATATGTTTACTTGGAAGTTTGTGTTTGTTTACTAGTGTGAACTTTACTGTGTACGTGGTAAACTTTACTTTCATAATTAGGTAGACCTTTTACCATTACTGCAGTCGGAAATAGCACACATTGTTTTTCCAATTGCTGGAAATATTAGGTTTTCTACGTTCTTCATATCATTCATCCCATGTCTACTAGTTTTCCATCATTGTTTACCAAGGTAAACATGGCATTTGGGTTGGGACAACAACAACAATAGCTGCAACCAATGAACCTGCAAATGTGGGCTCGTCACATACGAGTTTAACATCAACTTAACATGTTGGCTCTATTGGGATATTTATGCCACTATCATAAACTCATACGATACAGACTACAATCACATACAATTAGTACACCCCTATCATCATAAGGTAACAAGTTTGTATACTAAATAAATTTAGTACCAAACCATCAATTTTTGCCACCTATAAGTTTGCCTGCTTGTGAGTGCACCATATATGCGATGTTGTGTGTTTCCATTGGGTGGAACAACTTGTTATATATGTGATGTTGGGTCACAATCTCATATATTCGATGCACATAGTCATACCCATAAATTATCATGACAAATCAATAGTTGTGTTACTTCTAACCAAACACTTGTGTGATGCCTGCAATTATCACATGTTCATGTCCAATATTACAACAGTTTTAAACCCCTTGTGCTCTGCAGCCATTTTCAAGAACCACACTCATTCATCAATTTTCTCAGTTAATACTATAGCATAGGCAAAATTGAACAGGTGGTTGTCTGCATCCAACGCACAGGCAGTAAGCATAGTCCCTTTCTAAAGTCCGCTCAGATAAGTGTCAACGACAGGAAGTACTATCCCGTATCCAAATTTGCAGTCATTTACATTTGCAGCATACACAACAAGCGTTAAAACTCGATTCATCAACCTTAAAAAGGCCACAGATCTTAGATTTGCTATGACAATTGCAACACACATCCATGACAACAATTTGCAATGATCAACTGGTTTACTAAGTACCATCATGCACATGAATTGTCTTGCCATCCAAGATTCAATTTATGTCAACTGAATCCCCAACTTCAACTCCGAATCCTACATAACGTCTTTGAAGAATAATCAAAATACAGCTATACTTTACCCTTAATGAGATGCCCAACAAGTTCTACTCTGACCCGTCGTTTTCCCACACACCCATCTGACACTACTCTCTCACATTCTATGTATGTTGACTTCTAAAATCTTTAAAAAACATCACCTCCATGTTCTTGCCACCTCTAACACATATGTGGAATGAACAGTCAATTGCATCGCACTTGACCATAGTTCTTTGACTGCAGCTCCTCTCAAACCAATAGCTAAACTGGTTCGCAACTGCATACTTCCACATTATTTGTTGAAATGCTTCGACCGATTGAAAAATCTATCCCTCTCCCCTGATTAATTTTTTCCAGATGCTGAGCTTGGGGTAGTTACTTTGCACTTAAAGACCAAATTGTGGCCAAACGTTGTCACTTTTGTTAACCTCTTCATCACACCAATCATCTGACGCCATTAATATTTCATCATTATCTAACAATTTGATGGTTTATCCTGCTAGTGTCAGCCTGAATTTAGGTTGCTCAATTCCACTTCTGGCCCTTTCAGTGACCAGCGACTTGCAATTTCAAGTACAACCTACATAAGTCACTCAATTTTATAATGTTAACTAAGTAATCTATTTCATCATATTCATCTTCACAAAGGATACATCATTTCACTCCCCCTTGTTTGACACCTCGCTTCCGACCCTTTTATACCACAATAACCGCACCTCTCCCACTTGTGTCATACACCATGCCATCATTAAAAGTGTGCATCCATCCTTCACATGCTTCAGCACCTTTTTCGTACTCGCCTCTTCGGACCATCAGTGCCATCCACACATAAATTTTCATGTTCATCATGTCCCTTGAAAATCATCCTCATATGCATATCCCTCTCAATTGCCATTAACATTTGTCTATTGTACTTTAGACTATACCGTACTTTATACTTCAACAAATCACTACCTACGGCCTCCTTCATCAATGTTTGCACCTCCTCTACCCTTATTCCCTCCTTCACCAGTATACATTTCTTTAATGCTCCCTCGTAGGTTGCTTTCCCATCTCTACCTTCCTCCAACACTCACCCTATAACACGAGCACAACTAATTCCCTCCCTTTATAATTGTCTCCAATAATAGCATCATCTTCATCCATTTTACGTGATCATCGCAACAGTCATACCTTTCTATCCCTACCTGGACCACTCACCCATACCAACCACCCTAACACCTTCATATTTGCGCTGCATGTCATACTGTAATAACATTTTATCCGCTTAAACATCAGTGCATCTTTTACTTCACACAAGTGGCTTATATAGTACCCTCCACTATAGCCATATGTTTATCCAATTACTAAACTATGTCTACCGTGAATATAATTCAAGTTATCCACATTTACATCCATCCCAATTTCGGCCTTTGATCAGCATTATAACCCTTTTACAACTTTTTAACCCTTTTTCATGACATCTTAACTTGTCTCTCCCTCCCAGTACACTATTGCTTACCCCATAACTTATCCACTTACATTACTATTTTCATACATACCGTGATACACCTTGTCATGCTACAATAATTTTCTTTTTTTTTTAGGATGACTACCTTCCCTCACACTCTTTTGGTACACTACCGTCACTACACTTTCATGCAATTTAGATTGCACAACATTGACAACCCAACTACCATGGAAGGCAGCGAACAAAATTATGGTATACATATATATACCCACACAATTGCCATTTGCAACAACAACAACAATGGTAATAAGCTCATTCTACTAACATATGACTAGCATTTATGATCAAGTATGACATACATGTTGTATACGCAACTAGCTGTAGTGGTCTACCCATTTTAGTTCTTTCCAGTCCTTCCTCTCTACATCGGCCAATTACCCTTGTCATAATGTCTTCATCTTCCTCAAAAGCAGTATAAAGCTTGCAAAAAGCTTGTTACTGTTGTTGAATGTTGAACCACTAATCTACCTTGCCTTACCCACATCTTCTCACTCATTTATAGACCCTTGCTGAAATTCACCAAATTTACCCCCAATTCACATCCCTTTCACATAAATAGTAGAGACGTTGAGAGAGTGGAAGATCAGAAGTTGTATGGGCAGGGTTGGTGGCATTGATGAAGTTGAATGGAGAGAAAGAAAGCAGAGGGGGATGACGTTTGTGAAAGTTGAATGAATAGAGAGATAACAAACAGTAAACCCACTACCTTCTCTTGACACACTTTACTTTAAGACATTCATTAAGGGCATGCTGGTAATTTTTCTTGCAATTCTATTTTTCCTTTCCTAGTT
The DNA here is from genome assembly GCA_017589665.1 of Selenicereus undatus. Classification (NCBI taxonomy): domain Eukaryota; kingdom Viridiplantae; phylum Streptophyta; class Magnoliopsida; order Caryophyllales; family Cactaceae; genus Selenicereus; species Selenicereus undatus. Next base: position 107,488,160 of record JACYFF010031957.1, on the reverse strand, counting down.
TTCCCTCCAAAACCAATACCATAATGTTGTAGAAAAAATGACTTAGGCTATGTTCGCCAAAATTAGCTATTTAGGTAGCGGATAGCGGATAACGTTTCTAGTTTAGCTGTTAGCGAACAACTGTTTAGATGAGCGGTTTAAACTAATATGTTTGGTAAATTTAGCTGTTAAACTAGCTGATTAATGTAAATTGATATAAAAGGATATAGATAATTTTCAAAGATAAATTTTTTAAAGCATATTTTTTGACTAAAAAATTTGAAACGCCATTTTTAAATGTCTAACGTTAATACAATTAACTTTTTAAAAACGATACTTAAAACGTTAAACGCAATTTGAAATGCTAGTCAAAACACTAGTTTACCGAACACTAAGAATTAACTAATCAAGTGTATTAAGTTGGTCAAAATACTAAATGCTACTTAAAATATTGTTGTCAAACATAACTTTAATTTTGCCCCAATTAAAGCATTACCAGGCTGTAAATTTTCCAACTTAATTTGGCCAGACCCAACTGTTACAACGAACAACCCGACGTTAGTGTATATTGCATTTGTACGCCCTTTACGTGTTAGACAACAAACACCAATATTTGAATTCTGTTCAATATGCAATTAGTTATATGTACATGGTGTGCTGGTCCAGCGCTTGGTTCTAGGTGCACATGCCAGATTCGATTCCAGCTCTGAACACAAAACAGTCAAGTTCTATTTTTTTTTTTTTGGGGGGGGGGGGCACTAATTAGTTTTCCTCTTTTAGTCAGATAACCTCTTTTCAATTCATTCCTCTTTTTATTTTTCTTTATCTTTATATTATTAATCTAATTTCTTGAATGATGACCAAACAAGAGTTTTTAACTTTTTTGTACCTCCAGGTTTGACAAGTTAATTTTTTTAACCTCCAAGTTTGTGAATTAATTTTTTT
>JACYFF010031957.1:107458946-107472236 GCA_017589665.1 Selenicereus undatus | reverse complement strand
AATTTTGCAAACATTTTCGGCATTTTTGCATGCTAATAGAACTTCCAAAACCCTCCATCTTTGATATCTTTTTTTCTAAACTCCCAAACGTTGTGGATTTTTGGAAAGCCAAGAAGCCAAATAAAAATGCTTCAACTTGATATTAGAGCAAATGATGAGACTTACAGAGAAGAGAAGAACTTCTTTTAGTCAATTGTTGGCAAGCTTATTTTCTTGACAATGGTGGGCTGCAACTTGTTTCAAAAAGAAAGAGAGAGTGTGTTTTTTGGGGAGGGTGAGCAGAGAAAGGATGAGTAATAGCAAAGCAAGATAGAAGATGAGGATAAATTTTGGCTGTCTCTTTATCAAGCTAAAATAGGGGTAATATGGTCACCTCACCAAAATTTTGTGGTTTACTTTGGACACGTGTCATGATTTCTGTGGGGTCTTATCAGATTATGCATGGTTTTAATAATATCTACTCCGGTGAGGGTACAAAAAAATTAATTCACAAACTTGGGGGTTAAAAAAATTAGCTTGTCAAACCCGGAGGTACAAAAAAGTTAAAAACTCACCAAACAACTATAAATAAATATTTTTACTCATAATGCCGCCAATAAAATTACACTTCAATAAAAATATTTTTTTCTAAGGGTCTACTCACTGACATATTTAGTAATGTTTACTAATATATATAGTAATGCTCACATGCATAAAATAAGATGCATTATTATCTTTATTATTATTATTATTATTATTATTATTATTATTATTATTATTATTATTATTATTATTGTTATTATTATTATTATTATTATTATTATTATTATTATTGTTATTATTATTATTATTATTATTATTATTATTATTATTATTATTATTATTATTATTATTGTTGCCATTACTACTGCTAGTCTACTATTACTACTATTCTTATGATCTTATCCTTGTTTCTTACCTTGTATTAGTGTTGCTCACTAATGTGCATAGTGTTGCTTACTAATACGCATGACATTTTTCGCTCATTTGTACAATAATCCTCTTGGGTGTAAGAGGTACTATATACATAGCGTCTGCTCTTTGACATATTTGGTAATGCTTGCTCGTATATACAGTAATGCTTACTAATACATATAAAACGCTCACTAATACATACAGTAATGCTCACTTTTGCTGACTAACATATCTAATCCTGTTTACTAATACATACGATATTGCTCACTAGTCACTAACTCATATGGTATGCTCATGAGTGTAAAGGCATTGTACACCCAGGGTTTGCTCAGTAACATTTTTAGCGACTCACACTAATATATATATAGTAACGCTGACTAATGAAAAATATAATGCTCACTAACATATACACAATGTTCACTAATACATACAATAATACTCACTAATAATACATACGATGTTATGCATTTTTTGTAAATTGAACATTTTGGTGGTTACTTAGTAAGAGTTCGACAGACAATTAATGATTGAATAGTTCATCATCCAAATATTTTATTCCTTCAATGATAAGATTACTGTATTCTTTTGATAAATATCTGAATCGCATTTAGCGGATATACAACAAACATAATTAGAATGAATATTGAAAACAACAAGTAGGTTGAAAAGTTGTAGATATAGTGTAATAGAATACATTAAGGGAAGGGGAAAAAATTCAAATGATGACAAAAGAAATTCAAGTAAATGGACAAAATGATTAAACACACTTTTTAAGAAATTAGTCATGAGCTGCGGGTATTCTTCAAGCCCTTGGCGCTCTACATAAGCATTGAGTCGTCATGCCGCCAAGCTCTTCGGCCCAGCTGAAGCAAATGTCAACGAGAGTTTGTTTAATTAAACATTGCCTAGTTAGCGCATTGGCCCAAGCCCGTTATGTATGGACCGGGCGGACGTAGCATGTGTCCACCCGGTTGCACAATATGATTTGCGCACTTGACCTAATTTATTATGTGGACCAATGTGAGGCCAAATCATATAGAGGAGAAAAGAGCATGACTCCGACAAATGCAAGTTATAAAACCGCTGATTCCAACATCCAACCCTTGCAGAAATCAAATTATTTTGTTTAAATGATAAGTAATATAACAGTGAGGTAGTTCTTCTATCAAGAGTTCTATATGTGTTGACAAACAAGGAATAGAGAGCCGTAAAATGGAAGAAGAAATAGAAAGACCAAACTTAGCTACTCAATTTACTTTACGGCTTTCCTCTTGAAAAATTTATTGAAGGTATACTTGACTACAAGAACTGAAATATATTTTGGTATCTTCAATTAGCTTTTGAATCTCCCAAAGAATATGAACTTCTCCCTTTAAAGCTTTGATAAGAACCTAATTAACGAATTCTAGAATAACTGACTGATATCCTAATTAAAATGCACGAATATGACAGGTCGAGAAGCCTTTCTGATGGACTAACACAATCCGTCAGATGCTTTTTCGACGAAATTTTGATGAAAAAATTCTGTCGGCCTATGAAGGAATCACACTGTCCGTAGGAATTTTAAAATTTTGAAAAAATTCATTGCAAAAACCATCGGAAATTCGATAGTTTCCATCAGAAATCCATCGGTATCTTTTTTAAAAAAATATAAAAACTATAGTGCTCAACTAAGCAAACATTTTTCAGTGTAGCTAATACACAATAAATTCTCATTATTGACATCAATTTTATATTAATATTAAATTCTACTTAATTAATAAAAAATTATATTCTTTAACAACATATTAAAGTACAAAATTAAAAACTAATTATCAACTTAACAAACTAACATTAACGTAACAAACTACCTATACAAACTATCAGATTTACGAAATTACATACAAACTAATTATACAAAGTATCAAATTCAACGTATATACTTAATTCACTACAAATTTGGGTACGAATTACACACATGAAAACCTTCTCAATAAGTCGGCGGCAAATGACGGTGTGATGAGGAGGCGACAGGGGTTGACGACAAGCGGCGGTGGGGTCAATGCCAATTGTTGGTGATTTATCTCTCTCTCTCTTTCATGAAGTAAGCAACGAAAAATGAAGCTTGCAATGAGATTCATAGGAGAAATTCAGACGGAACATTCCATCTGAATAAAAAAAAAAATTCAGTTGTAATGTTCAAAAAAGTTTGAATTTTTCCTTCATTCAACCTAGGGCCAAAAAACTTTTTTAGAATTTTTTAATATTTTCTAACAGAATTCCGTCGGAGATTCTGACGAACCTGTTTTCGGTCGGAATAAGGCGAATTTTTAATACTGTAAGTACTTATCATTAGCATTCACCATTAATCAACAGTTATCGCTTAGTCACATTTACTACTCACAATTTTAGCCCTAGTCAATACTTATTAGCACTTATCAATAATAAGTTGATTACGATAAGTTAAAAAAGTCCCTTAATTCTTGTTCTTCTTTTACACAACTTTGTACAGCTGTCTACTACTGTTTACTATTAGTTTATGCCACTAAAATGGATAGTTAGAAAATGGTCACATTACGAAGTACGTATAGACTATTTTTCTCTATCTATGGTCAATGAAAAGGAAAATGGTAAAATAAAAATGTATGTTGATAGGTCTAGTGGAAGCTTTTACCCCACGTCACCCATGCCTTTGCCAGTTGCCGAGGTATAAGGGTACGCATAATACAATCGTAGATAAGTATAGGAAAAACAGAAATGAAATTAATTAGTTGACAATCAAATTAGGTAGAATTTTCAAAGCCAAGCACTAGTCAACATCGAAGACAAATATTGAGCCCAATCTCACATGATCTTTGTGTTATATTGACAAAAGAGTGGCCCTGTAATGTATTCACACGATCAACTCCTTTATTTGACAATAATATACTATATTTTGGGGTATTGGATAATAATATTCCAACAAACTTTTGGACTTGGACGTCCGTGAATCATTCTATGGGCCTATTTACTGTTTTTATACCAAGAGCGATTTTGAAGGTGTTTTTAGTTGGTGATGTATATGTATCTTCAACATATGTAAGTGCACACACTTAGAAATTCTTGAATTTTAAACTTAAGCAATTGCAAACTATTGTGAAATTGTTGCATTAAGTTGATAAAAGCACATTCAAGCTCCATCTTAGTATATAAGCAGTAAATAGGTCAATAATATAGTGCATGGATGTCCAAGTTCAAAGTTAGGAGTATTATTGTCCAACATCTCCAAAGTACAGTATATCATCGTTTAAAATCCCTCAATAGATATAGGTAGAATTTAAATTTACGTTTTCAATATTGATATTCAATCCTTGACATAGATTAATATGTTAAACATAGCCCTACCCCATATAAAAAGTAATTCTTTTCAGGGAAAAAAGGAAAGAGAAAAAAAAGAGAGAAGGTTGTCATGTCATCGTGTGCGTGGACTGGAATCACAAGCTTAATAAAGGGTGAAGGAACAAAATACATTGAAAGAGACAATAGAGATTGGTAATAAACAAATACAAAGGGTTAGAAGGGCTAAACGACGAAAGATTGCAAATGAGGACCACTCAATCAACATGAAAAGGATCATTATGGGCAACCAAAATGCAATGATAGTGTCATCATGGGCTCCAATTTCAAGCTTCTTGACATCCCTCTTCGACCTAAAAAAGATTTCAAGTATTTGATGTATATCATTGTGATGGAGTAAGAACTTTTAAGATCAATTTATTTATTGCCAAGGAGGTATCGATCACATGTCAAGCCAAAAGCTTTTAATTAGTCGGTGCAATTGTAAAGAACAGAATAATCTTTCTCCGGATAGTAAAGTATATTAAGTATTTCATTAATTAAATAATTTTGTTTGAGGAAAAAATATCACATAAAATAAAAAGGGTTTGTAAAATCAAACAAATTTTGTGTTGCTTTCACATAAAAGGATAAATATTGTCCCACTTTCAAGTTAGAAGTCGATGTAACTGTAAAGATAAATATTCTCTTACTTTTCGGTCTAACATGTAAAATTGAAGGAGTTAATTTCTTCATGCAAAGATGAATTCAATTAAATTGAAAATGGGTAAAATATCAAATAGGTAGAATAATAATAATAATTGTCAATGCAAGTACATAGACAATTTATCATAAAACACAAGAAATAGTTTCAATCTTATTAAGATGATTTCGAGTAATAATCTGGATATATAGTGCATAAATTAAAATTAAATCTAGTCTAATGATCTCATTTTAACTCTAAAAAAAAGGTAAAAAAAATCTAGATATAGGGCACACATGGATTCATTTGAATTCGTTGGCTCCCCACCATAATTGACTTTGACCTTACAAACATTCAAAGTGTCTAGGATAGAAATGTAAAATATTTTATGTCAAATTGGAAAATGCAAGATTAGCTCGTAAACAGAATTTACTTCAGTAAGTATAGACTGTAAGGTAGTTAGACTATGTTGGAGAAATGTCTTGAGGACCCTTGACGAGAGTGTTTCTCAGTCATTTTTAACTGATATTCCTACTGCCATGTCAATTATTTTTGTCCTTGCATTGTCCATCCACTTCTACAATATAATTGGATTTTGGAGTGTCAACTGTCAAATTTGGTAAATGGTTGGCGACATTTTACCAAACTTACAGTAAGAAAATAGGGAGAAATTAAATTTGGGCACAATCATTGAACATAATAATGTAATTAATAGTTGTATAAAAAAATAGAAATATTGGACATAAATAATCTAACTTTTGGAATGTATTAGATGAAAATATACTAATATTTTTTTCTTGGGCACCAACAATATGACTTTTACATGTAGTTTTTTTAAAATAAAAAACAAACCGCCGTTCATTTTCAAACACCTTGACTCATCAAAAAGCTTATGTACTAAGTATTTTAGATCACATCTACTATGGTGCGACCTATTAACTCATTCATTTAAATGTTTTTAAACAGAAACCCAAAATTAACAGGTATTATCACAATCTAAACCTAAGATTAACTTCTAATTATCAGAATCTAAGCTTCAAAATTAATTAAAATTAAGTTCATTAGTCCCACCACCATATACATGTTCAAAATCATACGACATATTAGCTTCCTGATTAGTCACAGTATTTGAAAATCGACGGTTGTTTATTAAAAAAAATTACCTCTAAAGGTCAAACTGTTGTTGTCCAAGAAAAAGGTTGGTAAATTTTCCCGATATCCACAAAAATTGGATTATTTTGTGTCCAATGTTCTAAAAAAATAAGTCTATGTCGTTTATGCAATTTGTTTTCTAGAAAATTTAAGGGTGGACCCGGGAGCATGAATATAGTCTTATTTGATCCAATCGTATTATCACAGTTTATGAATTACTTATAAATAGGTTTAGGAGTGTCCACTTATAATGTTGTTAGAAAGTTAGTATATTGTTTACATGTGACACCAATTAAACACTTTTTTTTATTATTATAAAGAAAGGGCTTGCATGGGTAGCTTATATCATACTCCTAATATTAGGAATGTTTACTTTCATAAAACATGTGACACGCTTTACTCACATGCATGTCTTACATAAGTCAATTTTAATGTTTGTGTGTTTATGTGGCTTGTCAGAGTATATAATCCTAAAGGTATGACGCCCTAGAGTACTGTATGCTAGAGGTTGGTCATTACATGCACTTTACATGCTATTAAAAGCAAAATGAAGAAAAACTACAAGAATCCACTTTATTAGATACCGAAAATAAGAGACAGAATAAAAATTTTGTCTCCAATTTTAATTAGAGATAAAAATTGGAGACAAAAGGTGTGGGTGTTTGATTGAGAGCACTGTAAGAAACCAAAACTTATTGTAGACCCAAATTGAGACTAGTTTAGAGATCAAACAAATTGGACTCAAATTAAGACCATGTTTAGATACTGAATTGCGCCACCCATTTCAAATAGAGACTAATTTACTTTCGATCTCTAAAATTCAGTATCAACAATCGAATTTCATTTTTCCTTTAATTTGGTCGCTCGTTGTATGCTGGTCTCAGATAGAGGGAAGGGATTGAGCGATCTAGGGTTTTGTTCATCTCAGACCCAGGAAGAACACCGCCCTTATCAATTCGAAATTTCCGACGAAGCGTCTAGTAATTTTCGGCAGCCACAGTCAATCTCTCTCTGCACAATGTTGTAAGAACACCACCCTTAGGACCAAACAAACTGTAAGATTTAATCCTGAGCATTGCTTCATTGAGGGATTTGGGACATCGCTAAATGGTATGTTTGCATTGGTGCTATGGCTGGTTCTACTGCTTCAATGTGAGTTTATGTTTTCCATTTTTCAGCAAAGTTAGCAACTATTTTGTGTTTCCATTGCTTCCATTGCCCTGATGTTAGTATGATAGTGAGAATTATTAAACATGGAAAGTTGGACGTACAATCTTTTGGTTTTGTCCTAGTAGTGATCATGGCTAAGTCATTGTTTTTCTCAACGTTATTTCTGTAATCATTTTCTAATTCTGTTTTCAATTTTAAACAAATAGTGTTATTTATAGATACCAGACTCTCTCTGTAACCCTCTTAGTACGTTCCTCAATCCTCTGATGAATGCGCATTGATTCTAACTTTGTTTTTTGATTCTCGGTTATTCGAATGGGAGGTATGGAAGAAAGGTAGCAAAGATGACGTAATTCAGTGTGGGATTTCATGTTAAATCGGAAGAATACCTGCTGAATGAGGAGGAGAAGTAGATGATAATTAAGGGAGAGGTGAAATTCTATGGAAGTGTGTTAAGGAAATTGTATTTCATTAGGAAATTGTATTTCATTGGGAGGTTGTAATATCTTTATACTAGATTGTATCATATCTTTTCCTTACTTTGTGCCTATAATATAGCATTAGGGTTGTATATATGTTTAGCTAATGAATGATTGAAGGCAAGGCCAATCAACTCAATCCTCTCTCTCACGCCTCTGCGCCGCAACTAGGACGCTAGGCTTGCGCCCCATGGTTTGTCATGGTATCAGAGCAACGTGTTCTATAACACGTCCATCAACATCACACGATGAGTGGCAACAAAAAATCGAGTTTCGTTATCAAACCTCACTCACAATACTATCTTCACCCTTCAAAGGGGCCCAGTGTGATGATCATGGCAGTAATTTTTGATGGAAAGAGTTATGATTTGTGGGAGGGAGCAGTAAGAACAGCCTTGGAAGCCAAAAACAAGTTGGTTTTCATAGACTGGACCTTCACTAGGCCCGAGCTGAAAGAAGGAGAGGGGTTCTGGGAGGCAGATGCATGGGACATGGCCAATTCCATGTTATGCTCTTGATTACTTAATGTAATTGACCTGAAATTGCGAATGAGTGTCGCTTACTTGGACACGGCCCAGATCATGTGGGAGGATATGAAGAAGCGTTATTCAATGGCAAACGCACATAAAATTCACCAATTAAAAGCCAACATTGCAAATTGCAAGCAAGGTGATTTGGATGTTGATGATTTTTATTCTAAATTAGTGAATCTGTGGAATAAACTTTCAAACCTTGTAAAGGTATGCGTATGCACTTGCAGTGGATGTAAGTGTGGAGCTGCAAATAAGATAATAACGATGTATAAGGCGGACAAGGCACATCAATTCTAGATGGGCTTCAACAACAACACAACAACAATACCTCCGAGTGTGGGTCTTGCTTTCGCGGGGTCTGGGGAGATCCAGCTGTAGGCAACCTTGCCCCTACCGGTATTCCTACCCGTAGAGAGGTTGATTCCAAGAGACCCACGAAAAGGGTTTGGTGAAAAATTTTTATAGAGGAAAGCGTTTGCGAAGCATTTAAAGAGGAAAAACAGTGACAAAGAAGCTGAAACTGAAAGAAAGTTGAAAGAACGTACCTCAACACTCTACGATAAGTAGCTGCCGTCACTCCCAGAAAAAAGCCCAACCTGCATACGAGCCTGACAGACCCCTACCAGCACCAAACCACTACAGTTACAGACCACTACAGAGACGCTTCTCTACCATCTAAAATCCTAATCCTATTCCGCCACATCCTCCTATCCTGAGCCAAGTCCTCCGTCAAACCCACTACTTTCAGGTCCTCTCTAATCAATTCGTCCAAACTCTTCTTCGGTCTACCCCTTCCTCTCTTACCACTGGGGACGTCGATTAACTCACACCGCCTCACTGGGGCGGCCATACTTCTCCTTTTGACGTGGCCGAACCATCGGAGTCTTGATTCCCTCATCTTCTCTTCTATAGGGGTCACTTTAGCTAAGTCCTCGATGACATCATTCTTAACTCTGTCCATTCTCGTAAAACCACACATCCACCTGATCATCCTCATCTCAGCTACCATCAATCTCTTAACCTGTTGGCCAATATTCAATAGTTAGAAGTCAAATTCTAGCTCTTGGCCTATTGCCCCCTCTTGATAAAATCCTTAATATCAAACAACAAGAGGAAAATTATAAGAAAGTCATGATCACCCAAGATAATCGCGGTGAGATGGGCATGGCATTTGCAATAGAGGAGTATGGTCACATGGTTGAAAAAGGAGCTTGCAAAATATGTCGCCGGTATAGCCACAAAGAAAATGCTTGCTATGAAATTATTGGGTATCCCGCGCATTGGGGATCTCGTGGGCGAGGACAAACGGGCCGAGGTGGATGAAATTCAAGTCGAGGCAACAGGTCAGGAGGGGCGTGGAAAAGGAGCCCTAGCCTATGAAACCGCAACAACAGTCTGGCAGGCCATGGGCTCTCAAACTTCTGGTGGGCCTAGCGTTGGGACTGGATGCGACACTGGCCCGATTAATAGTCCTGGACTGTCAATTGCACAAGTCCAGCATTTATTGAGATTGATAGACGGGTCTGTTGGCGGATATGAAAAGTTGTCAGGTAATGTTAGTTGGATGCTCGACAGTGGCGCGTCGACCCATATGGCAGGTTATGCAACCTTGTTTGAGAGGATTGAAAAAATACCTCCCGTAGAAATTGGGCTCCTAAACGGGACATACACTATGGCTAGTTAACAAGGCTCAGTGGCCTTAGAGCAAGGATTGGAATTGAATAACGTTTTATATGTGCCAAAATTAAATTGCAACCTTGTCTTTATATCAAAATTATGTAAACAATTAAAATGCACAATGACATTTTTTGATGATTGTTGTGTGATACAGGATTGCACTTCAAGGACTCTGATTGGTGAGAGTGAGCAACGAGAAGGGGTCTACTATTACAAAAAGTCAGTGCTCAAGTAAGTCAATGCGATCAACACAAGGTGTTTGTGGCACAAACGTCTTGGACATCCATTAAGTGATGCACTTTCTAGTTGTTTAGGAGTAACTCGTGGTTTGAATAAAAATCAAGACGAAATTTGTGAAATATGTTTGCGGGCCAAGCAAAGTCATAATAAATTTCCCATTAGCAAAAATGATGCTAAGGATTTATTTAATTTAATACACTGTGATATTTGGGGTTCATAGCGAACTCCCTCCTCTTGGGGTGCCCACTATTTCTTAAGTATTGTGGATGATGCTAAAGAAAGATAGAACCGAAGCAAGTAAACTTCTCAGAGGCTTCATTGTTATGATTAAAAATCAATTTGGCAAAGGCATTAAGGTCGTACAGAGTGACAATGGGAGTGAGTTCACTTTAAGCCCATGCAAGTATGCTATCTCGAACATGGAATTCAACGTGAAAGTCGTTGTGTGGACACCCCTCAACAAAATGGGCGGGTTGAATGTAAACATCTCCATGTTCTTAATGTAGCAAGAGCCCTTTGATTTCAAGCATACTTGCCTATTAAGTTTTGGAGGGATTGTGCTTACGGCGGCTCATCTCATTAACCAGACTCTTTCAAAATTACTAACAGGAAAAACGCCTTATGAAGTCTTGTTTAAATGTGAACCATTATATGAGGCATTAAGAGTTTTTGGGACATTATGTTTTGCACAAAACAATCCAAAACAAAAGGATAAGTTTGGCCCAAGAAGTAGGAAGTGTGTATTTCTTGGTTATCCCTTTGGTAAGAAGGGTTGGAGAATGTACGATTTGGAAACCTGAAAAATATTTATTGGTCGTGATGTGATTTTTTAAGAAAGTGTGTTTCCTTTGCCCCAGATGCAGGTTCCCGGGCTGAGGTGACTAACAGTTTTCAGTCCAACGCTGATGGGACTGAAACAGATGATTTAGGTTTCAACGCAACGATGCTGGGCATGGGTGTAAAGGAAGAAGACTCCTCAATGGGCCTGCATGACAGGGGGAGTTTGATACTGGGCCCAATGTTTCTACAGCAGTCCCTCCCTAAAGAACCACCAGAAACCGCCAGCCCCATTTCTTCCCAAGACTGCGGCCCATCTTCACCTTATTGAAGCTAGCCTAGCCTAGCATGCACCGAGACCATAAGTTGAGAAGCCTGCTACGCCACAGTCAGCCACGACTCCCTCCAGCCCAGCACCCGACCCACTTTAGGCACACTTTGATTAATTGCCAGGGCCATCTAGCCCACTACCACAAGCCCCTACTCCACCAAGTATGGTTTCGGGGCCAAACATCTCCCGGGAAACCTGAACCCGCAAGCCGCCTACTTGTGTTGGAGATTATGTGTGTTAGAACATGCGATCTAAAGACCCCTTGTCGCTTGCTCATCAACTTCAAGAAGAATCCTCAGGTGCGCCTTATCCAATTGCCAGTTATGTCACATGTGCTAACTTTTCTGTTTCACAACAGGATTTTCTAGCTATCATAGCCATAGTCACAGAGCCCAAATATTATCATGAGACGGTCAAAGATCGTCGCTGGAGGACAACTATGGAGGAAGAAATCCAAGTCTTGGAGGAAAACGACACTTGGGTCCTCTAAGATTTGCCTTTGGGAAAGAAACCTATTAGCTGCAAATGGGTATATTGTGTGAAGTATAACTTGAACGACACTATTCAATGATTTAAGGCACAATTGGTGATTCATGGTGACTATCAAGTGGAGGGATTTGATGACAACGAGACATTTGCACCAGTGGCCAAAATGACAATTGTTTGCTACTTTCTTTCTGTGGCTGTTTCAAAGGGATAGGAGCTGCATTAGTTAGACGTGAACAATGCCCTCCTCTATGGAGATTTGGATGAAGAAGTCTATATGGCTTTGCCTCCTGGTTTTACGTGCATCACTCCTACCAAAGTGTGTCACCTCCAAAAACCCCTATATGGACTCCGTCAAGCGCCTCATCAATGGTTCACCAAATTATCCTCAAAATTGCATGAGTATAGGTTTATTCACTCATATGCCAATTATTCATTATTTACTTACAAGAAGGGGACCACTTTTATGGCTTTATTGGCATACGTTGATGATATTGTGTTAGGAGGAAATGACAGTCATGCTTGTCAGCAATTCAAGGATTACCTCAGTGCATGTTTTAGTACTTTCTTGGACTCGAGGATGCTCGAGGTCCAAACGGCTTGTTTCTTAGCCAGTGTAAATATGCAGTTGAAGTGGTTGATGAATGTGGTCTTTTGGGTGCCAAGCCTACTAACTTTCAATGGAAGAAAACCATAGGGTTGCCCTTGTCATCAGATGCTCCTTGAATGATGCTGGACGCTATCATCGTCTTGTGGACCAGTTGATCTATCTTACCATCACACGTCCAGACTTGTGTTATGTCGTCCACATACTCTCTCAGTTCATGCAAGACCCACGGGAAGAACATATAAATGCGGCTTGTCGCATTCTTTGATACATCAAAGGGACACCCGATTGTGGGGTTGTCCTTCATAGCTCCAATGAGCTTAATCTAGTGGGCTATTGTGATTCAGATTGGGGTGCTTGCCCATTGACATGGCGATCATTAACTGGTTACTTGGTCATGCTTGGGGGATCCCCCATTTCATGGAAAAGTAAGAAACAAATGACCGTCTCACGATTGTCCGCTAAAGCTGTATATCGCTATATGGCAACCACCAATAGCGAAGTGGTATCGTTAAAATCTCTTCTTGCTTCTCTGGGTGTGTTTCATCAAAAACCATGCACCTGTTTTGGGATAATCAAGTTGCATTACACATTGCCAAAAATTTTGTATTCCATGAACGAACGAAACACATCAAGATTGATTGTCACTTTGTTCGCGAACACTTTCACTCCAGCAAGTTGGCTCTCTCCTACATTGCATCAAAGTATCAAACCGCCGATATTTTCACCAAAGCTCTTGGCAAACGATAATTTCAATATCTACGGAGCAAGTTGGGCATGGTAAATTTACACACTCCAACTTGAGAGGGAGCATTAAGGAAATTGTATTTGATTAGAAAAATGTATTTCATTAGGAAGTTGTGATATCTTTAGATTAGATTGTATCATATCTTTTCCTTATTTTGTGC
>JACYFF010031957.1:107429997-107453946 GCA_017589665.1 Selenicereus undatus | reverse complement strand
CCCCCCCAAAAGAAATGTAGAATAAAAGTTTATGATCATATGATATACTTTATGTACCGTTTGTAAATACAAGTTAATGATTCAAGTTATAACATACTAAGATTTCTAATTATTTCTGATCTACTGCAAAAAAAAAGGATAATGAAATATGATTTTTTTTTCCACTAGAAACCATCCTCTATATCCACATCTTCCCAAGCCTCTCTTCGCTGGAATGTAATTTTAGGTGGTTATTGACGATAGAGAGGGTGACGTGGGAAAGTAGAGAAATGGGGGGTGGTATCAATTAGTGAATATTTATGAATTTTAAAATTTAAAATCGAATTAACTTCTGACTGTTTTGAGTATTTTGACGGAATTAATGAGAAGTTTGGATTGAAGGAGGGAAGTATTCTTAGCTACCAGTCCTTTTTACACATATCTTATGAAGATATATAGATAATTCTTTTACTATGTACGATAACGTCGATAAGATTAACTTTTGTTTTTTATTAAAAACCTTAAATCGTAAGGGCATTGACCATAATATTAATCGATGAAAGAGTAAGTATGTGTAGAGAATTAGTTCAACCTTTATTGGCAAGTTTCATAGTAAACCTATCTTATTTCTCGCTTTTCCTCAAGCTGTAAACAGATGGAAATAAGCAAAAAAAATGAAAAAATTAAAGAGCGAAAAACCAAAGGAGGGCAGGGAAGCAACTCTTCTATCAGAGTCAGGTTTTGATCTTAGGACCTATCCGGGAAAAAAAATTAAAAAATTGAAGGGAAAAAAAAACAAAGGAGGCCAGGGAAGCAACTCTTCTATCAGAGCCAGGTTTCGATCCTGAGACCTGTGAATTTTTATGAATTTTAAAATTCAAAATCAAATTAATTTCTAATTGTTTTAAAATTTAAAATAATGTGAATAATTGAAAGGTCAAGATTCACCTTTGAGTTTAAATCCACGGTTGCTATCTACTGAAACTCCACAAATTACTCTCCATGGCATTTGTTACATAAAGATATGCTAGGTTGAATGAAATAATACGATTAGTTGGAATAATTTTCATTAGAAATTAATAACTACTTCTATTATGAAAAAATCTCCTTTAGTATTAAAGATTACATTACAATAAAAAAAAATGATGTCTTTTTTTCCTAAGTTAGAAAATACTTGTGCGATTTGAACTCAAACAATTTAGAATTAAATCGCATTAGTGTCACATTAAATACAAAGGCATGGCAAATGTTGCACAACACAAGCCTCTAAGAGATAGAAAATAGAGCTCATGATTTTGGCTTGGCTTGGCTTCATGAATCAGCTTCATACTTGGCTTCATCAATGTTGTTGATCTTGACCCAGATGCGAAACTATGTGCATATGATGCACCTACTGTTGTTGCAACACATAAAAATTTAATGTGCAAACCATAAAAATACAAAATATCTCCAATGGAAAAATATGCAAATTACATTCCAAAAGTACTAAAGTTACAATACTAGTGATAGTGAATATTGTCAACATACTGAAATTCCAAATTACGACACAGTCTACAGAAAATAATGACTAAAACTTATAGATTCCAATTTTTATTCTACTCTTAGATCTAAACTTCCAAACAGTTTAAATCCAAGATTAAAAAAATTAGAGTTGAAACGTCGAAGTTCAGAATTAAAATTCCAAAACTTCAAATCCAAATATCAAAATGTCAAAACTAAAAATTTCCCATTTGGAATTCATGTTTCAAGATCTGAGATGCAAAAAAAGTGAAAAATGTATTGAAGATCAGAAGAACAAAAAAAGAAAACTGAAAATTACATAGAGAATGCAAGGCAACCACCTAAAAAGTGAATAAAGAAATAAATTCTAAAAATTTTCAAACTTGAAATTTCAAATTTTCAATACTATACCTTCAAATTTGAAATTAAAATTTTAGACATGAAAATTCGAATTTTAGATATGAAAATTCGAATTTTAGTTCTAAAAATTCAAATATCATATGTTCAAATTTCATTTTTAAATATGAAAGTTCTAACATTTCAAATTGAAATTTCGATTTCAGATTAAGAGATTGCGACATAGGTGGGAACAAGTCTAGATTTAATGGAAAGAATATTGATACTAGAAAAACGAAAATCCAAAAGAGTTCGGGTATTGAGTTACCTCGTTGTTGTCGAAAAACATCAACCATCTTGACGATCCCTCGCGAATCTAGGCAAATAGAGGGAGTGAGAGAAAGAGGAGTGTAGGTAAGCAGCGCCCCTTTAGATTGTGTGAGAGAGAGGGCTTTGAGAGGGAAGTGATGTATTACAGAAGAGTCTAGAGATGGGGTTGAAGGAGGGTAGGAGAGACCTTCGAGCAAGGGTAGAGACAGACAGTATGGAAGAGTCTGGAGAGGGCAGAGGGGGCTAAACATCAGGCACCATAAAACCCTTTTCCAAATTTTTAAATAAAAAATTGCATGTTGCATAGGCTGAGAAGCCAAAGAGACGAGCGACCTTTGATTTTGTCGGGCCCGTCAAAATCCATTATTAAGAATTTACTATTCACGATTTTTGACGAACCTTCCCGTCAAAATTGGATCTTCACCCGTCAAAATATTCATCGAAATCTGCAAATAACCCCATTCGTCAGTTTCATTTCTCTACCGTCAAAAAATTTTGATGGATCAACTTTCCATCAAAATAACCCGTCAAAAATTAGGTCGAGATCACATAACCTGTCAAACCGTCAAAATCCTTGTTTTTTCATCAAGATTTTTGACGGACCAACTTTAGCTCAAAATATCTGTCAAAAATTCCAATATTATTTTGTAGATCCTATAAATAAACAAGATAACTAATCACTGATGGGAGAGTCCAAGTAAGGTGGAGATTGAGGTATAGAAAAGCAATTGTTGCCCGTGTTGGTTTTGACATATTCACCGTCTGTGGGCGTGATAACGAACCTTGACATGCGCAATAAGTGCAGATAAGATATAATTTTTTTTTAAACTATGTGGTTTAGTTTATGACTTAGATTCCTCTGTTCTTGTTTACTTTGTTGGAGATGTAGTCATATAGGTTTTGTTTTTTGTTTATGGTCACTAATAAGTAGTGTTCGGAGGAGGGGCTTTATGCTCTATTATCGTTAATGCTTTATGCCATAGTTACCAGGATTGCGGAATGGTCGGATCATGGAACACAGTACAGGAACGCGGTGCGCCACTTCCCTAAAAACAGGAATGAATAGTGTAGATTATTTGGAATGGTTTTTGGAAAAGAAATTTGTAATTCGATAGTTGGAGTTCATAGTTATTTCATGATACCATTTTTTATATAAATGAGACGACTAACTCTAATTAATGTTTACCACTAATTTAATTTAATTTAATTTAATTCCCCATAGCTGAATTCCCTTTCATTGTGAAGCATATTTAAAAGTCGAAAATGTACTAGGTGCATGAAATGGATTAATTAAAACATAATAATGTGTGTTTAATAAGTTGGGCACCAACTGATAAAAAAGGAATTGGCTAACATGTACAATGTGTGCCTCCCTATCTCCCTCCCCCAATTGACTGATCCTCTAGAAGAAAAATCATTGTTGACTTGGTCGTATTTGTTATATTTTGATGAGAGCCAAAAAGGTAATTATGCATGTACTTGAATGGATTGATATGTTCAAAGTATGTTTGATATATGTTGATATTTTCTATATTGTTAATGCACGAGCTGTTACTTGACTCAATGTAGTTGCCTATATGTTACATATATCTTGTCATATCAGACCCACTTTGATAAGTATACTTTTTGTCTGAGTCAAAGTCTTTGAGTAAGATTTTGGGTGTTATTTGAGTAAGGTTTTGTCAAGTCAATTGATCTAACTTTGGCGGGATTTCTTGTGACTATATCTTGTTTCTTACATATACATGTTGTCATTGCATATGTCTCCTTAAAGTATCATCACTATAGGTTTATATGAACTTTGATATAAGTTCGTCGAAGTCCTATATTCAGAATCATACATTCAAAGTGCTATGTTTAACAAGTCCTTCGAATGATTCTTTGATTTTTTGAGTGAAAGCAAAATTGCAATTTGAATGTCTTGTTACGTCAGTGTATATGTGTATGTGAAGAGTCATAGTTGCAAAGCTATACATATTACATGAGTTTTGGTCTATTCTAGCCAAAGTCAATTAAGTTGATTTTGAAATAATTGTTTTTTAGATTTCACAATCTTTTAAACAATTTATCCCTGATCAATATGCTGAGATATTATCTTAATCTTTTAATATGTTTGCCTTTAATTATTGATTTTAATATGATCATCAAATTTCTTCCTAAAGCATGATGAGCCTTATGAGGAAATGATCTTCATAAAATGTTTGGTTATTCTCAGTCAATATCTTTAGAGAATTCATGAGATTGTTTGGTAATTATTATTATCATATTTTCTCTGAAGATTACATCCAATTTATGCTGAGCAAATTATCTACACTATATTTGTAGAAATCATCTTTGAAATATCTTGAATTATATTGTGTTATTAATTTGATTGATATGCATGGACATTTTGAGATTAGCATTGATATTGCTTGATAATACTCACCTAAGCAAGAAGATAAAAAACCAAGCAAAGACCTCGTCCATATTTTTTTAATGGGGGTTGCATATTTCATTTCCAATCAAAGTCTTTAACATAGATTTTGCATCATAACAAGAATATTCTGGATCTTACCTTATGTGTTCCAATGGATAAAAGATCTAATACAATGGTATGATGAAGATCAATTGCCAAATGAAAGTTTACAATGGTCAAACATTGAGAGTTCCTCTGAGAGCTATTTTTGAAAGCTTCAAAGTTAGTGTCAACAACTTTGAAATCTGGTCAGTGTCAAATTTGAAGTACATCAAAACTTGCCAAGCATGGACCAATGATCATGAAGATTTGAATGCTATATAAAGAGGAGCTGAAGCTGGCAGTAAGACACAAGACTTGATTAAATTATGATAATCACTTGATATAAACTCGTCTTCTTAATTGTAAGTACTCTCCTGTGAGAAGTAAATCTTTTTAACGAAAAATTGTAACAAGTGAGTTGTGGAACTTAACTTTTTTTTTTTTTACATAGGTAAGTGGCAAGAAAGGACCAGGGGCTTTGTCTCACAAGAGCATGCCCTATCAAATCAGCATACACAATGACTTTAAAATCAGAGGTAGGAGGGGATTCCCAAGTTGTAAACAATGTTATTGCATGTCCCATCTTCGCCAAGCAGTTAGCTGCTATATTAGCTTCTCAATAAATGTGTGAAATGGTAACCTAGTCCATTAGCTTCAAATAGCCGGAAATGTCTTGAACGAGCGTCTAAATTTTCCACGACGTGTGTAGAGTCCCTTTGATTGCCTTTATAGCTGTAGCATTATGCCTCTGATCAATAATTATGTTCTTGATACCTGCTTTAACTGCTTCATGCAATCCATCATGTAAGGCTCTTGCTTCAGCAACTAAAATAGAAGAATCCCCATAGGATGCTGCTCCTACTTGATTAGGTTGCCCACCTAATCCCTAATGATGAAACTATCCACTGCAAAGTTCTGATGAAGGGATCCATCAAAATTAAGTTTGACAGATTCTCGAGGGGGGCATTCCACCTCACAATAAAGTTAGAGGTAGAACGAGAAAAAGAAACCCCCTAGAAAAGTAGCCCTCCGACATGCAAGTTTGGATGTGCCATTCTACAAAGTCTTTTTTTGCAGCAATGAGAATTCGTGTGAGGTTAACATTGTGTCCTTGGAACACCAATGCATTTCTTCCTTTTCATATACTCTATAGTAAAAAAAGCTACTTTCAGTATGTCTTTAGGATTAGTACTATGGTGATACTTTGTGAATAATTGGTTAAAACATAGTTGATCATCCTATGTTTGCTGCAAAGGTACCCATTTATGTTGATGGGCTAGGGACCACACTCTTTTTATTAGGGAACATTCCTAGAATAGATGATCGATGGTTTCAATATCATCCCCACAAAGAGGACAAGATGAGTCAATTTGCATACTTATTCTAAAGAGGGTTCTGCGTGTTGGTAATGCATTGTGCAATTTTTGCCATAAGAATATTTTGATCTTTGGCATCACAGCTAGTTTCCAAATCCAATTATACATCCATTTTGGGTCATTCGCCTGAAAGATATTATGAGTTGCTCACGTGGCAGTTTTTATGCTAAAGTAACCAGATCCTGTGAGTCCCTGACAAAATGAGTCCTTAGTCGTAGTACGAGGTAACGATATCCCAATAATTTTCTGCACAATATCTTTCAGATTAACTAAGGAGTGAATAGCCCTGACATCCTAGCCATGGTCTTTGATTTGAGGATTCGCTATTGTGGACGAATATAGTCCTAGTAGGTCCACAAGATTAGTATTACCAATTCGATTGCCCTATCAAATCCTAATATTGTTTCCATTACCCACCTTCCACCTAATACATTTCCTAATTGTCATCGTACTTCGTAAAACACTTCTTGAAACCGGGGAGTCTGTGCTTTTGGATTTGCAGTCTAGTAAGGTGCCCAATCTTAAATACTTATATTTAATAATATCAGTCCATAGGCCCTTATTATCACCTACCAACTTCCAAGCTAATTTTGGTTGAAAAGCGAGATTGATTGCATCAGTCTTTCTCAAATCACCAAAACATTTAGGTCAACAAATTTTATCCCATGCTATCATCGGTAAACTATTATCCTTATTGGATTTCTTCCAAAAGAATTGCCTGCTAACTCTATCTAACAGTGTCGTTATCTTTTTGGGTAATTCAAAACATTGTATTGTGTGTGACGATAGTGATTCTAAGTTAGCTTAAATTAAGACTGTTCTACCCGCTTTAGAAAGAGTATTTGCTTTCTAGGATTCCATCCTAGCCGTTGCTTTTCCTAGAATGTCAGAAAAGGTCGTTACCTTGGGTTTACATTGAAAGACTGGACACCCTAGGTATTTTTCTAGGGACTCACTATGTGGAGTATTGAAGATCGAAGCAAGTGTCTGTTTATGAGCATTAGACGCATTTTTATAAACAAGAATAGATGACTTATGAAAATTAATGACTTGACCAAATAATTTGAAACTCATCAATGACACGTTTCAATTTCGTACAGGAAGAGAGGCTAGCTTTACAAAACTAAAA
Organism: Selenicereus undatus; assembly: GCA_017589665.1. NCBI lineage: Eukaryota > Viridiplantae > Streptophyta > Magnoliopsida > Caryophyllales > Cactaceae > Selenicereus > Selenicereus undatus. The sequence continues at coordinate 107,446,799 of JACYFF010031957.1, read as the reverse complement.
GACTGTCATCTGCAAAGAAAAGGCCTAGGATGATTGGTGATTGAGATGAAAGGCGGACCCCTACTCTTGCTTTGGGAGTCGAGGTTGATTTACACAGTGCAACACAAAATGCATTCTTGCATAAAATGAATAAGTAATGTGATAGTGAATCACGTTGCCTAATTCCCCTAGACGGTCGAAATAGTCCATGGATTGACTAACATAGAGCAAGAAATTGTCGTCACGCATTCCTTAATCCATCTAATCCATCGATGATGGAAACCCATCTGAGTAAGACATGAAAAAAGAAAATCCCATTCAAGCTTATCATAAGCCTTTTCCATATCCAGCTTGATAGCCGCCTAAGCCAATTTTCCTTCAGTCATCTTGAACTTATGCATTATCTCGTGGGTGATAAGGATGTTATCATGAATAGATCTGCTTGGGATAAATGCGCTTTGAAAGGGAGAAATGGTTTTTGCCAACAAAGGTCTGAGACGACAGACAAGAATTTTTGCAATAATTTTATTAAGCTAGTTAGCTGAAAGTGGGAGGTTGTTTGAGGTTCTGACGATTTGGGAATTAAAGTAATGAACGTATGATTGGCCTCTTTTAATAACTTGCCATGATGAAAGAGATCCCTAAGACATTGTACCAGTTCATCACCAACCAAATTCCAGTAATTCTGAAAAAAAACTGCCCCAAAACCGTCCAGACCTGGAGTTTTAGTAGGGTTGATGTCGAATATTGGGTTTTTAATTTCTTTTGTTGTCCACAGTAATGTTAGTAGGTCATTATCTTGTTCTGTAATTAAAGAGGGTAGACCCATATCATGAAATGTTTGGGGCGTTCTATGAGGTGATTTAAACCTTTATGTGTGATCTACTAGGAACTTTTGATTGATAGCATGTGGGTCATCTATCCAAATACCCGCATCTTCTTTTAACCGCGTAATTTCTTGTAGTTTTCGTCGTTCATTAGCCTTCCTTTGAAAGTATGTGGAGTTATAGTTGTCATTTACAAGCCATTCTTTCCTCGCTAACTGTCCCTAGAACTTTTGATTAAATAACAACATCTTTTCCCTCTATTTAATGAGCCGGTTAAGCCAGTTATTCAACCGGAGGTTCATTGGGTTATCAACTAGTTTGTCCTCCACATAGCTGATTTTGTCTAGGTTACGTCGAAGTTTGTCTTGAAAATTACCAAAGGTCGACTTTGACCAAGGTTTAATACTATTTTTAAGAGCTTTCAATTTTTGGGAAAATTGGAACATCTTAGTGCCTTTGAATGGAAGTTTCCAAGTCTTAGCTACCATGCTATTAAGTTCTTCATATTTCATCCAAAAGTTCTGGAACGAAATGGAAGGGTAACATTAGGATGATTAGTAGGTTCAATAGTGATAATAATAGGACAGTGATCAGAAAAGGTGAATGAGTCATGGGTAGTGCTTAAATTTGGATATAAAGAAGCACAATCCTCATGGACTATCCCTCTATCTAATCTTTCAAATATGCATAGACCATTAATACATTTCTTCCATGTAAAAACTTTTCCATTCACAACAATGCATTCTGCATTAATTATAGTCATGAAGGATGTAAGACATTCGGTTCTATGTAAAGAGGGGGGTACCCCCATGCTTATCAGATAGAAGTTCTAACTCATTAAAATCCCCTACAAGCATCCAAGGTAAGCCAACAACATTATTCATACAGAGAAGGTGATCCCAAAACTGGTCTTTTTCTCGGGCCTGAGCCAGGGCATAAACCCCAGATATAAGTATGTTCTTGGACTTACTAGGATCATGGACCAACATATGAATAGCTCGGTTTTCTTTGGCAAGAACTGAAGCTTGGCAATTATCGTTGTTCCACAAGACCCAAATTCCACCAAAGTGATTAATTGAAAGGACATAATCAAAGTGGTCGAATCCTATTTTTTGCATAATCAACCGAGTGTTGTTTTCATTTGTCATTGTTTCTAATAAAAATAAAATATTTGGTTGAAAATTACTTTTGAGGATCCTGACTTACTCAAGTACCTGAACCTTTTTAGCACCTTGCACATTCCAACTTATGATTTTCATAAAAAAAATAAAATAAAACAACACAAACTTCCCATTCTTGGGCTCACGAGCCAGCCCAAACCATAACCCAACAGCATCCAAAAATAAAACCACTTAACATCTTCCTCATAAACAATCCACACAATAAAAATAATACTACCCTAGTAGAAGCAAACATGGAAAACACATAATTGGCAGTGAACTCTCCAATTCCAAACAATTACCATGCCTTCATAAGCCCAACTAGCATTCTAACCCATGAACAACTTTACAGTAATACAATAGAAGATCAATCTAATACATGTGCGAGCTGCTTCCCAGTTCCCACACAACTGCATAACATCATCCATTTGCATAAAGAGGCATGTAAAGCCATGCCTTGGAAAGCTTAAATACATGGTAGTGTAGGATAACAACCATTGTTGTACCGATGAGCCAATTATTAGAAATTGTATCTGACCAGATATAATAAAACTCCAAAACTTCAGTGAAAGGGAGCTCAAAAAAGCAAAATCCCGGCAAGGAAAAATAAGTTGCATTTCGAAATACTTAATGAAAGCATGGATAAAATGTCAATGCAGTGCCAGTGAGATAACAGTAGGCCATGGACTGGCATTATGAAAACAGGCCTTGGAGATGATCATCTCATTCACCAAACATATCACTATCAGAATAGCAATGAGGACAAATCTATACCAAGCACAACTATCCCAATCACAAAAGCAAACGCTAACGTAATAAATAAGTACCTAAGAATCAACCATATCTTTTCCCTAGAGAAATGCTCTGTAAAACTAATAACTGACATTCCCAGAGGAAACCCGTAGGCCGAAGAACCAGCCAAGAGCAAAGGTAACCAACAGACACAAATTTAAGGTCAACAAAATATAACATCTCTAAGATCGAACTTACAACTATCAAAAAGGAAGACGAACCAGAACAAATATCATCAACTAAATGCAACCATGGTTTAATTAGAATAAACAGATAGGTCTCAGTGCTAATGCTACGATCATAGGTATACTTAACATCACATACCAAAGGCTTATAACACATGGGCGGCTTAATTAGGAGTTTGAAAAGGTCCATATAAGACAGTGTCCCTCCATTGGATCAACCCCAATAAAGCCACAACACCTGTATACTGAGCTCGAAAAGAAAGAGAAACTGCCTCCAAACTTTTAATACAAAATGGCAAACTGCTGCCATTTTAATAAAGGGGTGACAGTGAGCAAGCCAGCATGAAAATGGAGCCCCTAGATAAAGATCTTCAATACAGAAACATATAAAACAGCCTGCATGTAGAACTAAACACATAACATTAAATGTAATACATATATTACAAGCATCAAGATCACAAACAGTGATCAAAAACCTGACTATCCCTCTTGACCAAAAGAAAAGGGAGGCTTGTTGTCCAGAGCCTTCAAAAGGAGCATAAGACGCTACAAACCAAACATTAGAATGCGAAAAACTGAACTCTATGGACTTCGAACCTAGATTAGAATCTCCTACCGGGGACACAAAAACCATAGACACATGATTAGTTAGCAGCTTTAGAAGACCCTCATCTCCCTTCACTACCTTGCGTCTTTTAGAAGATTCCATGGACAACACTAAATCTTGGATGTGTTCTAAGTCCAGAAAGGTGTCCCCCATCTCCTCTTCATCCAGCATAACATCCTGAGAGTCCTCATAGTCATTCGCATTGGGCTCTTCTAGTAAATCCTCATCCATAGTGTTCAATGGATCAATGTTGGCGGGCTACTCTTGGTTAATCATTTGATCAGAATGGGTTAGGATGAGAGCATTAGGGGATGGTTCATGAGATAGACTAATGGATGTGGAATATTTGACTTGGGAATGAGTGGGGGAGTAAGATGGGGTAACATCCAAATCCTTATGAGACAACACAGGATCAAAAATAGTGAAATTAAGAGGAGGGGGGCCTTGAGGGGGGATTGTTTACCCACACTAGAGTATGTCATAGCTCGAAATCTCTTCTTTGGAGACTCGTATCCATTGATCTGCTACTGGGTCATTAGCATGGGAGGAACTAGTGGCATTAACGAGGGTCATTACTTTAGTTCCTCCAAATTTCTCCACAACTATTTCCACCTTCGACTGAGAAGTTAAATCAGGTCAACTCTCAATTTAGTGAGACTCAGAATCACACAAAGCACAAATCTCATCGAGACCTTCATAAAAAAGCAGGACTTTCATAGTCTTACCCTTAAACAAGATGACAAGCGACCTTGGGAGTGGTTCACTGACATCTATGTTCACATAGACTCGAGCAAATTTGCCTTTCAAATGCAATAAGGTTGTTTGGTCCACTTTGACCACATTCCCTATCAGTTTGAGAAGATTCACCAACGTTTCATGTTCCCACAACTCTTATAGGAGTCTGGGTACCCTGATCCATTGGTCAAACATATCAATACAGGTAGAATAGGGGTCAAGGAAAGGCAGCCAAGGAGATAAAACTAAATTAAGCCCATTAACATGCCAAGACCTCTCTTTCCACACCATTTCCTGATCTTCAACATTAGCAAACTTGAAAGAAATCCATTTATCACCCAAGTCAACATAGCTCACTTGACCCCCAATAAACTTCCAATAAGATCTTATTTTATTGATGATAGCAGGCAATGGAACATACCCCCCCCCCCAAAAAAACCTTACCTAGCAGACACAAAGTTATGAGTTCCTCCATGTGTGCAATAGGAGGAGAAACAGGTGGCCCAAAGAAAGGTAGCTCATGAGCTGTAAAATTAAGACTATTAGGATTACCTATCTCGGGATTTGCGATAAGGTCAGATGGCAACAGTGCAGGGTTAATTCTATGTGAAGTCGGGGAATGTGGAGAATTATGAGAACAACCCACGTCGAATTTCGTCGCCTGGACATAGGAAAACCCCCTCTTCTAGGCCGGAATGCATGCATGGTCACCTCTGCCTCCACCCATAGTGTGTGAACCCAGAGGTTTGGTGGTATCACAAATATGGGAATTCTGGTTGTTGTTATCATTATCACCATTTTCAGAGTTAGTGAAAGACAGTAGGGAAGTGGATGAATTACTAGACAAAAACAGAGATTGAGGAGAAAATATGGTTAAGACTATGAGATGATGTGCCGTAAAAACACCTAACATATGAGCTATATATAGCCGATCACACAAAGGTAATAACACAATAACATACACCCAAGTTACCCCCTTAAACCATGAAACATCACACACAACAAAAACATACCCAACCAGTAATAGCTTAATCATGAGTTAAACATAGCAAATCAGCCTAGGCCCATGTCAACAACAAGCACCCATCACCATCCAAAGATGATGATAACTACACAAATTCCACAAATAACAAGCAATAGAAAAACCTGATTTGCAATTATGTCTCTGTTTGGAAGATCTCGGTTTAAGATTAATACGAAATCTCATTTTCAACAAGATAACATCATGACCCTTCTCATAGACTTCATACCTGGGAAGATCTAGACGTCTGACTATGCCATTATGCCACACAAAAACTCTTCTAATAATCTCCAAACTAGTCAAAATCTTCAGTACTACGAAAATGAATTGTCCAATCGCATATGAGGTATAGGTATAGCCCCAATCAACTTAGGGCAATAAAGGAAAAGGGGGTGTGAAGAAGTAATAAAAGGGTACTGTATCCATAAAACGCTGAAAAAGGAGAGAGAAAGCCGAATCGAACCCCCTCAACACAAGATCTGTAGTGTAGACAGCAAAGAAAGCGATGAATTTGCTATGGGCATGAAACCTTGCCTTAAAAATGAACCGATGGTAACAATAGGATGATTTGATCATGATGAGAGTAAGGTTTACCAATCTAAGATTCATAATTAACCAAGATGAGATATGCAAGATTAGCTCTGTGAGGTAGTTGTGAAGGAGGAAGGATGCGTGTAGAAGGAGGAGAGACAGGGGATGCGACTGAAGAAGCTAGGGTTAGGTCAGGGGGCTTCATAGGAAGAGGAAATTGAGAGCATTTCTCACTAGAATCACTTTTCTCTATCTAGAGTTTTCTGAGTTGTGGAACTTACTTGGGCAGCTAAGTGGTGAGTGAAACAATACTTAGTGAGTAACTTAATTTAAGGCATCTCGTTCAGTGATAGATCTAGGAGAGTGTCTCTCAATCGAGTGGCTAGCATTATAACTTATAAGTACTCAAGGAATCGAAACTGTTGTGGAGTTGAAGACTCAATATTGTAACTTTTTAATTGAATAAAAAGTGGAATGGTTTAAATTCTAAGAAAAAAAAAGTTTTAGGAGGTGACTAACCTTATTTGGAAGGGCCAACATCGTAAAAACATCACATATTTTGTCCCCTTTAATTTCTGCATTTATAATCCTATTCAAATTCTTTGATTACTAATATGTTTTATAGTGACTTTGGCATATTTGCTTTCAAAGTGCTTTGAAGTTTCATTTAGTTTTAATTTTTTGTCAATCACACTATCCACCGTCCGCTCTAGGGTGATTTATCATTAACTTTGGGACCTTCACATTCAATTAAGTGGACCTGTGCCCCTCCCCCATTCCCAAAGAAAGAGACGAGTATTCTTTACAGGATACATGCATGGATTGATCAGGATATGTTTCGATTTTGTAAAGTAAAATATTGATTCCTTATTGATAAATTAACTTATAGAATATTAGACATTTAGCATTATAGTTTGATTAAGAAGTTAACTAATCATACATGAAATAAGTTCTTAGATTTCTATCTATATGATAGATTTATGTACTCTTATCCATGTGAAATTCTAGAAATACATATTTCTGATGGCTTATATGATATAAAAGTTGTCTAAACAGATGCAATGGGGAAATTGGATCCCATAATTTTTGAGGAAATTTATGCAGCCAAAAGTGAAGGAAGAGATTCACGTTTCCTGCACGTGCCATGTGTGGCACTGCACATCCGAACGTGATCTGTTCTGGTCATGTACATCCCCATGAATCCAAAAGATGACATGTTAAGTCCGGTTGAAAATAGGAACCCCAAAAAAAAAGAAAAAAAAAAGAAAATGCATGAGGTTACTCAAACGGGGAAATGTTGGGGCATTGGCCTAAACGTAATGTAATGACCTTTTTTATTAAAAAAAAAAGAAAGAAGGTTAGCTAATCATAGAGTTCATTTTACACTTTCGCTTTCTTTTCTCTGTATGCTAGTGTTATCTAGTAACAAAATAAAAATAATTTCGCGTAAATGAACAAGACGTTGGCAACTTGGCATGCATGTAGTTGAGTACCTTATTTTAAAGAACATGTCATATTTGTCAAATGTTAGAAAAGTGAGTCTTAATCAGGGTTGGCAGAAATTTTACTTCGGTTCGATTTGGGTCTGGACAAATTAGATATTTAGACAAAATTTTAATATTTGGACCCTATCTGGATTATAAATCAAATACTCTGGTCAGACCCGAACCCGAATGTCCGATGTTCAGACCCGGTCATCCGAATATCCAAATTTGCAATATAATTTTTGGACATTTTGACTGAAATTTTGTGTAGGTGAATCCGAACCTTATGTTCGAACCCAGTTGTTCGAAGATGTTTTTATAAAATTTTCTAGAAAATTTGGACCAAAATTACACATAAACATAGTTGTCCATTGTTTGAACCCGATTATCTGAATTTGTCTATACCCAAAATGGTTAAAAAATTCGAACAATCCGAACCCGACCCGAATTTAAATTTGAACATGGTTGATTGTCCGAATTTTAAATGTGGACATAAATTTTATGACCGTACCCGATTTGTTCCTGATCGGATACATTCGGATAATCGGATCCAACATATTTTTGCTAACCCTAGTCTTAATTGAAGAGTTGGAGCCCAATATACCTAAAAAATTAAAGCCGGTAGTCCTCTATGATATAAGAGATAAAAGCATTAAAGAGAGCATCCATTCATGCAACAAAGGAATTTATTATAAGAGAGATAATGATATTTGCAACTCTTGATACTCTTGAATACTTGGCAATAAGTTGTTCAATTATACAATACATACAGGTGTATAATGTTACTCTCCCTACAATACAAATAGGTTTAATGGGAGAAAATTAGTTTTCAATTTTGCTGGATAATTTAAGGGAATGACACGATTAGGTTTGAAAGTAAGAACTTAGGAATCCAATAATCTAAAGATCAAAAAGATGAGTTTTAAATTTGGAAAAGAGCGACATTTTTGAAAGTGACGGTGTAGTACATTGTATTTCCGAGAGTATAATCTAGTTTTAAAATTTATTTTAATTACCACACAAATTATACCTTTTTTTCTTCTTACTCCTTTGTATATTTGAAACTCAAAATGCACTTATCTATTATTATGACACATCTTTTTTTTTTTTAGATTCAAGAAGGGAGATAGTTAGGAATCCTTAGAAAAAGATCCTTGTAGAGATAGGATCTTTATTAAGTGGCATATTCATAGGTTTTTTTAGGGGGGGGGGGGGGGGGATAACTAGAAAAATTCAAAATTTTCATAAATGTGCTCTGACCTAAGATATAAAGGAGCAATTTCTCTATAGCCCAACTACAAGGCAAGGCTACATGTATTTGACATTAATAATTCGCTTATATAAAACTTCAAAATTCATATATTTTTATTAGATAATAATATCATACTTTTGTAAATGGAAGTTGAATAACCATCATTGGGTCCCATATAGGGCTTGTAGGACAATAGGGGCAAAGAATATAATTGCAAAAGGCGGCCATAACCTTCCTCGACTTTTCGCGTACAAGTTATTCAATTATATGGTGTTAGGAAGTAGGTAAAACTGAGTTCATTTTTAACATTATGCCACCCCCCCCCCCCAAATCATTCGATCTAGTTCATGAACCTCCAGCGATACAAGTTTTGGCTTCACCCTTATCAGATAGCCTATTAACACTTATAAGGGCCATAGGGAAAGAACTAAATCAATCGTATAAGAGATATACACAAATGCCATTGGTAGCGTTGCAATTGCGTTCTCAAAACTTACAATAAATAGTATTATAACTCACTTATAAGTGTCACTTGAGATTTCTAATAGTTTACATAAGACAAAAATACAAAAGACCGACAGTTGTTAATGAGCAAGCCCTAAACAACGGTTTAATTAGTTGGAAGAAGCACAAAACACACGAGGCAGAACAGAAACAGTTGTTAATGGGCCATTACGATCACCATCACTTCTTTCATTCCTCCATTCCCTTACACCACATGCAGTGGAAAACGAATTCTGAAGTGGTGGATGACATTTGTAGATTTACAAAATTCAAAAAAGTTGAATTTCTGGAAATTCTTCCTCTCTTTTCCCCCTGTCTGATTAATTTATTTAATTATGAAAGTCAATTATTAGCCTTGAAAAATACAGAAAGAGGAATACTATCGTTTTTTAAGTTGGTGGGTCGTTGTGATTTGTGAAGTGCACCTTCTCAGGTTTCAGTTGAAAGCGACTACCCAAACACATATGCCCACACCACAACCCCCGCCTTAATTATCAAAAATATAAGTGGACATCTTTTTCATTTTCATATCCCTCATTTAGTCATTTCCCTCCCCTCATCTTCCTCCTTTTTGCACAGAGTGCCGACATTACAAGTACTGCTCGTCAAAGTTGCATACAAGGCTTTTATTTTTTTTCTTTTTTGGGGTGATGTTGAAGCTGGGAGATTGAAATTTGAAGAAATTTGGTTTCTGGGTGTGCTTGACCTGTCAATTTTGGGGTCAATTTGATTTGGTTGACTCGGAAGTTGAGGTGGGTCTTTCTCAGAATTAGCTAATTCGATTGGTTTTGGGGATTCAAGATTGACAAAAACAGAAGTGAAAGAGAAACAATAAGAATAAATCGAGCAAATGTCTTCGAGGAGCAGAGGATTTGATTCAGCTCAGAAGGATGCAGTTTCTCGAAAGTTGACACTTCTGCTTTGTATTGGGTGTTTTTGTGCTGGCATGCTCTTCACCAGCAGGTACTCTCTCTCTCTCTCTCTCTCATTAAATTTTGTGGGTATTTGAAATGTGTCTTCTGATTAGCCAATTTCACAACTCTGGGTCTATTTTCACGACGGCTTATGAGAAATCTGCTAATTGATGAATTTTCTGGAAGTTGGGTTTTGTGGGTATTTGGAATTGATGATGAAATTAATCGGACTGTTGGTAGTAATATTTTGAGTTATCCACTGCTAATGGTGTTGAGGACTTTCTTTTTGCACCTCCACTCTGCATCATTGCCTCAATTCCATTGCCACAGTGCTTTTCCCTCTCTTTTTTTTTAATGTTTTTTTTATCAGCGGTGGTTTGAATTGCATTAAATTGACTTTCCCAGTGTACGAATTTCCAGGAACTGCTGCAAAATGGTCTGTTATTGCATTGTTGTAGTTAATGTTATGTGCTGCACTTGTGTAAAAGGAACGGTGAGTTGGTCAATTTTTATTTTATTCTTCATCAACTTCTATGGTTATTGGAATTGTAAATGCCTAAATGGATCTGGGTTTAAAACAGGTAACATCAGAACGTGCAAATTTAAACTGGGTAATGTGTTCTAGTCTCGATTATGTTGCTATTTATGCCTATTAATTTACTTGCCCTTTCTAGTTGGTTTTTCCATGACCATGTTACTGGTTGGGGCAGATTTATGTTTATGTTTATGAAATTAGAAGATCTTCAGTGCCCTTTGATAAGAAATTGATTTTACTATGTTTTCTTTTTTTTGGGGGGTTGGGTGGGGGGGGGGGGGGGGGGCCCACCTGAACAAAAAAAAGGGGGGGCGCAATGCAAATATGTCCTAGTGATATCATCTCCAAATTTCTACATTCTTCTCTCCACGTACTACTCAAATATATTCATGTCTAGAATGGAGAGAAACCAATAAGTTCGTGATTTAAGAGGCTAGAAAATGATGATGTAAAAGAAGCTATAGTATGCTAATAGAACTGGCACATCACTTCAACAGAGGATTGAAACCTGGTTCAGTTTGAGATGCCTCATAGTCCTACCAGGGTTAAGAACTGGACAACTCAAAACTGGTTTGACTTGGGCGGTGCTTAGCTTTGTGATTGTTCATGTGTAATGAATGTCCTCTTTTACTATTTTTTATATGAAGATATATTGGCTGAGGTATATACAAGGAAAAGTATCGGTTAAACACAGCAATATACTATAAGTAGCCCATGGGTTAAGGAACTTGATTTAATTGTCAGGCCAGTTATCTCTTGTCCCACTGCTTGGTCTAGTTCTTGGTTTTCTTGATTCAAAAAAGTGGTCATTTGTGGATCAATGCCCTTTGCTTATCATATTTGTAATATGAGTCCAATGTGAGCTCTGACTTGGTCTGCTCCTTGAATCAAAAGAACTTTTATGTAGTTCCAAGCAAATGGGTGGAATTTAGGAAAATTTTCTGTTTGGGTAACTACAAGGTCAAATAAAATTGTTTTTAGTGGCCTCTCTTCTGGATTCTTTTTCCCCTGCTTGAAAAATGTACAGAGTATTGAGGTGCTTCATAGACATTTTGTATTTGCTTTGGTGCTCACTTTGCAAGACTTGTGCATGTTCATGTTTTGTTCACGTGAGATGCTGCTTGTGGCTTCTTGCAAGAGTCTGAATGCCGTATTTGTTTAGACAGAAGATCAAATTTCCAGGGCTATATTGATTTTGCGACTCCTGCAAAATTTCAGAAGGTTCTAAAATTGCCACATCATTAAACCTTGTTTCTATTGTTTATGAGGTCCACTGTGTTGTCAGTTCTTCCCGTCATAGATCACATGTTTTTGATTACTTCAGCATTAGTACCTCTGGTTGTGCCATTACTGTGGGAAATCTTTAGCTTATGAATCTTACTATTCATGCTGAGGGCCTCTTTTCTGTTATAGGATGTCAGTAGAGCCTGAAGATAAAGTCTTGTTTCGACGAGCTACAATGGAAGCTGGAAGACAAAATTTGATTAAAGAGGATTGTGACCAAAAATCTGTAAGTCTGTTGACAGGTGACTTTGATGTTGGATGTGTTTTAACTGTCTAGAAAATGATAGAATGATGAATGGATGCCGCCTTATGTGTTCTCTGACTTGTTTAAGTTTCTTTGTTTTTGCCTCTTGGCAGAAAGATGCAAAAAATGAGCCTAAGAGTATGTTTGGTGAAGTTTCAAAGACACATCATGCTATACAGTGAGTTGGATCTGCTCTCATGGTGGCTTGTTGACTTCGGTTACCTCATTGTTAATGCTAGTTGTGAATGTAATCTAATCAGGACCCTTGACAAGACAATATCAAATTTAGAAATGGAGTTAGCTGCTGCAAGGGCTACACAAGAATCTATAATGGATGGATCCCCGGTGTCAAAATCTAGTGGAAAAAGGAAATATTTGATGGTAGTTGGCATTAATACCGCTTTTAGTAGCAGAAAGAGAAGGGATTCTGTCCGTGCAACTTGGATGCCAACAGGTTAACTAAGTCTCCCATAAAGTTTCGTTTACTGTTTTTCTTCAGTTTACCTTTAAATTCATTGCTGATCCATAATTCTCAATCTTTTCACTAATCAGGAGAAAAGAAAAAGAAGCTGGAAGAGGAGAAGGGCATCATAATGCGATTCGTCATAGGTCACAGGTGAGGGATTGGTGATGCAAAAAGCTTGTGAATATCATCTGCTATTACGCCTTAGTTCCCTTGTCGTTGGTTATCATTACCTGCATATATTGTGGCTAATGGGAAACTTAGCATTGACTAATTGTTTGAACTTTAAGTTAAAGTGGTCAGGATAGAATGCAAAGGGAAATGGTTTAAGAAATGTTATCATGTTTTAATAACTTGTGGCTATGAAGAGAAACTGGTGGATTTGGAAAAGATGACTGGTTGGGGAAAGAGAATTAGGTCCAGGGTTGAAACCAAGCAATGGGCAACCTGCAACCTATATACATTTTTATCGTGCACTGGACTACGTTCTTTATTGCGACTTAGGGGCTAACAAATGACTTTCTGCTGCTCCAATTTTGAGTTGGATGTGCCATTCTAGCGTGACGATGTACAATTCAAGTGTTTTGATCATATTTAAAAGAAGAAATGAAACCTGTATTTGTCTTATTTTACTTTTGGAAACTAAGTAGAGAATGTCATTGATTCGAAACTTGAACAATAGTAACTAAAAATATATAAGCCAAATATAGCCATTGGAAAAACCAAGCAACCAAAGAAAACTAACTGTAGATGACTGTCAAGTGGAACCCTTCTTGTAATGCTCAGCTACTTTGGATTCCAAAGCTTCAACTGCAGCCAATCTTTGCAATGCAGCCTCAGTTGAGTGTCAAGTCGCTTGATTTGTCAAATTAAAACACCTCCCCATAGCTGAATATAATAGATGACTTATGAAATGCTTCTGAAAATCCTGAACTAAACTTCCTTGAGCAAGTTGATGTGTAACAATTGTCATGTCAGGATCTGTAAGTTTATTTATTGGAGGCCTAACTGTGTGGAGTAAGATGGGAACCCCCTTCCCTCCAGTATACAGTCCATAATGACAATGTGCCTCGTGTGGATCCAATTGAAATGCAGTTTGGGGGGTGTGTAAAGAGCCCTACCCCTGACAAGCAGAGACATTGTTACCTAGTTAAACACAATATATAACACCTCCAAAATGCTGAAATGTTTCTCTACTGGCACCCAGACAGTCTAATGCTTATTTTCTCCTTTTGATTGCTTTTGCTGTTGCTAGTGCCACAACAGGTGGTATCCTAGATAGAGCCATTGAGGCTGAGGATCAAAAGCATGGAGACTTTTTAAGGCTGGTAAGTTGATCAGACTTCTGCTGTTTGCCTTATTAAATGAATGCATGTAAAGAAGAGAACACGTATTGGACTTCATGATATGTTGAAATTTGTCCATTAAATCTTCCATCTTATTGAAGCTGATGGTGTTTCCTTTTTATGTATGATATGAAGCAGGAACATGTTGAGGGTTATCTTGAATTGTCTAAAAAGACGAAAGTATATTTTGCTACTGCTGTCTCTTTGTGGGATGCTGAGTTTTATGTCAAAGTTGATGACGACGTACATGTAAATATAGGTAAAAGGCCATTATTCTTTAAGTTAAATTTCAAGTATTGAGCATACAGTTTATAATAGAGTTCCCCCATAAATATCTCATGCAGTTCAGCAGTTTCATATAGTTGTTGAACTTGCCACCACGTTAGTCAGTACTTGCCATATATGTTATGTTGATCTTCTTCTGGTGAATTGCAGCTACGCTAGGGACAACCCTAATTCGGCATCGGTCGAAGCCTCGTTTGTACATAGGGTGCATGAAATCTGGTCCCGTCCTTGCTCAAAAGTAAATTGTATTATCTTGTGAAGTATCAGGTAACTCTGTTCTTATGTCCACTACATTCGTTGACGCTTATTGATGGACAGGGGTGTACGGTATCATGAACCTGAGCACTGGAAGTTTGGGGATGAAGGAAATAAGTATTTCCGTCATGCTACGGGCCAGTTGTATGCCATTTCCAAAGATTTAGCAACTTATATATCAATAAACAGGTGAGTGACCAGGCTTTTCTGATAGTGATGTGATTGGGATATGCAGACAATAAACCATCACTAATTCCTTGGGATCTTGCTTCCAGGCATGTCCTGCACAAGTATGCAAATGAGGATGTGTCATTAGGTTCTTGGTTCATCGGGTTGGATGTAGAGCACATTGATGACCGCAGATTATGTTGTGGTACTCCACCTGGTAATGGTCCTCCCTTCCTGCCTCCTAATTTTAGTCTCACTAGCAAACTCTTGAGACTCAATTGTGGCGAAGTTACGTGATTTTTTTTTTTTTTGCTTTTAAGAAAAGAGAGGGGGAAGGGGAGGGAATGAGGAAAGTTAAAAAGAAAAAAACCAAAGAGATGATATATGTCCACAAAATAGTCCTATTTAAGTTTGTTGCCATTTTGAATCCTTGTAATTGGCCATACTTTGGATCTGGCTTGTTACTACACCTTTGTTAGTCCTACAATATTACGTGCTCCAATGTTTAAAATTGACAGGAAAAATCATGAATGACATGATCACCTTAGCTACAACAATTTTGAAAGCTATGTTATTCCCATTCAACCACAAGTCTTCTACATGACCATGCATCCAGGTGTTGGATTACCAAACCAAACCAAGCCAAGCCAATACCTTTAGTCTCACCGTGGGCCTTTATAGTTATGTCTGTTTGCTTTTTCTCCTTCTTTTGTGTTGAGGGGGAGGATGAAATGTTTGTATGCTCACCAGTTACAACAAGTACAAAAATTAAGTTGTGAAAGAGGTTGTCACGTTGGACTCTAGCTTTTTGTGTTGAGGGGAAGGACGAAATGTTTGTATTCTCAACAGTTACAACAATGACAAAGATTAATTTGTGAAAGAGGTTGTCTCGTTGGACTCTAGCTACAAAAGGCACTGACGTATGTTACTCTACAACCAAAAGAAGTGGAAACTGTTCATCAAGGCATTGGTTGCTGCTAAATAATTTATGTTGTGTCTCATTGTCGTACCTATGCACATCGAGTGTTTCGCTCAAGCAATTTTAACATAAACCTGTCTCTTTGCAAGAAAGCTTAAAACCCATTTCAATTTTGAGTGAGTTGAAATTTCCCCACCCCCCAAAAGGAAACCTCCCAAAGAAAGGGATTGGGGTTGAATTACAGAAAATTTTTGTTGCCCTAAATTTGAAGGATGGCAGGTGTGAAGCTAACTAGTACAATTTGGATATGTTGATGTATGTTTTTACCAGATTGCGAGTGGAAGGCTCAGGCGGGCAATGTCTGTGTTGCATCGTTTGACTGGAGCTGCAGTGGAATCTGCAAGTCAGTAGAGAGGATGAAGGAGGTCCATCGGCGTTGTGGGGAGGGCGAGAACACCATGTGGACTGCAGCTTTCTGATTCTCTAATCTCCAAACCAAGACTAAATTAGTCTTCCAACCTCACATCCAAGTGTATGTTTTGTTTTCATCAATGTAGGTATCCATACCACTTCGATTGTAGAAAATTTTCTATGTAAAAATAAGTTTTGAGGGACAGAAGAGAGTATAGATGCTTAGAGTTCCTCTCCACATTTTATTAGCGGGAGAGAGAGAGAAATAAAGATGGTGTTGTTTTAGATGAATGTTCAGAGAGAAACAAGTGCTGGTAATATTGTAACCTTATAATTTGTTCGACGTTGATGATCATAATAAGTAGAAGTATTTCCACTAAAAAGGCATTTACTTTCTTTCTTCTTTTTTTTTTCCATCTTCTTTTAGCTGTACATATAATGGGGTGGGTTAACTTTAATCATTATTCCAAGTGGATGTTATGATTGTGTGCGTTTTCTTTCGGTTTGAAGTATTGACCCTGGTTAAGGAGGGTGAGTGGAGTGTATGCTTTTCAGAAAAGAATGAATACATTGTTATGTACTTGTCTGATAGTGTGCAATGTATTAAGTAGGGTAATTGATGGAAGAATGTATGCGTCCTTTCTTCAATTAATTTGTAGTGGATTTCATTGTATTGTATCGAACTAAAACATATCACGTTATTTGTTGCTAATAGACTAATTTTTAGATCAATGAAGTACTCAATGTAACAAAATGTATGTAATATTTGACATAAATGACGTATTAGAATTAGATACTAATTTCATGTTGAAAATTGAAAAGGTTTTACTTTTACCTGTACTTTAACCAACATATCTACTTGTTATGACAAACAAAGCTATAATCTCTCAAGTTTTATATA
>JACYFF010031957.1:107400316-107424997 GCA_017589665.1 Selenicereus undatus | reverse complement strand
TTTTTATTTTTCATTTTTCATTTTTTATTTTTTTATTTTTTATTTTTATTTATTTTTATTTTTCATTTTTAATTTTTTATTTCTTTATTTCTTTATTTTTTATTTTTTATTTTTATTTTTTATTTTTTATTTTTTATTTTAGTTTTTTATTTTTTATTTTTATTTTTTATTTTTTATTTTTTATTCTTTGTTTTTTATTTTCAGTTTTTTTATTTTATTTTTCTTCTTTCTTCTTTCTTATTTTTTATTTCTTTTTTTTTAAGTTTTCAATCTTTAATTTTTTTTTTAAGTTTTTAATTTGTAATTTGTAATTTGTAATTTTTTAATTTCTTATTTTTTTTTAATTTTTTTTAATTTTTAATTTTTATTTTTAATTATTAATTTTTAATTTGTAATTTTTTAAATTTCTTATTTTATACTTTTTTATTTTATATTTTTTATTTCCAAATTTTTTTGGTTATTTTTTAATTTTTATGTTTTTTAGGTGTTTCGTTTTTATTTTTTATTTTTTATGGTTTATGTTTATTTTTTGAGTTTTATTTTTTTATTTTGTCATTTTTTTTTATTATTTTTTTTTATGTTGATATTTTTTTAGTTTTTTTATTTCGTATTTTCAATTTTTAATTTTTGAAATTTATTTTTTCTTTCTTTTTTTTAAGATATTTTTTTATTTTTTATTTTTTATTTTTTAACAAATAAAAAATAACAAATAACAAATAAAAAAAAAGAAAAAAAAATAAAAAAATAAATAAATAAATAAAAAAGAAATAAATAGAAATAAAAAAATAAAAAATAAAAAATAAAAAAAAATTAAAAAAATAAGAAAATTAAAAATAAAAAATAAAAAAATAAAAAAATAAAAAAATAAAAAATAAAAAATAAAAAGGTAAAAACAAAAAAAATGAAAAATAAAAGCTAAAAATTAAAAATTAAAAATCAAAAAAATTTAAAATAAAAAATAACAAACAAAAATTTCACAAAATTTGGATAACTTTATAAATTATCACACATTAATGACGTTCTCATTATTTTCATCCATTTCAACCCACCACATAAAAAATATACCAAATTCAACCAACATTAACTCACTTTAGCCTAGTTCAACCTATTTCAACTCATTTCCAAAAAAAAAAATACCAACTTCAACCTACCTTAACCCACCTCAATCAACTTCAACCTACTTCACCCTTTTACGTGCCTAATTTACCCACGAAAACAACAGGCCCTAAATCTCACATGATACTTTATAAATTATTAAAATTATGAAGGGGTGGGTTGAAGTGGGTTGAAGTTGGTTGAAGTGGGTTGAAGTAGGTTGAGATAGGTTGAAGTGGGTTGAAGTTGGTATTTTTTTTTCAAGTAGGTTGAAGTAGATTGAAATGAATTGAAATAAATTGAAGTAGGTTGAAGTGAGTAAAAGTAAATTGATCCACAAAAAGAACAAGTCCTAAATAAACCAATCTAAATGTCACCAGTTCTTACAATTCTATCACCAGCCGCCCACTTACTGAAGACAAACTATGTCAATGACACCACTTTCTCCTAAGTTAAAGACTTGTTTGGATGTCATAATTACTACTATTTCCATCATGAAGGCAAGGAAAAGGGCATCATTTGGAGTAATGTGGCAACAATTTGTGCCGTTGCTCCTTCATCCATCCTTCTTTTCCACATAAAAGGACAATTCATTCCATCCCATCACCAAACAGACCCTATTCTCATTTCTCAGTCCCCTCTCCCTCTTTCTCTCTCTAATTAAGCTTCATTCTTGAGCCATGAACACCCAAAACCAACATCAACAAATGCCCATCTCCAGAAATTCAATAACCAGATTGAAACTTGTTGATTTTTCACTCAGACTCTCTGTTATTCCTCTGAGTCTTGCTTCTTTATGGCTCACTGTCACCAACAACGATGATAATCCTGATTATGGCAGCATTAAATTTCTCAACTTTCTGGGCCTCAAGTAAATATAAACCTTTCCCACTTTAATTAATTAATCAATTAGTTTTTAAATTTGTTTATTGAGTCAATTTTTGTGATTTTCCTTTTTTGAAGGTATATGGTTGCTGTTGCTGCTATTGCTGCTGTTTATGCTATTTTTGCTGCAATTTCACACTGGTTTGGAAGCTTAATCAGCAATGTTTGGGTCTTCTTTGTTTCTGACCAGGTTCACTATTTTCACCTTGGATTAACTTTCTTTCTTGGTTCCTTTCAATTTCTTTGTTTGTAATTAAACCCAGTCATAAATTAGTTCTGTGACCTGTTATCATTGGCGGATGAAACAGTGTTGGCAGAAACTAGGAAAAACAGGTTTGACTTGTACAGGTCCTTTATTTTTTTATTTAAAGGGGTAGAGCACTGATAACATAAATTTTTTATATTGACCTGTTGAAACGAAGTGAGTGGTCTGATCATTTAAAGCTGCCGAGAAAATGGTTGTAGTTGAAGTTGTAAGGATTCAATTTCACTGAGAATTCCAGATCATGTATTCACTATTCAAGGCCAATACTTGATTAACAGTAAAAATTGGCCCATCTCGAGTTGTTCTATAGGTCCAGCTGGCTGTCCTTGACTAGGAAATCTAGACTGGTTATTGACAGATCTTTCAAGTTCATGTAGTGGGGGAAGAAAAAAAAATTTGGCAATTCGTATGCTAGTGAAAATCAGATTTACATGGTTTAGATTTCAAATTCGACCTGTTCAGGTTAGATAGTCAGATGTGTTTGTGGGCATAAGGCCGCTTACATATGAATTTTCTTAAATTCTACGGAAGCAGGACTCATATTCAGAATTATTGTTGTTATAGTTATCAAGGTAGATGATCAGATATGAATCAATGTTGATACGATTCATTCTGAAAAATGTAAGGTGATGGCATACCTGATGGTGACATCAGGGGCAGCAGGAGGAGAGTTGATGTACCTGGCATACCAGGGAGATGTGCAAGTAACATGGAGTGAGGCCTGCAGTTCATATGGCAAGTTTTGCAGCAAGCTCAAGATTGCTTTGGTTCTTCATTTCTTGGCTGTCTTTTGCTTCCTTGTTTTGGCTGTTATTTCAGCTTTTAGGGCATTTAGCATGTTTGATCCTCCCATTCCTAGTAGTGATAAACAGGTGGATCACCCACAAAGCACTTGATCAATTGATGCTCACCCTCCACTAATACATGTTTTTCTAGAGGCATATAGGTGGTCATTTTGTGGTGCTTTGTGTAGAAATGAAACTTGGTTCATATATATGCCATTTCACCCATTTGTCTATTAGTTGTTAGTCAGTAGTAGTGATTCCAGTTGTTATCTGTTTTTTATTTTATTTGAAACACAACATGAATAATCATTAATAAAAAGTTATGCGGCATTTACAACAAAATATTAAAATAAATTGCCATCTTGAGAAAGCTAACTGCAAAGATAATATTGTCTTTCTCTAATGATTCTTGTATACTTTGGATCTCTGATGAGGATGGCCTAGGCTCTAGGCCCCTATTTTGTTAAAGTACAGACATTCAATGTCGAGCATCTTTCTCATAAGAATATGATACACGGCATCTTTTGTATAAAATTCGACAAAAATGCAAAATAAAACAATGGTTACAAAATTGATGAATATAACCTTTGTGATCCCAATGTGAGCCAAGTGGTCAAATACTTCGTTTGCTACACACAATACAATCAGCATGTAATTGATACCAGTCTTTGGGCCTTGCTTAAAAAGTTGCCATGTATCGTTAATCATATTTAGCAAACGTAAGTTGATTTACATTACTTACCATTTGTCTCTCTGTAGTATGATGTTGGGTTTAAATTCTATGAATATGTTGTAATTTCTACAAGCGTATGGTAGTCAGTTGCAACATTTGAGGGTCGGTTCTCAGGGATGGATATTAGGAAAGTCTACAATATGTAAATATTTTGTAAATATTTTCATTATCTTATTTCTATATTCTAGGTAGCTAAATTATCTTGTTAGGGTTAGGAATTAGAGAAATTCCATCTCTCTGTACGATATATATGCATGTCGTAGCTATTGTAGAAAGATGAACAAAACAAATAAATAAAATACAGCACCCTTTTCCACAAAATATTTCACGATATCAGAGCATTAAACCAAAGCATTAATCTTTAACTGGCAAAGAAGTAGCCATGAGTAAGGACACCAAGAACGGTGATGAGAAGAACGGCAAGAACGGTGAGGCAACTGAGTTCGTTGTCAGTCCGCAGTCCCCTTACTATCTACACGCTTTAGACGCCCCTAGAGCAATAATCACAACTATCAAATTCAACGGTAAAAACTACGACCTATGGGAAAAGGCCGTGAGGACAGCATTAAAGGCAAAAAACAAGCTTGGTTTTATCAATGGAACCATCACAAAACCAATCAATCTTGCATCCCCTGAGGGTAATGTTTGGGAGATGGTAAATTCTATCATTCTATGATGTGTTCATGGCTTTTGAATGTAATCGAGCCAAAGTTGCACACCAATATAGCGTATGTGGATTCGGCTCAAACTATGTGGGAAAACCTACAAAAACGATACTCTATTGCAAACACTCCTCGAATTCATCAACTAAAAGCTAACATAGCCTCATGTAAGCAAGATAACCTCGATGTAGTTGAGTTTTTCTCAGAGCTTGATGGGCTGTGGATTGAGAGTAAAAGTGCCCGAGTGCAAGTGCGGAGCAGCAACCGAATTCATGAAGGTTATGGAGCAAGAAAAATCCCATTAGTTCTTAATGGGACTTGACGACGCCACTTACTCTACAATCCGTAGCCAAATTCTGGCTCTTGAACCACTACCATCGTTGGACAGGATGTTCAACATGGTACAGCAGGAAGAACACCACAGGCGTGTCATGATCAACCGAGACATTCGGACTGAGCAAGTGGCTGCCTTTGCTGCCCAGCACGGAAGGACGCACGGAACAGCTGGAGAACGACCTACCTGCAGACATTGCAGCAAGTATGGACACGATGAGGCTGCATGTTTCGAGGTCATTAGCTATCCAACCAACTGGGGGTCGCGAAGAGGAAGCAGGAGTCGCGGACGAGGTCGAGATGGACGAGGAGGCAGAGGCACTGGTCGAGGAAGAGGGCGTGAATATGCTCATGAGATACAAGCGTCCAGCGAGGCCCACGAGTGTGCAGAACTCGAACCCAACCAGATTGGTGTTTCCGAATTTCCTCCAGAACAGGTACAACGGATTTTGAGTCTAATTGAGACTCCAAAATCCGGATGTGAGAACGCTTGGCTTTTAGATAGTGGGGCTTCGTATCATATGACCAAGGATATAACATTGTTGTGCAATATTTCTAATATTTCGCCTGTGGGTGTTGGATTGTCGAATGGTGTGAAAACTATGGCCATTAAACGTGGAATGGTTAAGTTGAGCCCAAAAATAATTTTACGAGATGTTCTGTATGTGCCAGGATTAACCTGTAATCTTATATCCATTGCGCAATTAATTAGAGAAGTTTTTTGCACTGTAACCTTTATTGATAAGCTATGTGTGATACGGGACCACACTACGAGGAACCCGATTGGAGTGGGTAAGCAACAACAAGGGGTCTACTTGTTCCAAGATGATCTTCCAGCAAAGGTTCAAGTCAACTCCGCAATCTCGTATGATCTATGGCATCGACGTATGGGGAATCCCTCTAGTCAGACATTACTTTCTTTATCAAATGCCATTAGTGACAGTTTTACTAGCAGTGATAAGAATGATTTATGTGATGTGTGCCTTCGGGCTAAGCAAACACCTGTGCCTTTTTCTACTAGTAGTAATAAAGCTTCTAAACTGTTTGAATTAGTTCATTGTGATATATGGGGAGCTTATCGTGTTAGCTCGTTTTGTGGTGCCCATTATTTCTTGACAATTGTGGATGATGCAAGTAGGGCAATTTGGGTCTATCTCATGAAAACCAAAGGCGAAGCTTCACAGTTAGTTTAGAATTTTTGCATGATGGCCAAAACACAATTTCACACTAATGTTAAAATTATCAGAAGTGACAATGGGTATGAATTTACTTTTGGATCCATGAAGCAATTTTATGGAGAGCAAGGGATAATACATCAAACCACATGTGTGGATACTCCACAACAAAATGGACGGGCTGAGAGAAAGCATCGTCATATCCTGAACATTGCCCGAGCTCTTCGTTTTCAGGCTAACCTACCCATTGAATTTTGGGGGGAGTGTGTCTTGACTGCTGGCTATCTTATAAATAGGACTCCTAGTTCTATTTTGCATGGAAAAAATCCTTATGAAATTTTGTTTGGTGAGAAACCATCTTATGCTCATATTAAAGTGTTTGGCTCACTTTGTTATGCTCATTATCTCCCACGACAAAAGGATAAATTTGGCCCACATAGCAAAAGATATGTATTTGTCGGATATCCATATGGCAAAAAAGGATCGAAAGTCTATGATTTGGAGACTGGGGATATATCTGTAAGTAGAAATGTAATTTTCCATGAGGACAAGTTTCCCTTTGCGTCTCACAGCAAGACTGAGCATAATGAGTTTTTTGCTTCCTGGACCTCAGATCCTTTGCCTTCAAATGTGCTGGGCCACGATGAACTTGATACAGCAATTGAGCTGGGCCCCATACCAACCACGAAAGTGGTACATCGGTACCAGACCAAGGTACCAAGGCCCACGATCGCCAGCCCGCAGACAGGGGGAGTTCTGGTGGGTTCGAAGCAGAACACGGATCCTCACCAGCCCAGCATGATGCAACCCCAGAAAGCCTGTCTTCGCCAGCCCAGGATACAAAAGCCCATTCTCCATAGCCTGCCCCAGTCGCAACGTCCAATGAGCAGGAGTACGGAAGAGGACACCGTGAACGGAAGACTCCCACACATCTCCAAGATTACTTGTGTTATTCAATTCAACAACAAGACCCCTTGTCAACTCACCCACTTCAAAAGGTCTCCTCAGGTAATCCATATCCAACAGCGAATTATGTTACATGTAATAACTTTTCTAATACGCATACGAATTATGTTCATGCAATTACTAAAGTTGTGGAACCAAGATATTTTCATGAAGCAGTGACAGATTCCCGGTGGAGAGACGCAATGGCCAAAGAAATTGAAGCACTCGAATATAACAAAACATGGACCCTAGTGGATTTGCCAGCAGGTAAGAACCCCATTCACTGCGAATGGGTCTGCAAAGTAAAGTACAACTCTGATGGCACCATCGAAAGCTACAAGGCCCGTCTTGTGATTCGAAGGGACGAACAAGTTGAGGGATTTGACTACCATGAGACTTTTGCTCCTGTTGCGAAGATGGTCAGTATACGTTGCTTTCTTTTCGTTGCCGCTGCCAAGGGTTGGGAGCTCCATCAAATGGATGTCAACAATGCCTTTCTACATGGTGATTTGGAAGAAGACGTGTACATGACCTTGCCCCCTGGGTTTCGATCTCCTCAGAAAAACAAAGTTTGTAAGTTACAAAAGTTCCTCTATGGTCTAAAACAAGCACCTCGACAGTGGTTTGTGAAACTATCTTCTAAGTTGCTTGCTTTTGGTTTCGTATGCTCTTTTGCCGATTATTCCTTATTCACCTACAAAAAGGTGATGTTTTTATGGCTCTATTGGTCTATGTTGACGACTTGGTTCTTGCTGGCAATGACTCTACCGCATGTGCAGAATTTAAGCGTTATTTGAATAGGTGCTTCAATATAAAGGACCTAGGTCCTTTGAAGTATTTTTTGGGCGTTGAAGTTGCCCGTAGCCCTCAAGGAATTTTCCTTTGCCAAAGGAAATATGCTCTTGAAATTATTGATGAATGTGGGCTACTTGGTGCTAAGCCTGCGGCATTCCCTATTGAATCCAATCACAAACTCGCTCTCGCTAATGGTCAACCCTTACTGGATCCCACTTCCTATCGACGATTAGTTGGACATCTCATCTATCTCACCATTACGAGACCGGAATTATGTTATGCAGTTCACATATTATCCCAGTTTATGCAAGACCCCAAGGAGGAACATTTCGAAGTCGCTAAACGCGTTTTGCGCTATTTAAAAAGGACTCCTGGCCAAGGACTTTTATTGCGTAGCAGTTTTGCTCTCCAAATCTATGCTTATTGTGATTCTAACTGGGGTGCTTGTCCCCTCACTCGTAAGTCCTTGACCAGTTACATTATTACTCTCAGCGGATCACCGGTCTCTTGGAAGATAAAGAAACAAAGGACCGTGTCCTGCTCCTCTGCTGAAGTTGAATATCGGGCAATGGCTACTGTGACTAGTGAGCTTATATGGCTAAAATCCTTTCTCGCGTCTCTTGGTATTTTTCATTCGCAAGCCATCAAGTTATATTGTGATAATCAGGCTGCTCTTCACATCGCCAAGAATCATGTCTTCCATGAACGAACTAAGCACATAGAGATTGACTGCCACTTTGTCTGCGAGCAACTGTTATCTAATGACTTGATCACCACTTACATTCTGTCTCGTCTTCAGCTCGCAGACATGTTTACCAAGGCTTTGGGGACACAACAGGTTCATTTCCTTGCATCCAAATTGGACCTGATCAATCCTCATGCTCCAACTTGAGGGGGGAGTATTAGAAAAGTCTACAATATATAAATATTTTGTAAATATTTTCATTATCTTATTCATATATTCTAGGTGGCTAAATTATCTAGTTAGCTAAATTATCTAGTTAGGGTTAGGAATTAGAGAAACTCCATCTCTCAGTATGATATATATGCATGTTGTGGTTGTTGTAGAAAGATGAACAGAACAAATCAATAAAATACAGCACCCTTTTCCACAAAATATTTCAACGTGAAATCAAGTTATGAATAACCTAAATTAGTACATTGCTATTATTGAAAGTCTAGAATTGCATCATTTAGCTTGACTGAACAACTAGAAAGTATTTTGTAAAGTAGTAACTAAACAAAAACCAAATCCAATTTGGGCAGCAAGAGATCACCAATCGAGAATCACACCCAGGCTAAAGCAAAGGAAGAGCAACACCCAACTGGGAATTAACCATGGTGCAAGCAGCCATTGGAACAACCGAAACCATTGTCGAGCACCCAAATTCGAAAAGCACCAAACAAGATCCAAGCATATCTCACAAACCCGTAATGCGATTGAACCAAAGCAAATCAAATAAAAATCGAGTTCTTCGAGTACCAATTAGCCAACATGACGCACAACTTAGGCTTTTCAACCATGCCCAAGAACAAAGCAAAGCCAATGGAAACAGGAAAGGCAAATTGAAATAGAGGACACGAACAGAGCCTCAAACTTGCACCACCAGAGAACCCATCTCATAAATTTAACTAAAAAGCTTGTAAATTCAACTTGAATATCTGAACTTGTACTCAAAATTGTGAGTAAACCATAATCTAATTTCACTAATTTGAGAATTAAGAACAAGATCTGAAACTGAAAAACGAAAATGAAAGAAAAGAAAACTAAATAAAACAGTTCTACTCTCTACTCTGCTTTGCTCTCCCCGTTGCTCTGTACTCGGACCCATAAGAACGCAGCCCCGTTACCCCTTCAACATCCCCCTCTACATCTTGTAAACATTGCTTTTATGATGGTGATGATGAATCAATAAATGGTGAGAAGTGAGAGAGGGTGAAACGACTGTGGAAGTTGAACCAACCCCGGGCTTCAAGTACTCAGAAATCTGGGTTAGTGAGGAACAAAGAAGAGAATATGAGGAGGCTGAGAATGGGGACACTGGGCTGCTCTGTTCTTCGGGTTCCTTTGGTCTGTGAACCGAAAAGAAGAGGAAGAAAGAGTAGGGGAAACGGCCTGGGACAACACGTGTCATTGGCGTGCCAAACAAATGAAATGGGATTGTTGGGCTGGCCCAATTGAGAGAGATGAAAGGGAAAACTGGAAAAGTAGGAAGGAGTATTGGGTCACGAATCTGGGCCTACAAGTTGGACTTTTGTGCTAGTCGGTTCTCTTTCATTTTCTTTATTGCTTCATTTGGTCCAATATTAATCTTATGAACATTATTGATTTTTTTTCTCCAAATTTTTCCAAATCCCTACAAGACAATAAAATAATATTAAAATCTTTAATTAATAATTTATTTCGAGCAAATATTACATAATAAAAGGGTATAAAATATTATAATTTTTGGTTGAACAAATACCCATACACCTAAGTTTTGCTCGTCCTTGAGTAAAAAAAAACTAAAAATTCTTCAAAAAAAAAAATCCTAACTCACTTTCGTAGGAATTACGGTTGTACTTAGCATGTGTAACAAGCCCTTTAAACCCATAGGTTACCCCTAGTAGACAAGTAAGGTCTTGTGAGGGTTTGCCAAGATATACCCATAAAATCTATAAAAGAAATAAATCGAAAAAGGAAAAGAGAGACAAAAATAGAAAAACAGTTTGGATTTACAAACAAGGCACATAAATATACAAGGGAGAAGATCGTGCACATTCTAACTAACCAAATCACCATGTAGCAAAGATATTAATCTGCATATAAACAAAATGTACTCAAAGACTCTCTATCCCATGGATGACATCAAAGCACTAACTTTTCACCCAACTATACATGAAAATTTTGAATCCATCGCAGTGCTCGTGTGCAAGTGCATTATCATCCTAGGGTTTAGGTTTACCAGAATCAAACTCAATCCCACTTGATTGACACAAACTACATTATTGAGTTATTAATACAGAAAGCAAGTTTTTCTAGTAGTTGTATTACCTCAAAGGGTAACACCCAGTGACACATGCCTCAAAGGGTAACGTCCAGTAGCGCATGCCTCGAGGGGATACTTGTCATTTCAAATTTTATTTCATTTCCTTTTTTTTCTTTCTTTTTCATTTCCATTTTTTTGGTTTTTAATGCGAACAAAAATCAAAGTAATCGTGTCAAAGACAAGTCAAAGAGCTAATAATGGATGACTAAGACCTTAAGATAATGATGAAGGGATAAATAAGGATTAGATTACACATCAATAATGAATAATTGGGGTCAAAATTAGGGCTTAGAATGACATACTAAGGACGGAGACCTATCATGCACATCACACTTACACACAAGCTAATAGTCAAGGCACAAGGGATTTAAACTGATTAGAAAAGTACGAAGCTTCTCCAAAAACAAAACAAAAATCTTTTTGAACTTTTAAATTTTTTCTCCTTTTTTTTGATTTTTTAATGTTTTAAAGTTTTCCCACCCCTGCACCTAAATCTCACAATGCTCTCATTAGGAGTGAAAAGAAGCATAAAAATCCAAAATAAGAATGTATATACAAAAGAAATATGACTCAAAAAGAAAGAAAAATGACAAGACTCTAAACTTAAAAGGAAGATAATAAAAATAAAACAAAGCAACAAATATATACAAAAAAAACAAAATAAAAAGATGAGATAAAGAGGAATGCTTATACTAGGTGAGGTGTAGAAGTACACCTAAACTATAGCCTCTTGAAATTCGTGCAAATAGAGGCCTATGGAGCATCAGTCACTCCATATTAAGCTAAAAAGTAGTACTTAAATCAAAATCCATTAGAGCACGGAGTAGCTTATCAAATAGGCAAGACCAACTCTTAATAACATATAAACAGTAAAAAATATAGAGTTGGAGTCAGGAAGAGTACATCTACCAAGCCAATAAAGCACAAGTAAAGGCCTGCTTTACCTTGCCAAACTGTTGGGCCCAATTAGAAATCAGACAGATGTACGCATAATTAGCCAGTAAAGTGGTGATTGGCCTAGAAATGTGATCGTCATGAATGAGTAGTCTAGGCAAAATAGTGGGCGCAAAATCCACAAGTCTCTTTGTATCAAAATATGCATGAGTCTGATCTAAAGTAAAATTCTTAGTAACAATGCTCTCAGACTCAACAAATTCAGACTTGCAATTTTCAGAAAGGATGTCAGCTTGGATGGGGTCAAAAGAAAATGATTCATATTCAGCACATAGATCCACATCCAAACCCACATTGACATCAAACCCACATGAAAAAGATTCATATTCTATATAAAGAATATAATCATTAAAATCCAAAATAGTGCGTTCAATTACCTCCACACATGTCTCCTGAAATTTAGCTTCTTCTGACTCATCTATCTCAAGATGGTCAATGTCAGACTAGACGCTCATATCTAACTCACTAGTAGTGTCAAATTATTCACCCACCCCGAACTCATAAACATCATTAAAAAGGACGGGTGGGTCGGCAAAAATTAGGACATCTTCAGTGACATCCTTTGGTGAGCTAGCGTGGGGTGCAAGATTAGGTAATAGAGACGTACGGAGGTCACTCTCTTGCTCTAGACTAGGTAAAGGCATGTCATCATTCAAGTTAGACCTAATAAGATAGGAGGGATCAAAATCATCATAAAGGCTAACTTCAGGTTTAGGAGATCCTAAACTAGAGTCAAACTCACCATAATTCTCTCTACTTTGATTAAAATATTGAGAATATTTAGTAATTCTCTTTTTCATAACCTCTAACATTCTATCAGTCATGTCATTTATCTTCTTTTCCACACTTGCACAAGTAGCATCAACATAATTACAATATGGGCAATTACAGACATCATGAGCAGATCACTCACAGTAATCATATAAAGCAGGGGACACAGAAGAGTAAGATGGGGCATATGAAACTAAAAAGTGAGCCTGAAGGTAAGGACTAATAGGAAAAACAGACTCGCTATGAGTTAGGTATCTAAAATTCTGTTTAGCTTTATCAAACTCATAAGTATCCCTAGCTAATTTTTCAAAGAAATCTCAAACCTCATCTTGAGCTTTAGATAATAATCCTATTAAACCTCTGGGGCAAAATAGACTCAACATAATCCCTATATGCAGAATTGAGACCCACAGTAATGACCTCACAAAATTTTCATTTTTTAAAATTTTGAGTCAATTGAGCACGATAATCATTAAGTTGCGATAAATAACTCCAGATAGGCTCATGCTCGAATTGTGGGAAATTGAAAACTGGTCTTTTTTTTTCAATTTTAAGAATTTTTTAATTTTTTTGGATTGTCAATTTTTTTCCTTTTTTTTGGATATTTTTTTCCTATTATTGAAAGAAAAAGTAAAAGGAAAAACAATGACTCTATAAACTAATGACTAAAACTAAAACAAGACACCTAAATCATTAAGTTAACAAAATAAACTAATAACAAGAAAACTATATGACTAAAAGAAAAGAAAAACCAAAAAGACTCAAACATCAAAAAGTAACCTAATACAAAAAATAGAAAAGAAGCACACACACAAAGCATGCACACCATTTTCTTTTTATGATCTTGTTTTTGGGATTTTTGATTTTTCTATTTTTTCCTTTTTTTTTACCACAATATAAAATAAACAAAGTGAATCAAACCTAAAAACAATACACAAACAGGAAATGAGCAAATCTAAAACAAAAAGATAAACACAAAGAAACTAAAAGAAAATAAGAAAATAAACTACACCTAAACAACCCAATTCTAAAAATAAAATTGAAACAAAAAATAAGACTCCTAAAATCAGAACTAAATATACAAAAAATTCTTCACAATCACAAAAAAATTCTTCACAATCACAAGGCAAATCGAAACAGAGGACACGAGCAGAGACTCAAACTTGCACCACTAGAGAACCCATATCATAAATGTAACAAAAAAGCTTGTAAATTCAACTTGAATATCTAAACTTGTACTTGAAATTAGGAGTTAAATATAATCTAATTTCACTAATTTGAGAATTAAGAACAAGATCTGAAACTGAAAAACGAAAATGTAAGAAAATAAAACTAAATAAAAGAACTCTACTCTCTACTCTACTCTGCTCTCCTTGTTGCTCTGCACTCAGGTCCATAAGAACGCAGCCCCGCTACCCCTTCAACATCCCCCTCTTCATCTTGTAACGGTTGCTTTTATGATGGTGATGATGAATCAATAAATGGTGAGGAGAGAGGATGAAACGACTGTGGAAGTTGTCGGGCTTCAATTACTTAGGAATCTGGGTTAGTGAGGAACAAAGAAGCGAAGATGAGGAGGCTGAGAATGGGGACACTGGGTTGCTTTGTTCTTCGGGTTCCTCTAGTCTATGAACCGAGAAGAAGAGGAAGAAAGGGTGGGGGAATGGACTGGGCAAACACGTGCCGTTCGTGTGCCAAACAAATGAAATGGGATTGTTGGGCTCGAATGAAGCACGCGTGGCCGGCCCACTTGAGAGAGATGAAAGGGAAAACTGGAAAAGCAATAAGGAGTATTGGGTCGCGAATCTAGGCCTACAAGCTGGACTTCCGTGGTAGCCGGTTCTCTTTCATTTTCTTCATTCCTCCATTTAGTCCAATATTAATCATATGAGCATTATTGATTTTTTTTTCTCCAAATTCTTCCAGATTCATACAAAACAAATAAAGCAATATTAAAATCTTAAACTAATAATTTATATCGAGTGAATATTAAATAATAAAAGGATATAAAATATCGTAATTTCTGATTGAACAGAATAGAAATACATAGAAAAAGCTTCACTTGTCATGAGCCAATAGATAGTTCAATACTGGTTAATACTTAATAGAAGATCAAAGCGCACACATACAAAAAAACGAAGAAAATCTTTAATTGACATTCCAACCGTATGAGGTACTAGGTTCTGATATTGTACACGTACTCAGCAAAAAGTGAATCCTCATTCAGAAGGGAAAGACTGAGAATTATACAATTGCCAAGTATGCCCTCACTAACCACTATACTTGCCAGTTGCCAAGACAAGAATGAAGGAAGATGATTCCATTATAATCTAGAGTCTAGGAATCTCGTTAGTAATGCTTGCAATTATCATAATGCTTGTCCTGTGTATAATGTCTATAGTACCTTGCTAACCAAAAAAAAAAAAGAAAAGAAAAGAGGAAGCTCATGCTCGGTCGTAGGTGGTCGTAGGCATGAGCCACTTTACCCCCTCCCGAGCCCAACATCCCATACTGGGCCACTCCACTCTTAGTGTATGGATGGCCTATTTCAACAACAACAACAACAACAACAACAACAACAAACTCCCAGTGTGGGTCTCGCTTTCACGGGGTCTGGGGAGATCCAGCTGTAGGCAACCTTACCTCTACCAGTATTCCTACCCATAGAGAGGTTGATTCCATAAGACCCACAAAACAGTTTTGATAAAAAGTTTATAGAGAAAACGATTGTGAAACCATTTACGGAGTAAACGAAGGGGGAAGAGAAAAAAGGGGGGGGATAGCAAATAAAGAAGGAGTAGAGACATACCTGAACAAACCAGGGACGCTTAGTGCCGTCACATCTCAGACAAGCACGACCTGCAGACAAGCACACCAAAAACCCTACCCGCCCTACACCGCCTAGGCTACTGCCCCCTACGGAGGCGGACCCCTACAATCCGAAACCTTAATCCTGACCCGCCACAACCTCCTATCCTGAGCCATGTCCTCCGTAAGACCGACAACTCTCATGTCCTCTCTAACCACTTCTTTTAGACTCTTCTTCGGTCTACCCCTCCCTCTCTTACCATCGGGGGGGGGTGAATCATCTTACACCTTCTCACTGGGGTGGCCACACTTCTCCTCTTCATGTGGTCGAACCATCTGAGCCTCGATTCCCTCATCTTCTCCTCTATGGGGGCCACTTCAGCTAAACCCCTGATTACGACATTCCTAATTCTGTCCAATCTCGTAAAACCACACATCCACCTGACCATTCTCATCTCAACTACTATCAACCGTTGGACCTGCATCTTTTTTAGGGGCCAACGCTCCGATCCATAGAGAACTGTCAGTCTAACTACCATCCGATAGACTTTGTCTTTCAATCCCATGGGCACTCTCTTGTCACACAGTACCCCTGACGCTGACTTCCACTTTTGCCAGCCCACTCTGATCCGCTGGCTAATATCCTCGTCAATGTCCCCATTCTGCTGAATGATCGAGCCCAGATACTTAAATTTTGCGACCTTCGGTATGACCCTCCCATCAAGTACGACTTCTGCCCCCTCTTCTGTCCTTCCGCTGAAACAACAGTGTAGGTATTTCGTTTTCGATCTGCTCAACCGAAAGCCCCTAGCCTCCAGCGTATGCCTCCAACTCTCCAATATGTCGTTCATGCTCTGCCTGGTGACATCGATAAGAATGATGTCATCTGCAAATACCATGCACCATGGCACCTCGTCCTGGATTCCTCTAGTGAGTTCATCCAAAACTAATGCGAAAAGAAATGGGCTTAAGGCATAGCCCTGATGCAGACCCAAACTAACAGCGAAGTCATTGGAGACCCCTCCCGGAGTCCTAACGCTCGTCCGCCCTCCTTCATACATATCCTTGATTACGCGAATGTACGCGGGTGACACCCTTTTCTCTTTCAAACACCTCCACAAAACCTCCCTTGAAATTCTATCATACGCTTTCTCTAGGTCTATGAACACCATATGGAGATCCACCTTTCTGTCCCTGAACAAGCCCATGAGCCCTCTGAGGAGGTAGATCGCCTCAATGGTCGACCTGCCTGGCATGAAACCAAATTGGTTCTCTGAAATCTCTACTTCCTCTCGCAGCCTTATCTCAATCACCCTCTCCCACAGTTTCATAGTGTGGCTGAGCAGCTTGATGCCCCTAAAGTTATTACAATCTTGGATATCCTCTTTGTTTTTGTACAGTGGGATGATTGTGCTGGCCCTCCACTCTCTGGGCATTTTGACGGTCTTAAAAATAACATTGAAAAGCTTCATGAGCCACTTTAGACCCTCTTCCCCCATACACTTCCAAACTTCTACTGGTATCTGGTCCGGGCCCACTGTCTTCCCCTTCGCCATCTTCTTCAAGGCCTCCCTAATCTCCTCCTTGGTTATCCTGTCACCCGCACACTGATCGCTACACTCTCCGACCGGACTACAGTCGGCCCCCCCTTCCCCATTGAGGAGTTTAGCAAAGAAACTTTGCCATCTCTCCTTAATTTCAGCATCGTCCGTCAACACCTTTCCCTCTTCGTCCTTGATACACATTACGACTCCTAAATCCCTAATCTTTATTTCCCTAGCCCTAGCTAGTTTAAAAACTTCCATCTCCCCTTCCTTTGTCCCCAATCTATGGTACAGTCTATCAAACGCCTGACTCTTTACAACTGTCACCGCCCTCCTGGCTACCTTCTTGGCCTCCTTGTATCCCATCTTCTTTTGCTCCCTCTCGTCCTCCGAACTGCTCCTCATGAGCTCCGCGTAAGCCTTTTTTTTGCCTTGACTTTCTCCTTTACCCCTTCGTTCCACCACCAGGCATCTTCCATCCGATTGCCGCCTGCCCTGGAAAGACCTAGGGTTTCCTTAGCTGACCTTCGGATGCAATCTGCCACAGCGTCCCACATCGCATCGGCATCTTCTGCCCTCTTCCAAGCTCTCTCCTCGGCTATTCTTTCTGCTATTAACCTCGCCTTCTCCTTTGAGAGGGTCCACCACTTTATTCTGGGTTCTCCAGTTCTCCTCGTCAACCTCTTAGGATACTTGAACTCTGCATCTAAGACTAGCAACCTGTGTTGAGTTCCCAGCAACTCGCTGGGAATCACTTTGCAGTCTTTACACAAGCTCCGATTTTCCCTCCTCGTTAGGAAGTAGTCAATCTGGGTTTTGCAAGAGCTGCTCTTGAAGGTCACTAGGTAGTCCTCATTCTTCTTGAATAAGGAGTTGACCACCAACAAATCAAAGGCCACTGCGAAGTCCAGCACAGAGATCCCTCCCACATTTCTCTCTCCGAAACCGAAGCCCCCGTGGATCCCATCATATCCCGCTACCTTCGGTCCGATATGGCCGTTAAAGTCTCCTCCTATGAACAGTCTCTCGGTCCGAGTTACCTCCTGGGTGACCTCATCTAGGTCCTCCCAGAAGAGCTTCTTAGTTTCCTCCGGCAGGCCTACCTGTAGCGCATACACGTTAATCACATTCACGAAAACTGAACCCACCAAAACCTTAATGGCCATAATCCGGTCACTCTTACGCTTCACTTCGACCACCTGGTCCTCTAAATCCTTCACAACCAGGATGCTGACTCCATTCTTTGCCTTGGATGACCCCGAGTACCAAAGCTTGTACCCATCAATCTCTTTAGCTTTCGCTCCAACCCACTTTGTCTCCTGGATACACGCTATACTAATCTTACGCCTACGCAGAGACTTAACTAATTCTATCGACTTACCCGTGAGGGACCCAATATTCCAGAACGCTAGGCGTACCTTCCGCAGCCCTAACCCCCTCCTAACCCCAAAACTCCCCGGAGGACAGGCTGAAACAGCTACATGGCCCGCCACAGACGCAGAGACCTACGAGGCCAACGAACTCCCTAAAGATCTACAAACTTAAAAGACAATAGCAAAAACTAAGATAAAACAATAACGCTAATACTCCTACCACAACAACAAAAAACACACGCTAGCGAAATAAGTTAAAACCACGAACCGCGACCACTAACTTAAAGAAATAATCACTAAATTCAAGTAAAGTTGCCTTGCTACAAAAAAAATAAATAAAATAACTAAACCAAAACTAATAAAACGGCTGGGACTGGAAGCAACACTAATGGAAGAATACTACTAATACGGACTCTAGCCAAGAGATTGAACAAAAGTAATGACCCCACTAGAAAATTGATAAAAAATCCAACAAAGATACTACTACAAATAAAACTCAACTTGACAAGAGACTTACCAAAACAACAAAGAAATCAATGGCAGCAAATACTGGCAATAAGACAGGCAACAACAATGTATGTAATGAATTAGGGACTAAAACTAGAAAAGCAGCTTGTGAGGAGAACTTTGAACCATAAACGCCGGGCAGTCAAAAAGGGACACTGGGGGGAACTAACTACAGCCAAAATAACCACACCAGTGAGCCAACACTTCCAAAACCCTCCCCTGCACCTCAGCACACAATCACAGACTCAGAAATACTCAAATCGAAGCTACGACTAAGCAAAGAGGAGCCGGCACAGAGCCAGAACGCAGCAAAATGAAGTCCAACCAGGGCAAAAAATAGAGATTCAATGGCTAAAACGGTGAACACTCAAATGCAGCCGGGCACCAAAATGAGCCAGATGCCACAAAACTTCTAGGAGAACACAAGCAAGCCACCTATTACGAAATCCTCCAACTACACCACAGTTAGCAAACCAAAAACCCTACTCACTGCTACACCCAGGCTAGAAACCCAACAAACCGACTTGAACTGAGCAAAGCGGACGGGAGACAAAGGCAACAAATCTGATCAAAAGGAAGAATGAAAACCCAAGCAGAATTGTCTACCAACAAAGGCAATTTACAACTCAGAAGCTAAAGAAAGGGAGGAAGAACGACAATTCAGAGAAGATTGAAGCACTCACCGGACGCCAATACACAGAGCCCTCGAAAATCCTTTGTCGTTCAAATGATTTCGCCACCCAAGACAACCCCAACAGACCTGAGTGAGGGCAAATTGAACAGGGGGTGAAAATTACCCGGTGAGTGAGGGAATTTGCAACAATGCCGGCGAGTGGGTTGCTTTCCGGCAACGAAGGCGGCCGAGGAGTAAGGACGACCAACAATGGCCCCCTTGCCTTCAAACCAGTCGGAAACAGAGGACCCCTGAGGCAGCAGCCGACCCAGCAACAGGGGAAGGCCTCTGAAGAAGCAGCCGGAATCTTGGGGTAGAGATAGTGGAGGGCCTTTGGCGAAGCAGCCGGAACAGGACGACCGAACTTGGGGCAGCCGGAAACAGGGTAGGCAGCCGACGGTCCTCAGTGGCCGTTCTGAATTGTTCAGTTCTGCTCTTTCAGACTTGCAGAGAGAGAATTGCAGAGAGAGAATTCTTCCCCTAAATACTTTCACGAAATGGGCTTCATTGTACGGAAGGCCCGAAAGAGGGGGTATTTGGACTAGTGCTCCAGCCCAAGATGGAGCCCAATGCAATCCGTGGCGGAGGACTTAACTTGTTGAGCAGTTTGACTTGTTATCAAATTATACACCGAGAAGGATTCTCAGCATTCATTATATAAAAAAATACATTGCGGGAGCTCCACTCATTCTCTCTCTTCTCTTGGTGGTTGGTCTTCACTGCAAGCAATCTCTCTCTCTCTCTCTCTTTCTTAATCCCTCTGATTTCTCCCACTAGATTAGGTTTTTCCGATCTTTGATCATCTTCTTTCTTTGGGTATGATGTGATCTCTGTTTTTCATCCTTTTCTTTTCCGATCTGATTTGGAAATTTACATTTTTGGAAACCCTAATTCGTGCGATTCTTTGCAGGATTTGTTCGTTTATTGATTTTCAAATTTGATCGAAATGGCCAAGAGCTCTTTCAAGCTGCAACACCCCCTTGGTATAATCTCCTAACTTTATCTTGCAATTTTTGCTTTTGATGATCTTAACTTGAGGTAATGAAATTGGACTCTTGCTTTTAATGGTTGGTGTGTCTGAGGCGATCAATTATCTCTAGTTAAGAAGATATCTTTTCTTTCGGTTCCTTGTAATCATGCTGGTTTGTCGCTGGTTTTGATAGATTTTGGGTCTGCTAAAATTAGGACTTCGATTACCAATGTTTTCCTCGTTTATCCAATTGCTGCATTGTGGGAGACTTCAGTTGAATGAGATTCTTTATGCTAGGCACGAATTGGTTCACTTGCGTCAATACACATCATGTGTTTGTAGAGCAAAGCAATCACGCAAATTTAATCAGTAGACAAGATTTGGCATGATGTCTTTAGTTGCTATGTTTTTGACTGCTGACATACTTGAGTTGCATGATCTTTGTCCTATAGTTGACTTCCGACATAAATGAATTTCATGATTATGAGATACTTCCACCCCCATATTGTGTTGAGCATTGAGTCAATGTGGATAGAAAAATCTAGTGCCCTATGACAGGACATGTTTTATTACATGTATTTCTCTTTTCAGTGAGCTACTATTCTCAATTTTGAGCTTGTGACACCAAATTTAAGGTGTTTCGATTACATCTTAACCTTTCTGGTGCTGACTTGCTCATTTGGAGGAAGCCATCATCTTCATTTTTTAAGTTGCGGTGACTGCTAAAGCACTTAGTTTTGCTGCCATTGATGCTTGTTAAAGCATCAGTACCCATCTTCAATGCTAGGGCTGATGCTGTGGATGGCCTAAGGGGGCTCCCCTTCCCCTGGGGTTTATGTGGGGGAAGCATAGGAGGCCATTGAATGCCTAGAATTGAGTTGATTATTTTTTTATGGCCTTCTGTAGCTAATAAATCTGGTCGCCACACCCCTGAACAAAGATTTTGGCTTTGTCCCTGTCCCATGTTGTTACATTGCAGACAGCCTAGATATTGCTTTTGCTTTTGCACTTGCTAGATATTATTTGTGGCATCTCAAAGCTCATTCGTTGGACTGGGGGGGATGGGAGGGTTCCTGTTATACGCCTGGGAGTAATAAGGTTACCCATTATTTGGCGGCTCAATTTTATTTTATTTTTCTTCTTTATGTCCTTATGTCCTGAACACATTGCTTGACTTCTCAATGTTCTTTTTTTGACAGAACGAAGGCAGGCAGAAGCTGCTCGTATCAGGGAGAAGTATCCGGACAGAATCCCTGTATGATATTGCCTCCTTTAATCCCCCTCCCTTTTTTTAAAGGCATTTAAAACCATTTTTAAGTGGTTGCAAGCCTGGAATTTCCATAGGTCTCATATTTGCTGCTTCTAATATTTGGTCATATTTGGCTACCTAGGTTATTGTGGAGAAGGCTGAAAAAAGTGACATCCCTGATATTGACAAGAAGAAGTAAGTGACATCTCTCTCTCTGATAATTACGTTTAATTTTTGTGTTGGCCTGTTGATTCTTAGTCTTGGCTGATTGTGTTGTTGCCCATATGACGTATACTGCTATGAATTCAATTGAAGGAAATATTAAGCATATTCTTAAATTGTTTTGGAGATTGCTTCTTAATACTATGGTTCTCTCTGTTAGAGGTCTTGTTTGGTCTTGAGCTTCTAACTTTGTGTAAAGCTGGGGAAATTGCTTGAGGTCTGTTGTTTGGATACCTGATGTAAATATATTCTTGAGCTGTTCTACGTTGATTTCTACACCCCTTCTTCCTCACCCCAAAAAAATAAGAAGAGGGGGGGGGGGGGGGGGGGGGGGAGGGAAACAAAGGCGCTCTTGTCAAATTCACCACTTAGGAAGGTGTATAGTACAAATTTTGAGGCAAGGCTTTTTATCTTTGTCAATGTCAATAAATTTGATCTTAAAAAGAGCAATCACATTATGTTTCCATTATATTGAGCCAGTTCCTTGATTCTCATTACTGTGTGATCATACATGAAGGTACCTGGTTCCTGCTGATCTGACTGTGGGGCAGTTTGTCTATGTGGTGCGAAAGAGGATCAAGCTCAGTGCTGAAAAGGCTATATTCATATTTGTAAAGAATATTCTACCACCCACAGGTAAGAATATTGTTGTTTTTAATGATCTCTGGTCTGTTGTCGTGGAAGCTTGTTCTTGCTCATGTCATGGCTAGTTCGTTATTTGTGTCATTTGTTTTTTTTTTCAGCTGCAATGATGTCAGCAATTTATGATGAGCACAAAGATGAAGATGGGTTTCTCTATATGACATACAGCGGTGAAAACACATTCGGAGCTCTTTAAGTGTCCGGCCTACTAGGGGTTTGTGTAAATAAGTTTCAAGACAGAACAGCTGAAGTTTGTATATAGTGTCTACTAGTAGTGTCAGTCTAGCTACATGCCTATGGCCATTGTCCCTTAAACATGAATTTCTGAAGTTGCTGGTTTATCAAAGCTTATTACTTTGTGATGGTCCTTGATGCCATATAATTTGATCTTTCATTTCTATACCACCCTTTCTAGCTTATGCTTAGTGTCGTGTTTGATATCATATTCATGGCAAGCTTGTATTATTGTTTGATGTTCTTCATGGTGTTAAGTTGTCTGCATTTCTGTTTCTTAAAGCGGTTACAGTGTTTATGGTTTGTAGGAGGAAACTAGGAATGTGGGTCTGAGCCGTTTGCTTGTGTTGATCGAACTGGTTTGAGCGTTTATGCCGTGCGGGAGAATGCGGTGTATGGATCCAAGTTAGATTGCTTACCTTTGATGGTTAGACTGTAACAGTGAAGTGCTGTTTGGGGGGGGGGGGGGGGGCGCAGCGCGAGCCACAGAAGCATTGGATTTGCTACTGGCCTCCTCCTACTCCGCCCCCCTCTCTCTCTCACTTCCTGTCTCTGTTTTTTTGGGTGGTGGGGGATGGTCATTCATTCATTCACTGCTTAGTTTCTGTCACTTCAACATATCATTGTCGGGTTTTAGATGTGTCTCCGCCGGTAGGGTTTTGGGTGTTCGTCTTCATATACGGATCAAACGTGACTTAGCATGTCAACATGTTAAGCCCATTGGGTCCCATTTATGCCCTGTTATTTTCATGGTATATGTGTGATTTTCACTCTTTCTCACTTCTTTTCACTCCTTAAAGATGAATATTATTCTTCCTTACTCCTCTCCATTTCCTCCCACCCCTTTCCATCCTATTTCATTTCATTTCACTCAATCCTACTTTTTCCCATACTTTCTATACTATTCCACTCCCTCTCATGCCCACTCCATTCCGCTATTTCTCATTCGGTTCCATTCTTCCTCACTCTTTCCCACTCCATTCCATTCCTCTCCATTGTTGTATATGATAAACCACTCGTACTCATTCTATTTCACTCCTCACTTTGTTCAATTCCTTAATATTCTACACCTATAATATGTCGATGAAAAGAACTAGGGATGAGCAAAAAAATTGGGTATCCGGACCCAGATCCGGAACCGATTTGGACCCAACGGGTCCGGATCCGGACCCGGTCCAACCGGGACTGGTTCCAAAATTCAGGATCCGGTGGCAGCCGGTTCCGGATCTGGTTCCTGAAAGTTTGGAACCGGTACAGGTCCCGGTACCCGATTACCCGATAACCTTTTACATGCATAGTTATTAGTTAATGTTGGAGCCTTTTTCTTGCTTTTTTGTGATGTTTGCTTAGAAATAGAAGTACTAACGTCTTTAGTGCTTAGTAGTTGTTGGGTTGGTGGTGTACTTAATGGCTTGAATTTTGATAAAAGTTAATTTTAAAATAAAATTAAAAGTCAAAAAAAGGGCACTGGGTATCCGGTTATGGAACCGGTCCCGACCAGTTCTGGGATCGGGTCCAGAAATTTTAGAACCGGTTCAACCGGGACCGGGGCCGGTTCTAAAATTATTGGACCTGGTCCAACCGGGATAGGGACCGGTTTCAAGAAATTGGACCGGGTACCCGATCTTACTCACCCCTAAAAAGAACATGACCTTAATTATATCCAAATCGTTTAATTGTAGTGAATTTAATGGGTTTGCATCGGTCTAGGAAGTACTACCATCTTTAGGCATAGGATGCTTTTAATTGAATAAAAAGATCTAAGACTTGGGCCTTAATTATATCCCAATCCTTGCCAATTTGCTACAAGCAGATTGGCATGCTTGTATTTGCTCCACCCTTAAACCTTCCTTTGCTAATTAATTGGAAGAGGGAGGGGGTGTGTGGATTGGACCTTGGGTTTTGACAGCTTTGTTTCATTCACCTAGGCTGGTTGGCCTGTTGGATCTTCACTGAGACAGGAGCTCAATGGGTAGCTC
Organism: Selenicereus undatus; assembly: GCA_017589665.1. Lineage (NCBI taxonomy): Eukaryota > Viridiplantae > Streptophyta > Magnoliopsida > Caryophyllales > Cactaceae > Selenicereus > Selenicereus undatus. The sequence continues at coordinate 107,400,369 of JACYFF010031957.1, read as the reverse complement.
ATGTTTATCATTGTAATATATATATATATATATATATATATATATATATATAT
>JACYFF010031957.1:107389221-107400216 GCA_017589665.1 Selenicereus undatus | reverse complement strand
ATATATATATATCCGAATCCTTTATGCCTCATTTACCTTGAAAAAAAAAAAAAAGTGAAAGGATTTAGGGTAAGGCTTTTTTGGTGAATATATACACAAATTTAGGCCGAGCTTTCCTTGCTTAGGTGATATGTAACTCACTCATTGCACACATCTTAGATTCTGTTTGTGATAAGCTCATATTTTTCCTTGTAGATGGGGAAGATGAGAGTGAGTAACAGGCCTTGGGGTTGGGTTGAAGTTGATGCGTGTTGTCCCCTCCCCTTTAGCCCAATTTCACTCCATGTTGGGCCCCACATGGGAAGGGTCCATTGCCCATGTAAAAATATACACACAATTTAAAACACTCGGGAAAAAAATTAATTACTATTGTAAAGTTGGTCCGATAACTTATGTAAACTTTTTAAAGAGTAATTCAAATTTTTAGCAACAAAACATTGTGACGTATCCTTTATTTTTTGTGTCATATTATGGACATTGAAGTGATATTAGTTAAACATCTTTTGATATAAGACACTAAATCAAAAAAAATATATAATGAAATTCCCTAATATCTTAAGATGGTTTCTAATACATAATGCTCTACAATCGATATTGATTATAAATTTATATGAACTTATGAATTGAAAAAAACAAAAGGTGATACTATATTTCAAGTGAAGTAAATAATACTAAACATTCAATAAAAAAGATCCAATATAAAAATGAGCAGTTCCATTTTCTGATCTACACCTTAAAAAATGTGAAGCAGACGACTTTAATTAGAAGCCAAAAAGCTTGAGAATTGAGATATGCTGATATAAAGGGGGAAAGTAGGGAGTTACAGATGCATGGACCAGCGTCCATATATAATTGGCTAAAATCTACCTTCAATATGCATGTGACGATAATAGAGTCCAAAAATAATAAATCGACAAATAATTGATACAATTACAAATCAATAAAAAAAAAAAAAAAAAAAAATTGGAGGTTGAAAATAATGCAAAGGAGATGGGGGAAGGGGGTGGACTCGAGTGCATGACAATGAAAGAGAAGAGAACCTCCACTTTTACACGACTTTTCACCCTCAAAATATGCTGAATTTAGGGGGTTTTGTTTTTGTAGGGGGGAAGAGACCTTACCATTCACACTTGTTAATTGATTAATTTTTTTTAAAAAAAAAGAAGTATGCTTGTGTTTTCATGTAAGGAAGGCAAAATGTAGCAGTTAGATCCTAGTCCCAAAAGTATAATTGTGTTGTACTTCTTTATAATATGATTAGCAAATTTTGGCTTTATCATAGATAATTGGTCTCCGATCTTGTCGGAGAAAATTTAAAGAAAAAAGAATCTTAAATTCAAAAATATAAAATTTAGGGATTATGTCAATCGAAAGATTGAAAAAATGAATCTTACATTTAAAAAAGAATGAAACTCTAATAAATGGAAGCATAATGCAACGTACTCAAAGAAGTATAATCTAATATTCAACAAAAATACACCTCAAAAATATGAATTTTATTTTGTTCTTTTTGTTTGATCTTCCTGAAAACTTTCAACCTTGAAAACTTTGAGCAATTGAAGTTATTTGAGTCATTATAAGTCTTTGGCTCTAAAACCCTAGAAAAAGGAGGGACAAACCAAATTTCCCAAATCCCCTCAACAAAAAAAAAAACCAAAAAAAAAAGAAAAGTCTTTGGCTCTTATAGGAGTAATTTAGAAATTCTATAAAAAACATCAACTTTAAAGGTTTTTTTTTTTATTATTATTTTTAGTCTCGGCACATTAAGAATGTAAGTTTGCAATTAAGTCAAGGGAAGAAGGATGAATTGAACCAAATCCTTTATCACTAAGCAATACTCTAACTCGAAATGAAATTCAAGAGATTATAATAGAGGTAATATAGTAATTACTTAACTCTACAATCTACCATCTTATGAAAATTTAAATTAAAAGGTTTGCAGTATTTTTTGGTACGTATGAGACATAAAGGTTCACGTATACTAGATTTAAATTCAGATTTTTGACAGCAACTCTCAAAAACTTTATCAATTGAACTAATCGACGCTGATAAAAAAGAACTTCTATGACAAGAGAAATGATTGGAGAGGTAGGTAGGGAATTCATGTAAAGGACAATTTTGGAGTGGGGAGAGAAAAGTGGAAATGCCTGCTCAAATAGTGGAGGGTTAAATGCCATGAAGCTTGGTTGTGTGAACATTGAAAATAACTTAAAGAAAGGGTTGGCTCCCTCAACACGGAGCCCTTGCCCATGCTCCCCTTAAGGATCCATCATGCCATTTTTGTGCCAACTCCATATGGAGAGGAGGACTTAATTTTATTCTTATTTATTTATTTTTTCTTTTCTTCCTTTACTTTGCTCTTTTTGGTTGGTAGAGTTTAACAAAAATACATAGATATAAGAAAATTAAAGTTTAAGCCTTTGTCACAATCTTTATATAATTTTTGTTTTTTAGGAAAAATAAAAAAATTAATTTTAATTACTTCGAAAATATACATAGAGTGTAATACAAGGTATATTTTGTCACATGACCCCACTAAACACATGTATTGGAATGTTCCTATTTACTTTGTATAATATGAGGAATCATTTGAACCTCATTGCATAGAAAATACGATGACTTTTTCTTCATGAAACCTATATTTTTCTTTTACTATTTTGTATTTGATAATGAATTAAGTTTAAAGAGTAATAGCATATAATTACATATATAGGATAAGAAAATAACTTATGAAATTTAATGCAACCAAACCTTTACTCGTTAACATTGTGCTAAAACCTAATTATCTAACTTTTTGGTTGAAAAATTAATCACGGTGTAGATTACTTGTCACGGATTATTACTAGCCAAAACAAAGCATTTAAGAAAAAGGATTTTGAAGTAAAATCCATAGTAATATCTATTTTTTAATGGGAAAATTAATGAACAATTTCATTAATAAAACACCAGATGACACTAATCGTATAGAGACAATTCAAGTTTTAAGCAACTAATATAAATCTTATTGATGTTAGACTCCAAAACCATAGCAATCCCACCATCTGTAATCTATGAGCACTCTACATCTTCATTGTTGATGGAGAACCTAATAATATGTGCCATAGTTTGAAAGTCATTCTTCATTCAATGTTTTGGACCTCACCAACTACTCGCGCCTCTCATTAGAAGAGAGACTAAGAATCCCATCAAAGGGTTAATAAAAGAAATCATTTTTCCGATTATTAGTACGGTAAAACCAAAGATAAATCCCCTAAGCATGATGCAAACTGTGAATAGGCAAATTCACAACTAGTAAGCAAATAAAAGAGACTGAAAAGGAGCATTGGAGCAACAGTAAAGTTGTCTCCGAGTGACCAAAAGGTTATGGGTTCGAACCTTGGAATGAATCACTGATAAAGTCAGGATAAGCTCCTAGCTACAATATACCCCTTGGGGTTGAGCCCTTCTCCGGACCCTAAATCTGGCTGCCACCTTAAACTCAAAGAACCCATCCAGTTTCGACAAAGCATTATGATTACCTTTCCATTTTCTTCCTCAAACTCCTCATAATCCTCCTAATAGTAGAATCCTCCTAATAGTAGAAGTTTCGTCCAACATAATACAGACAAACGAGTTGTCTACATAAGTTTAGTGGCTGAAAAATCAAAATTTTACTATTTACACAGAAATCAATCACAACTTTCTATTGACAAAGATCATCGATGCATAGTTAGAGGAGGCTAGGTTTTTTTCGTCTTTTTTCTTTCTTTTTTTTTGTTGGGGGAGCGGGAGAGAGAATATAAATCATCAACATACAACAAAGCAAAGAAAGGGTGGTTGGGGGTGTAAATCATCAAAGTTCAACAAAGCAAAGCTCTAAACCTACAAAAAAAGAAAGAGTGACATTTCCATAACAGAGAATTAACCCAAAGCAAAGATACTTCTATTTTATCAAATAAATTTAGTTTTTAACAGGAGGTACATAAATGGTAATGCAAGTTTGAAGAACCTATGGAGGGAAGCTTATATAATATTTGCTAAGGGAAATATCATGCACTCCCCCTTTCAATAAGCTTAGCACAATCAACAACAAACAACTATCTTGTTCATTTCCCCTTAAATTCTCTTGTTAAAGTTTCGCAATTAATCTCAGCATGTTTCAGAAGCAATCTTAGCAGATTCCAGGCAAGTTGTCCCAAGCATAGCGGCTAGAATTTCTATTATCATCATCCTCATTGACATGATCATAATTGATAGGGCTCGCAGCAGAGAAGGGTGAAAGCTGCAGCAGATGATCAAGTCCATTGTAATTATCATCAGGGCTGACAACAGAGGACTGCCCGACTGAACTTTCCTGACAACCATCGCTGCACCAGTTGGGAACTCGAACAAGTGAAGGGATCAGCTCAAGAGTGTTCAATAAATCATCGTTTGTGGGGGTCATTTGTTGCTCTTCTGATTCTTCTTTCTTGACTATTCCTGCATTATTGTCCAGGAACACAAGATTTGTTACTATCAAGTCTGATAGGATATAATGATATACTGTCATATAGGAAAATGAATCGCAAAAGTATGGTTAATTGGTAATATATCAGGACTTCAAGAAATAACTCATCTTAAACAACCATTATCACACAGCTCCACTTGAACCTATTGCTATTGATTCCTCCTGACACAATAGCCAAATATACACAAGAGATCCCCCCCCCCTCCTTTCTGTCCATTTCTAACTTCATGTGCAGAGGAGCTGATCTTTGGCAAGTAAGAGTCGATGAGATCAGCAATCTGAAAATTAAAAGAATCTGATTTCAAGCTATAGTGCTGCTTTATGGACAATGGGCATTATCATGGTCAAGTTTGAACAAAGAGATGTTAATTTATTTTTACTTAGGAATCCTGAAAAGATAATGAGCGGTATAAGAAAGGTTAGCCCATTGTATATTCAGCTATGTTAAGTCTCATTGAGCGCGGAGAACGTGCAGCCAGATTCATCACTTTAATTAGCTTTGGTTGACTATCAAATACTCATCATTATATCCTAATCAAGCATAAAACTTCTGAGTTAATGCGAATCTTCATCTATTTCTGTGCGTATTAACGTACTTTTCTTAGATAAGTTGTGTCTAATTATGATTACTACAAGCTGTATCCATCTGTTTCTTGACTTGCATAATAACCAGAAGGGAAAGACAAAGATTAGTGGCAAATGCCAACATGGCCAGACCACCATCCCACTTTCCTTTGAAACTTTGAAACTGAATAATGCCTAGGAAAAGCCAAGATCGCCACACTCCAAATGCTCATAACCATGATAATGACTAGTGCGAAGAATTTTTTTTTTGTTTTTTTTGTTTTAGCTCATCAATTTTACTGGAGTCGAGCTATTGTTGGTCCAATAAGGGTAGAGCTCTCTCCAAGACACTAGTGCGAAGAAGTGACATCATGAAAGAGAATCAAAATTAGGGTGCCAAAGAAGGAAACAACAGAATGGAGGGCAGACTTGCCGCAGCCCATCAATGGTAGCTCTAAGGTCATTAGCAAGAAATCCAGCATGCACGGTTGGAATTGAGAAATAAGATTAAAAGACAGCATTTATTACCGCTTAACTGCATTCAGCAATAAATTTTGAATTGAATTCCAAGCTCAGAACAAAGACGCAGTGTAGGTAAAGGAGCAGGGAAAGGAATCCCCCCTCGATGACTCTATGATTGGTACCATCTACCAAGATGCCACAATCATCAATGACTTCCAATCAAGAACAGAGTAAACGCATCTCAAACTCAGCACATTTAATCAATCACATCACAAAAGCCTACAATAATGAATTGGATTCCATTCCACATCTGGTAAGGAGCTTAGTACGTGGTTACTATAATTTGTATACCCTCTCCATCTCACTTTGACTGTTCTAAATATCTATTATCATTGTAAGCATATAATCCACTCATCTAACATCATTGTAGCATCTATTCGACCATTGAACTAAGGCCTGTTACTAGTTGCAATTGTTACCTTTTCCTAGTGATATTTAAGCAGAATCAACAATGATAATCATCGCAAATGACATTTGAGAAAAAACAACTACAACAATCATTCTGAGTTAGAGGGCTTTGACGGACTATCTATATCACCTATAGATTTTAGGAATTCAGTTTTGCTCCCCAAAAAAAAAACTAATAAAGTATCAAAGACCATGCTCATGCATAAATTTTCCCATTAGCTACAATTTCAAACGCAAGGAACAATTTCATGACACAACCATTTTGGCATGGAGTAAATCAACCAAACCAAGTAAAACTCACCAGTGGAAGAGTTCTCAGAGCTTGAAATATCCCACTGGAAACCACACTCTACTTTCTGCCTCTTCAAACTACCACCTCCAATCTTCTCTTGAGCTTCATGCAGCAGATCATCCAACAACCCACTATTGGTTCTGACCACATTATTACTTGCATCAATCTTCACTTCTTCATATTCCAAGTCATCATCAGTCACTTTTTGGCAATATTGGTTTGAAGGGAGCTCATAACACAAGCCATCGAAACTCGATGACCTACAATGATACAGACTCAGACCTGGATCCCCACCCTCAATCTGGGTCTGACCTGGATCGAACCTAAACCCAATCGGGTTGGGCTGAAAGATACCCAATTGAGAGGGAGCAGAAACAGTGCGACCCAGAAAAGGGCTCAGGCGTTTGATGGGATGAGAGGGGAGAAATGGGGGAGGGTGGTCGCGGGTGAACAGAGAGGAGGAGAGAGAAACTGGGTCAAAAAGAGGGAGAGTGGTGGTGGGGTTGTTTGATATGGTTTTGTGAAGATGTAAATGAGGTGTTTGTGGATGTGGATGTGGAGGGGGTGGTTGTTGTGAGGATTGGATTTCATTTGGGTAAAGAGGGAGGCCTTGCCGGAGTCTTCTCTTCACCCTTGTGTTCCAGTAGTTCTTTATTTCATTGTCTGTTCTACCCGGTAGCTACAAATACACAATCAGGGGTGAGAATTTGGGATGCTCTTGATGATCAAGTTCAGATGCCCACAAGGGCATTGAAGAAAATGCAAACTGTGAAAAATGATTAGAGCAAAACCCAGAAAAAATAGCACGGAATTTGGCGCCAAAATCAAATGCATGTCCAGATAAACTCCGTCAGAACACACTCAAATTCAGACACAAAAAGACCCAGAAAATTTTGCATTCAGGATCAGAATTGAAGACTGCATGTTACATAAAACAGCAGACATATTTATAAAATCTCCCCATTAATGAATTGCGACATCTACTGGAAAGCCCTTTTTAGAAACCCAGAAAAGGAGAACATAAAAAAAAATAAAAAATCAACATAGCCCAGATTGAAATGAATTTAGCTGGTACCAAACTACTAGTTAAAACAAGCGAAAAGTAAACAACACCCAAATTCTCATTGAACATCAGGATTGAACGCTGCATGTTGCATAAAAACAGAGATATAATTGTTTCCCATTTAATCAATCAAAACATCTACTCAAAAAGTCATATAATGCTAAAAAAAAGGAGAACATGAAATTCAAAACAAAATAAAAATCAACATACCCAGATTGAAATGGATTTAGCTGGTGCCAACCCACCAACAAAAACAGAGTAAACCCCCCAAAAAAACTCTTTTAAAAAACCACGCCCCAAATTTCAACTTCAACAAAAAATAAGCGTAACAACTTCTGAATCCAAAATTCGAGAGAGAGAGAGAGAGAAAGTTGGAAGATATATACATGGGCAGAAATGCGAGCCCACTTGTTACCAAGCTTAGAATGAAGGTCAATGATAATACGTTCTTCATCAGAAGAGAAGGCGCCCTTCTTCAAATTGGGACGCAAGTGATTAGCCCATCTGAGTCGGCAACTCTTACCGCAGCGCTGAAGTCCGGTGTTTCTCTGGACGGCGTTCCAGTTGCCTTCGCCGTGTTTCTTCACGTAATCAATCAACACCGCATCTTCCCCCGCTGACCATGGCCCCTTCTTCAACACCCCTCCTCCTCCTCCACCTTCTCGACCGCCATTGTTCGTCATTCGGGTGTGTGTGGGTGTATGTATATATAAGAAAAATCAGCTCAAATTGGAAACCCAACTCAAATTAAAGTACGTTTGATTTGGTTTTCTGGGTTTCTGATTTGATTTGATCTGGGGATTGGGATGTGTACTTGGATTATGGGATTTGCAGAATTGTACTAAATACAAGGCGGAGAGAGAGAGAGAGAGAGAGAGAGAGAGGGAGGGAGGGGCAAATGGGAAAGGGAAGGGGATATGGGGGAGGGGGAGGGGGGTTTATCATACGCAAGGCCACATGGCTTTTGCCATTTTCACGCCCCCCTTTTTTTTCTCCTTTTTATTTTTTTTCCTCTCTCCTGCATCATCATCTTCTTCCTCATTTTTGGTACCCATGGTTCATGGATCATCCCACTCGAATGGTGGGCACAAGCAGATCATGCTGAACATTAAACTTTCTTATAATAATAATAATAATAATTATTACTATTATTATTAATATTATTATCTAATAATCACAATAATAATCGGAAATAAGTGTCTGCTAGATCAATTACTGAAGTTTATTAAAGTTATTAGTACTAAAGGTCACGACTCTATGTATTCCACCTATATTAGTTTTTTTTTTTTTTTTTGCACATTCTATTACACAATAATATATATATGATGGTCAGACAAGTAAACAACTAAAAAAAAATACACATCTAATAATTTTTTTCTTTTTTTTCCTTTGAAATGGGAAAAGGCTTTATATTCAATAGTCCAACTAATAAAATTTTAGGTTGATAACATAGATTATAGAAAAGAAAAACTTTTGTGTTATCTAAACAAATATTTTATATATATATGTTGATACAAGCACATATATTTCCTTTGTTTCGAAAAGACGGTTCATCTTATAATAAAAAGTCCATTTTTTATGAGACATAATAAAACTTTTTATTTTACACACATTACTATCATTTTGGAATAAAGAAAATAATAATATTCTAGTGATATCTATCAAACTGCAATTTCTTAAAACCAATAACTTACCTCAAATAACCCAAAGTTTCTTGATTATCTTAATCAAAATATTCATTCTTAATAATAGTAAAATGACAATCCCTTATCTTCTGCTTTTTAAATACTAGTATAGACCCGTGCTTTGCACGGTGCATATTACAGTACATATATATATAGTCAAAATAATCGATGAATGTTCATTGTATACAAACTTAATATTGTAATTTAGAAAATGATACTTAAATTTATTGAAAAATATGAATAGATAGCACTTTTATGTATAACTATTGAAACTCAATAATTAAAACAACGTATGATTATCAAATACGCGATTTAAAGTATGACAGAGATTGTAGGTAGTCAAAATGAAACTAAAAATCATGTTAAATGATATGATAATTCGTTAATTTGTGGTGGCAATGACGAAGAATTCACATTCTCTTCTTCTACCTACATTAAAAATTAAGTTCTTAGTAATAATTTGATTAGCAATGATATAATGAAGATTACAATTATATCTTGTGTACCTAGTGTACCTAATATCAGTGTTTCGTAGGTAATACACCTCCTCCTTCTAACTTACTGACGCAATAAGAGTGATAGACAATTCTACTTAATGGCATCATCGATGCTCCATAACAAATACCCATGGTTTATCTATACAATCATTTATAATCGCATATACTGATAGATGACCATACGGCTGTAGAGAATGTTATAATGAGATAGTAATAAAAAAATAAAGTGTCCAAAACGTGATTGGCACAGCTTCAGTCTGGCCTAGATTCGAATTTTCGGTGTTGGTCGTTCTTTGGATAACTGGATTCTCTATTCGGTTTATATATGCGTTCAGATCCAGATTTTCATTCTAGGCGAGAGTTGAAGGGAGTTGGAGGTGAAGAGGTTGAGCTTAATTTCTCTCATATTTGTTAAGTTCTCTATTTGTATTTTGGTTATTCAAGTTTGATTTTGCTTTGCATAATTTGGTCATAATTAAAGTTAATGGTGATGGATAGGGTAAGCTTCTTCCTGATATTAATCTTCCAGTGTAGCGTACTGAAATAATTGGTTGTTAATTAACTAAACCTTGACAATTTAATTCAATTGTATCACATTTAGTTTTATAGCGATCTAATTTCATAACACATCCCTAAAGATCGACACCCGTACTTGCTACAGCAATCAACCATACACTTGCGAAATTCATAACATAAATATGCAACTGGAAATGTATAATCAATAGTACCTAACAATGAATAAATTAGATAATTTTTTTAGACTACCATAATTTTAAAGTTATTATAGAGAAATTAATATATTATAACTGCGATCGAAAATATTTGCTAAACTTATTGTAGTATATTTCGATATATTAGAAATTTTAGTTGATAGTTTCTCATAATTTGCTCATGTCAATAATTGCTTCTTCTTAAAAAGTTATTAATTATTTTATTTAAAAAACTCAAAATATTGTATATGACATGGTTGCTATATGGAATATTGTAATATTTTATAAATAATTATTACCAATAAAAACCTATAATTTTTTTCACTTACTATATGGGTATAGAAATACTTGTTACAAATTAAAAAAAAATAAAAAACTTCATCAACCTCTTAAAAGGAACATTTTTCGACCCTTAACTAATTGTCACTGTGCGAATTTTTGTTCATAAAAAAATAGTGATTTTATGAACTTTATTTATGACTAAGAAATATAAGAAGAAAAACACCTTATCCCGCATTAAGAACATTTGGAAAGAAAGTTCTTTCGTCTAGATCCAACTCTTCTATTAATTCATATCAAGATATTATATATTTTTAATTATGACGGTAATTATTTTATTGAAAATCCGACGGTTGTGATTATATAATCAAATAATCTAATGGTTCAAAATCTCAAATTTATGAGAAAATTCGAAAAAGCTACGTCATCACAACATTACTTTTATATATATATATATATATATATATATATATATGTGTGTGTGTGTGT
>JACYFF010031957.1:107361756-107374221 GCA_017589665.1 Selenicereus undatus | reverse complement strand
TATATATATGTATATGTATATATATGTATGTATGTATTTTTATAAACCTCCATTTTAGCTCTTTCAGACTTAATTTTAACCTCTCCTTTCTACGGTTTTTGGGTTGAACTTCAAAGTATAAAGGGCGAACATTCCTTCTTTACCACGAATTTGCTTATATGATATGTTTTTATACTTTTCAGGAGTTCGGTTGAAAGAAAGAGGGAAAACGCACTAATGTCACGTGAAAAGAAGGCCAGAAATGTGGGTTTCGAGCTAAAGAGGGGGTTTTCAAGGCTTTGATATGTGGCATGATGACCCCATGCCGAGCATCACGATCGTGCCACATCAAAAAGATGGAAAACACTGGGCAGGGAAGTGGCACAGTGGCACCGTGCCATGTGCCACGACCGTGCCACTTTAGTTGGTCGTGATTTATTGCGGCAAGGCGATGTAATTAGGATATCTTGTAATTTTTCTTGGCTGGAGTAGCATCTCTCCAAAAACGGCGATTTTTAGTATCTTTAGGTTTTCAGTACTCTCCTAGAATTTGAAGCATTGCATTGAAGATTGATTGGATACAAATTTGTGCGTTATTTCTATGATTAATTAAAGTACGCTCTTTTCCTTCTTTCTTTTGCGTTCAAGTTCAAAGTTTCTACCTTTAATCATGTTCTTCGCGTTTTTGATTGTGATTGTGATTGGAAGAATGATTGAGGGGTAAATCAGTTGTCTTGTATTGGGTGTCGCGCCTATTATGCAAAAGTGAATAAATGTTTTAGGTTTGTGTGAATCATGTCCATGAATGTAATGTGAATTCCTGCTTAGTGCACCAACTGTTCGCTGAATTACTTGAAAGAATTTTATTCACTGCTTCTAATTAGGATCTAGGAGGTCAACAAAAGTTGAATCCTTTACCTAGTACGACTTTGTAGGCAATTGATTTGCCTAGCGTGAAAACAGTTAGGGTTTCAATTGGGAATAATTGATTACGAAATCTTGTGGCTTTGATAATCTTAGTTTCATGAAAATAGATAATTAAGGTTAGTTTAGCCAGTCTATTGACCTTTGAGAGAAGGCTTAGATGCGCTCTAAATGGTAATCCTTTCCACTTCAATTTATTCATAGGCATGGTTTGCTTGACCTAATTGCGATTCATATAACATAATAGTGTGGTGAAACCTAATCTAGGACCCTGGTTAACATTGAATTGGATAATTTAGCAGAATAGTACTATTAGTCAGTAACGTCTTCCTAAAGTGGACTTTTGCCTAACTCGAGTGCTGAAGTTGAATTTGGTGGTTGAAGCTAAGTTCCATGTGGATATGACCCGTACTTGTCGTTGCTAGCTACTACTGACACCGTGCACTTGCGGTAGCACATTTTAAGACTAGCAAGTTTTTGGCGCCGTTGCCGGGGAACTTGTCTGTTTCAACATCGAAAGCGATTCAAAACACTCTAGATTAGGCATCTTCTTTTTCTTTTTCGTTTTTCCTTTTCTCTTTGTTCTTTTAGCTTCCCTTGAACTTGCTTACGCTTGGTGTAGTTTTGGTTTTGTATGGATAGGCGCAGTCAGAGGGATCGACCACTCATTCCCTTTGACCCTGAGATAGAAGCTACTGCGTGAAGGCAGAGTGGTGCGAGGAAGCGATAACAGCAACAAGTCCTCATGGCCGACAGAAATCCTTGGGTGCTGCGGGATTATGTCTTACCATAGGCCGCCGGCCTCACCTCGTCCATCGTAAACCCGACCATTGAAGCGAACAACTTCGAGCCGCGGCCCGCTCTTGTGTCTTTCGTGGAGAAAGACCAATTCAGTGGACGTCCCACGGAGAATCCCCACATTCACCTTCGCAACTTCCTAGCGAAGTGTAACACCATCAAGCTCAATGGGTTCTCCCCTGACGTTATCAGACTATGACTCTTCCCATTTTCACCGACGGACAGAGCCAGTGATTGGCTGCTTAATGAAGAGCCTAAGTCCTTCACTACCTGGCAAGCCCTATCAACAGCATTCCTAAGCAAGTACTTTCCCCTAGGCAAGACCGCTAAGTTGAGAGCAGAAATCACCTCATTCTCTCAACGAGGCGATGGGTCACTTTATGAGGCATGGGAAAAGTTCAAAGATCTTCAATGCCAATGCCCCCACCACGGAGTACCTGACTGACTTCTAATCTAGACCTTTTACAATAGATTAAACCAGTCCCTGAAAATGTCTTTTGCTGCGGCGCACTTATGGGAAAGTCGATAGAGCTTGTGAAAGCCTTATTGGAGGAGATGACCTCCAACAACTACCATTGGTATAGCGAGAGGGCAACCCTAAAGAGGACAAGTAGGATCTATGTAGTTGATGTTTTGGACTTGCAAGCTAGCAAGGTTGATGCTTTAATGTAGCGGTTTGACAGGCTTGGGACTCCTCCAGAGAGTTTAGTGGGAGGTTCATTCGGTGCAATGTTTGAGGTTGGGGCCCTTTACGAGATTTGTGGCATTCAAGGCCACGTTGCTGCTGAGTGCCAATCTTCTTTCTAGGGCGTTGAGCACGCCAACGCAATGCAAACCTATAACCAACGCCCCATACTCAAACACATATAACCCCGGTTAGAGAAATCATTCTAATTTCTCCTATCGGAACAACAACCCCTTGCCACCTAATGCCACTCAGCCCCAGCCCCCTGGTTTTCAATACAGGGCTCCTTATACCCTACATCCATAACAATCACAACCACCCCAACCCAAGTCCAATCTGGAGAGTCTCATGGAGCACTTCATAGTGACCCAAACCAAGACCAATGAGGCATTAGTTGAATCAGTTAGTTAGTTGACTGCTAAATTCGAGACTATGTCCACTCACCAGAAGATGATGGAGAACCAGATAGCCTAGATTACGCAGCAGGTGAGCCATCTGTCTAGGCCCCAGGGACATCTACCAAGTCAACTTGAGACCAACCCTAAAGGTCAGATGAATGCCATCGCACTGCGGAGTGGCAGAGAGTTAGAGAGTCCTCCAATGCCTAATGAGGGCAATGTTCATAAGGAGGCTCTTACTGAGATTCCCAGTGAGAGGGCCCATACTGAAGAGACCTAGGAGGTTAGACCTGAGCATGTTTCACCTCCAGTGAACCCTTAAAAGCCTCATGTTCCATATCCTCAGAGGCTAGTGAAGGCTAAGGAGGAGCAAAAGTACGAGAATTTCCTCGAGATACTGAAAAAGTTCCACATCAACATTCCCTTCTTGGAGGCTATTATTGACATGCCTTCCTACGCCAAATTTCTAAAGGATTTATTGTCCAACAAAGGGAAGTTGCTTGAGAATGCTACTATGGGACTCACTGAGGAGTGCAGTGCGATTATTCAGAATAAATTGCTTGCTAAGCTTTCAAATCCAAGAAGCTTATCCATTCCTTGTTCAGTTGGGGATGTGGCTATCAGCAGGGCATTATGCGACCTTAGGGCTAACGTGAGTCTCATGCCCTATTCTATATGCAAGAAGTTACAAGTGGGAGAGCTGAAACCCACTATCATCTCTTTGCAGCTGGCTGATAGATTCGTTAAGTACCCTTTGGGTATTCTTGAGGATGTCCCACTACAAGTGGGCAAGTTCTTCATCCCATATGATTTCGTGGTTATGGAGATGGAGGAAGACTCCCGCATCCCTACCATACTTAGGCGACCTTTTCTAGCCACTGTGGGGGCGATGATAGATGTGAAGAACGACAAGCTTTCCCTTCAAGCAGGGGATGAAAAGGTGGAGTTTAGCTTGCCACAAGCTATGGCTTCCCCCACCTCAGGCGACTTGTGTTGTAGAGTCGATGTGCTAGAGAAAGCCCTCAACCAGGAGGCCCAGACTCAACATTCTATGCGGGACCCACTAGAGGTCGCGTTGATTTGCTGCTATGCGAACAACTCCCATTCGGGGGAAAAGAAGGAGTATGCTAGGCTCCTCAATGAGTCCACTACCTACACGCTTAGGCAGTCCCGCGGGAAGATCCTCAGTGTGGAGGAGCCCACCTCCAAGAAAGAAGAGGAGTGCCCACCAAAGGTAGAGCTAAAACCTCTACCTTTCCATCTCAGGTATGAGTTTCTTGACTCCACCCATTAGTTTCCCGTTATTGTTAATGCTAAACTAGATGACCCCCAGTTGGAACAATAGTTAGATGTGCTTCGTAAGCATACGGGTGCTATCGGTTATAGTATTGATGATATTCGGGGACTTAGTCCTTCATTTTGCATGCATCACATCTTTCTTGATGAAGGTCATTGCCCCTCCTGACAACCTCAGTGCCTTTTAAATCCTAACATGCAAGAGGTTGTGAAAAAGGAGATTGTTAAATTACTTAATGCTGGGATTATCTACCCTATCTCAGATAGTGAATGGGTGAGTCCAGTTTAGGTAGTCCCTAAAAAGGTTGGGATGACCGTCATCAAGAATGAGCCCGACAAGCTCATTTCGACTAGGACTGTGACCGGATGGCGAATGTGTATTGATTACTGTAAATTGAATCAAGCAACCCGGAAAGACCATTTCCCCATCCCTTTCATTGACCAGATGTTGGAAAGGCTGGCAAGGCATTCCTTCTTCTGTTATTTGGATGGATATTAAGCTTTCTTCCAAATTCCTATCCATCCTGATGACTAGGAGAAGACGACTTTCACATGCCGTTATGTCACCTTTGCTTATCGAAGGATGCCTTTTGGGCTATGTAATGCCCCTGCCACTTTGCAGCGTTGCATGATTGCCTTATTCTCGGACCTTATTAAAAACACCATAGAGGTGCTTATGGATGACTTCTCCGTCTATGGAGGTACCTTTGATTTTTGTTTAGAAAATTTAACCAAGGTACTTCGTAGATGCGAGGAAGTCAACCCAGTCTTGAATTAGAAAAAATGTCATTTCATGGTATAGTAGGGAGTCGTACTGGGTCATGTCATATCTGCTAGGGGCATCGAGGTGGATAAAGCTAAAGTTGAGGTCATTGAGCAATTGCCCCCTCCTACTTCGGTAAAAGGGGTGCGGAGTTTCCTTAGTCATGCAGGATTTTATCGCCGCTTTATCAAGGATTTCTCCAAGATTGCTAAACCTCTAACTCAACTTCTCGCTAAGGATGCCTCGTTTGTTTTCACTGATGAGTGCCATGAGGCTTTTTGCAGGATCAAACAGGCACTGATTTCTATCCCCATCATACAACCACCAGATTAGGATATCCCTTTTGAGATCATGTGTGATGCTAGTGACCATGTGGTGGGGGCAGTTCTGGGACAAAGACAGGATAAGAAGCCAGTGGTGATCTACTATGCTAGTAGAACACTGGATGAGGCACAACAAAACTGCACAACAATGAAAAAGAAGTTGCTTGCGGTTGTGTATGTGATGGAGAAGTTTTGATCTTACCTCCTATGCTCCAAGACATCATGCACACCGACCACTCCGCACTTAAGCACCTCTTTGAGAAGAAAAATGCAAAACCTCACCTCATCCAGTGGATTATGCTACTCCAAGACTTTGATTGGGAGAATAAGAGCAAGGTGGGGGCCGAGAATATCGTGGCTGATAATCTCTCCAGACTTACTATTGAGAGCCACGATGCCCCCATCGATGATGCTTTTCCTGACGAGCATCTCATGGGCATCACCTCAGGACATACCCCATGGTTCGCCGACTACACAAACTACCAGGCTTCGGGAATCTTCCCCCTTGATCTCTCCTCTCACCAGAAAAAGAAATTTCTCCATGATGTCAAGATGTATTTCTGGAAGGAACCATTCCTTTATAAGCTGTGTAATGATGGGATTTGCCGGCGTTGCCTCCCTGATGAGAAAATTCAGGGCGTGATTTCCCATTGTCACGACTCTCCATGTGGAGGACATGCTAGTACCTCCACGACGGCTACTAAGGTGCTCCAAGCGGGGTTCTTTTGGCCCTCACTTTTCAAGGACGTCCACGCGTATGTTCGCGCATGTGATCGCTGCCAACGGATGGGGAATTTATCAAGGAAGAATGAAATGCCCCTTAACTTCATCCTTGAAGTTGAGATCTTTGATGTTTGCGGCATTGACTTCATGGGCCATTTCCCATCCTCGAGGGGCAATAAGTATATTCTAGTTATAGTGGATTACGTCTCCAAGTGGGTGGAGGCAGTAGGTAGCCCTACTAATGACTCAAGGGTACGGGTTAAGCAATTCAAAAGGGTAATCTTCCTTCGTTTTGGAGTCCCAAGGGTGTTAATCAGTGATAATGGGATGAACTTCGTCGAAAAGAAGCCGGAGGCCTTATTGAAGAAATATGGAGTGCACTATAAGTATGGACTTGGCTACCATCCTCAAACTAGTGGCAAAGTGGAAATTTCCAACCGTGAGATCAGGTCTATTTTGGAGAAAACAGTTGTGAGATCTTGTAAGGATTGGGCGGACAAGCTGGATGATGCCCTTTGGCCTTACTAGATTGCGTTCAAGACTCCAATTGGAACCACCCTGTTCTAGCTAGTCTACGGTAAGCCCTGTCACTTACCCGTTGAGCTAGAACACAAGGCCTATTGGGCAATCAGGCACTTAAACTTCGATTTCAAGTCTATAGGAGAGAAGAGGATGTTGCAATTGAATGAACTCGAGGAGATCTGTTTGGATGCCTATGAAAGTTCTAGACTCTATAAGGAGCGAACGAAGCGATGGCACGACAAGTTTATCAATCGTCGCGAGTTTCGGGAAGGGGACTCAGTTCTTCTCTTCAATTCCCACTTGAAGCTCTTCCCGGGGAAACTTCGTTCTAGATGGTTGGGTCCCTTCAAGGTGTTGAAGGTGTACCCATACAGGGCTATTGAGATCGGCACGGAGACCACTGGCTTGTTCAAGGTGAACGAGTCTCGCCTGAAACACTACATCGTCGGTGAGTCACTTAGGGTAAACGTTACTTGTGCCCTCCCCGATGTCTCTTCTCCTTAAAGGCTCTCAAGGTCAAGCTCGGGACCTAAAACAAGTGCTTCTTGGGAGGCAACCCAAGCTTTACTGCTTTCGAAAAAAAAAAGAAAAAAAAAGAAAAAAATGAAAATGAAAAAAAAAAGATAAGAGTAAAAAGCTCAAGCGAAAAAAAGCCTGAGTGATAAAGGAAGCGAGCTACTTGAAAGGAGTGAATTAGGAGGCAGCAAGTTACCATGGGCACCCCATGCCGGGTGGCATGACCGTGCCACTCCCCCTCAAGACTTTAAGAAAAAAAGGAGCAAGAAAATCATGGGTCAATGCTCAGAAAAGTGGCACGGTTTCCTCGTGCCTTGTGGCACGATCGTGCTATGTTTTCAGTTTTACAGCACACAGACAGCGATGTGGCACGGTGGCACTGTGCCACATTAAAAATCGGCTAAAAGGGTCGATTTTCTTATTCTTCTTCCTTTTTCCCTATTCAAGCTCTCCCCTTCTCTCTCTAAAAACATGAAAACTCCTCACTCTCTCACCATTACCCACTTAAATCCTCTCCCACACTTACAAATTTTCCCCAAAATTTTCAATTCCTCTACTTTCCTTCACTCTCCTCTCAAAATTTCTCACTTTTTCACCCCAAATTCACCCCATTTCACAACCCATTTTATCTCTCTAAAACCCTAACCTCCATTGTTGAGGTTGAAGGTTGTGGAGAGCGAAATTGCACCTCTTCTTGCCATTATGAGCTTCTACCCTCAGTCTCACACCTCGATCTGTTCTTCATTCATAATCATGGGCAAGAAATGAGTTGGAGAGAGTTCCAAGGCTCCATCCCAACCCAAGAAGTCCTCCTGAGCCACTTCGTCCTCAGTTGCAACCTCCTCTGCTAAAGGTACAAAGGATGCCTACCCTCTAATTTTTCCTGCTAGCACTAGAGGTTTGCAGTTTGTTAGTGATGAACAAAAGTCTAGATATGAGATTTTAGCCACTAGGAGCAATAATGAGCAAAAATATTTTTATGTTGATTTACTGAGGACTTTGGGGATGTTGGATGACATGTTAACTTTGATTGGTAGACTTGGATGGACTGAGTACATTAACATGCAATGAACATCATATGACCGTCTTATGATTGAGTTTTTGAGCTCTCTACATGTCGATTGGGATAGTACCTTTAGGGGTCATGAGGTAGTGATTTCATTTCGCATGTTCAATATGGACTGCCGGATGAGATTGAGGATGTTTAACGAGTTGTTGAAATTCCCGATGGTCGACAGGGTGTATAGAGATGTGCCCTCATTGTGGCGACCTGACCCCGTTTGGATGAACAATACATGCTCTAAGCGGAAGGACTAAACTAACCGGTGGGGGAGACCTAGAGTTTTTGACCCCCGACAAGCTAAGGCCACTGATGTCTGTAATGTCAACCCGCGTTATCTTTAGCGCTTGACGGCGAATATCATTTTCGGTCACAACGATAACCAAAATAGTTGTTTATTATTTGGTGTGTACTGTCGGACACCCCCATCGACATAGGGGCGTTTATAATCCGCCACTTAGCGGACGTGGCCAAGGCTAGCAATAAGAACGTCATAAGCATTGGTGGCACCGTTACTACCATTGCTATTGCCTTAGGCCACAATTCGAGGCTCTCTACTCTCGAGCCCTATTTTCTAAGTGGTCACCTTGATATCGGCACCCTTCATCATATGCATATTATTGATACCCGAGGTGAAACTATTAGGTACCCCTACCATAAAACCATAATCTTCACCCTTCCTAATGTTGACCGCACTACAGTCGCCAACAAAAAGAATTGGAACTGTGACCGTCGGATTATTCGAGCAACTGTTCTACCTAGGGAAGAACAGTTAGCCGTAGATGAGGATGTTGAGTATGATGAGGAGGGGGTGATGATGATGATGAAGAGAGGGTTGATGATGATGATGATGATGAAGAGCAGGGCAATGTTGATGCGGGTTGAGGAGGGCCCGAGCGTGAGGGTATCCATGCTCAGGAGGCAACCATCCTACCACCTCCACCACCACTTCACCCAACTTTTCCCCAAAAGACAGGCGAGTCTTCTTCTTTTGCGGCGGCCTGTATGCCACTTGACCCCGCCTTCGTCCAGCCATTCTCCAACCTTTACATGGAGGTTTTGGGTCTTCGGGGGGACTATGATGGCATGCGTGATGACCTCCATCGTCTATATGGATGCATGGACTCTATTGAGGAGGGAGTCTCCTATTTCCGGGGTTTTGTTGACCGACAGGAGGAGTGGGAAAGGAGGTGGATTCAGCGAGAGGAGGAACGGGCTATGAGGGAAGCCTGAGAGTTTGAGGAGCACTGGCGAATGAATGAGTTACTCTAGCGCCAGTCAGAGTCCATTAGGCAATTGGAGGAGGGCTTTCGCACCTTCTTGGGCGGCCAAGGGGGTTCGTCATCCTTTCCCTCCTATGATCCCGACCATTCGTCTACCTTCCACCTATTTCCTCCGCTTTTTTGGCCACCTCCTGTGCCCGCCCAGTGACTGGAAGTTGTACTCCCATTCCCCTTCTTTTCTTATGCATATCATTTTCATTGGGGACAATGAACAGTCCAAGCATAGGGGGATATCTATGCCTATTTAGTGGGTTGCAATGTATGTATACCTCTATGCATTTAGACCTTTAGGTTTCATTCTAGTTTAGAGGCATTCTTAGATCTTCATTTTATTTCATGCATTAGGTAGGCATGTAGGACATTTCATTTAGGTAGACGATGCATTATATATTTTTTCTTCCTGACCATTGATTTGAAGCGAGAACGTAATGAGTAGGGTCGTACAAGATCACGAGGTAACTCTTTCACCCTTCTCTTTAATTATCTACTTATGGATCTTTTAGCTGATTTTATTGCTTTCAAAAAAAAAGAGAAAAAAGGAAAAAAAGGTTGCGAAAACCCCTCTAATGATGACATTCAACAGGTGATGATATGATTGGTTAGCGGTGGTGGTTTGTGGCAAATGAGACTCAATTTTGCCTAATATCTTGTGAAGCTGTTTTGGAAATGTTTTGATTGCTGGGCTAAGTGTGCTTGTGTATTCGCCCTTGAGGTTGCTGTGATGTGAATTGATTGAACCATGATTGTTGGCCATTTGAATTAGTTCCTGATTTTGGTAGAAGACCCAGTGAGATTTTTAAGCCTGTAATGACCATTCACTTTACATGGTGTTGAACATGCTTTCATGAGTGTTCACCCCTTTGCATAGGCATTTCTAGAACTTGGCCTAACCCTCTTCGAGGTCACGGTTGGCATGTGCATGGTGTTAATATGATTGAGGCATTCGTTTGTTTATAATGCCGCATGAGCCAAAAAGCCACCCTGTGTTATTATGATCTGTTTGTCACCCCCTTGGAGTTGCTCCTCTGTCATTTGATTCACCCATATCTACTTAACCCATGACCTGAAATGAATAACCCTATCATATGCCAAGTTAGTAGACCAATGTCGTGAGTTACTTTTGATATGCGTAATATGCCTGTTGGTGCGTTCCAGTGGTTGGTTTGATTGGTTGTTAGCGTTGTACAGTTGGGAGTTGAAATAGTCCTTAGACCTTGGCCATTCTCTTGCCTCATTTTCTTTCAAAAAAAAAGGGAAAAGAAAAGCAAAGGCACAAACAAAAAAGAAGAAAAGTGCATGAAAAGATGTTTGGCCAAGGGATTTAGCAAAAAGAGTACTTTCAACTGCCTTTTTCTTTGTGTTTTGAATTATGGGGTTGGTAATGATCGTATTCTTGGTGAGGAGATGGTTGTCATTGCTCTCTACTTGGCTATTTAGCTATTCTTACCTAAATTCTAGCCCCCCTACCGTTAGCCACAACTTCGATACAACCCTTAAAAAGTCCTTATGATTGACACCTGCACATTTTGCCTCCATTGATGGAGAATTAAGCTTTTTGGCCAAGCCTATGGTAGAATGCGTGCACTGAGGGTGATCTTGAGTGATCAATTTCTACCCTAAACACATGAGGGGAGCATTTCAGTTCTTACTCCTAAAGTGAGAAACTACCAGTCTAACTAACTCACCAACAATTCAGGGAAAACTAGGACACTTCTTAGTGGTTCAAATTGGGTGTTTACTCTTGTACCATAGTCGAGTGATTTACATTTTGAAACATGTGTTTTTGGAAAAAAAAGTTTTGCCCTCGTTGTGTTTCCGAGCTATAAGCTATCATGATTGCTAATTTAGTTGTCACCACTTACCTGAGGAGGGTGACAATTCAAGGTATCTCTCTCTATCATCCTGTTGGTTGACAATCTTGCTTGAGGACAAGCAAGAGATAAGCATGGGAGAGTTGATAAACCTCCGTTTTACCTCTTTCAGACTTAATTTTAACCTCTCTTTCTATGGTTTTTGGGTTGAACTTCAAAGTATAGGCCTTCTTTACCCCGAATTTCCTTATATGATATGTTTTTATGCTTTTCAGGAGTTCGGTTGATAGAAAGAGGGAAAACTCGCTAATGTCATGTGAAAAGAAGGCCAGAAAGACGGGCTTTGAGCTAAAGAGGAGGTTGTCAAGGCCTAGAGATGTGGCATGGAGACCCCATGCCAAGCAGTGCGGTCGTCCAACGCTGAAAAAGCAGGAAAACACTTTAGTTGGCTAGAGTAACATCTCCTAAAAAATGGCAATTTTTAGTATTTTTAGGTTTTCAATACTCTCCTAGAATTTGAAGCATTGGATTGAAGATTGATTGGATATGAATTTGTCGGTTGTTTCTGTGATTAATTAAAGTACGTTCTTTTCCTTGTTTCTTTTGCATTCAAGTTCATATGTTCTTTGCGTTTTTGATTGTGATTGTGATTGGAAGAATGATTAGGGACTAAATTAGTTGTCTTGGATTGGGTGTAGCCCCTATGCAAAAGTGAATCATGTTTTGGGTTTATATGAATCTTGCCCATGAATGCAATGTGACTTCCTACTTATTGCGCCAACTGTTTGCAGAAATGCTTGAAAGAGTTTTATTCACTGCTTCTAATTAGGGTATAGGAGATCAGCGAAAGTTTAATCCTGTACCTAGTGCGACTTTGTAGGCAACTGATCCGCCTAGCGTGAGAATAGTTAGTGTTTCAATTGGGAATAATTGATTACGAAATCTTGTGGCCTTGATAATTTTAGTTTCATGAAAATACATAATTAAAACTAGTTTAACTAGTCTATTGACATATGAGAGAAGGCTTAGATGCGCTCTAAATGGTAATCCTTTCCACTTCGATTTATTCACGGCCATGGTTTGCTTGACCTAATTGTGATTCATATAGCATAATGGTGTGGTGAGCCCCAATCTAGGACTCTTGTTAACATTGAATTAGATAATTAAGCAGAATAGTACTATTAATCAGTAATGTCTTCCTAAAGTGGACTTTTGCCTAATTCGGGTGTAAAAACTGAATTCCGTGGTTGAAACTAAGTTCCCTGTGGATACGACCCGTACTAGCCGTTGCTAGCTACAATTAGCACCGCGCACTCGCGGTAACACATTTTAACACGAATATATATACATATATATATACATATATATATATATATATATATAT
>JACYFF010031957.1:107320090-107356756 GCA_017589665.1 Selenicereus undatus | reverse complement strand
AAATACCACAACACAACAAACACTATCACATATCAAGTTATGCATGTCCAATAACTTCCAACCTTAGCAGACACTACTGCCACCTCCACCACTGTCAACAGCTTCTACTTTCTGGGTTTTTCCTTCCTTACCAAGTTCTACACACATACATACCTGGCTATGTTGCATCTGCTATAGTAGTAGAGGCACTTCAGTCACCCACACCCACACACGTAACCGGCCCCCATCACATAATCCCATCCCCCGTGCCTGTGTAATTGCGTACATATTATCGATCAATACAGTTTTTAACAACCTTTTGGCTACGATTACTTAAAGTGGGCAACGTTTTTAATGAATATGATAATCATTACCAATGTCATCACACTGTCTCCAACTAAAAACCTGATTCTCTACATCACATTCTCAGTCACCCATCTTCCCACATCTAACTTACGCCATGTATAGCACCCCATATTACATCCCTCTATTATTCCTCCCCCTTGCATTGTATGCATTGGTTAACCACAGAATCAAATAAGGTGCACCACTATATGCACCCGTTGAAATTATAGTACGCACATAGCATTCACCTCCATCCACAACTACACCCTACCCCATTGACAACACCCCAACTTAGTGCCTGTCCTATCTCTCTACATACAGGTACCTTCCACACCATCGTCTACACCATAATGAATAAAGGTACACCTACGTATACCTACACTGAAAAGGTAGTACACACAACTTGGTGACACACAGATCCACAACAATAACCAACTTACACTTGCATTCTATGCATTCCTGCATAGAGCTTGCCAACACATGTCCGCATGGGTATACCTCGGCTAAAACAGTCATCAAGCCAACTGAGTTACCCACATCCCCACAACTAACACACCCCCAACAACAAAACCCTCCCACACTTGACGCCAACAACATTGTTCATACCTACATTCCTCTAATTAGTTTACCTACTAATCACAATAGGTAACCCTAGGTACACCTCTGTTCAAACTATGCCACCTACAAGGCTACAATGGAGTTCCTAAACTTCTACATACCAACTCTCCCCCAGCAACAATGGCTCAACTTATGTACGTCCACTTCACATTCTTCTTCTACATTAATTGCACCTGTGTACCACCTACTCCCATCACGTTGACTTGGGTATACCTCTATTAGTACTATGGTCAACATTGTCACCCCCACTGCAACCTCCTCAATTCATACCAAATTTAGGACTTACCCAAACTCCTCTACTCCATCCTTCCCCTCCCAACGATTCCACCCCCCCAATTCCATTCAGGCATCCCCAATTTTGCCCTCACTCTTCCACACATACATAAATTTCATGTTCAATTCCTACATTTACAGAGTCAAAATTACTCACCTCTAACACAGCTTCCTCCCTGTTCTTCCCCACTTTGTGGGCGGTTGCTGCGTCTCCGTTGGACCTCTGCGCGGTTCCTGCTGTCGCTGCCGCCCACTTCTGCTGCCGAATAGCCTCCTTCTCCTCTACCTTCCCACCGACCCTCTCCTTCTTCCACACCTCTCTGTGGCTGTCAACTTCTCCCTCTACTCCTACCCTAGCATTCACTCCGTCTCACCCTGTGTTTGAACTCCTTCACAATTGTCTTCCTCTTCCTCTCCTTTTTCTCCCATTCATCTCGTACTAACTGCCACATTCAACCGATCTCCAGTCCCTCAGATGTCAACCGGGGCATTTTCGTCATTTACAAGTCCCCAATTTCATTAAGGACAATTTCGTCATTTCCATCCCCATTCAATATTCCCCCACTTAATTTCCCCCCCAAAACCAACACCAAATTGTTGGAAAAAAAATAACTTTGTTGCCCCCACTTGAAGCATGCCCAGCGTGTAAATTTCCCTTTTAAATTTGTGTATTTATGCAATTCCACATATGCCAAATCTTTTGTGAATTATAATTGCAAACTCAGTATTATCTATTATCACTTCAGGTGGCCTCAGTCCTCAGACTAAATCCTTGTAACGAGAAAAAGAAAAACAAAAAAATTCAGTTGGGTTAGGACAGCCGTTTCAGAGCGCGCGCAAAAAATTAACGGCATACTGTATATAACTAACCCTCTCCTTTTATTTCAAGAAACGATGCTGTGAAATCAAAGCAAAGAGAGAGCCTCAACATTCATTCATTCATCCATTCATTCTTCTCCAACTCATCTGTACTTTGATCAACCTTGAAATTTCGAAGATGGCGAGTTCAAGCTCCTCCTCCCCCACCATGGACGTCAAAATCGAGACTGAAGACCAGAATTCATTCACCCTGAGAATAGGCCAAAATGACACAGTTTATGCGGTCAAGGCAAGGATATGCAAGACCACAGGCACACCGGTGTTTCACCAGATTCTTGGCTTCAATGGCAGAACCCTTGACAACAGCTTCTATATTCACACCTATGAAATCACCCACAATTCGCGCCTTTTTCTCTGTATTGAAGACCCCTTAGCAGATTTAGGAGGTTTTCCTGCCCCGCCCATCAAAGCCAAGCTCTTGCTTAACGTGGCCAAACACCCTGAACCCTTTCTCAATCTGTCCGTCTACATCAGTGAAACTGTTCTTCAACTCAAACAAAAAGTGCTTCAACATTGCCAAGGTCAATTTCTTCTCTCTCTCTCTCTCTCTCTCTCTCTCTCTCTCTTTCTCTGTATATTATTACTAATTTTATGTTTTAAATGATTCTTGATAATCTGGGAACTAATCTAATTACCAACCAGTTGTTGAGAATCATGGAGTTAAAGTGATGCTAAGCAGTTCCTGAGAATCAGGGTGTTAATGTAATAGTAAGCAGTTCCTAATAATTTCTTGTTAAAATGGGGTTTAATTTTGGGTTTTAACAAGTTCTTGGTAATCTGGGTATTAACTTAACACTAAGCAGTTACTGATGATCCGAGTGTTAATCTGCCGCCCAACAGAAACTGAATGTGGGAATTTATCTAGCACTCAGCAATTCTTGATAATCCCAGTATTAATGTAATGCTAAAAACATCATAATCACTTTTCTGTGGAGTTGCTTCTGTCTTTTTTTTTTTTTGGGGGGGCATATCTACAGTCCCTGATTTTATGTTTTGGCCCACTTTTGGCTGGTTCTTGCTAATATGGGAAGGAATGTAAAACAGAGCAGCTGTTTTGACATTCATGTGATAATAAACAGTTCTTGATCTGAGAATCAGTTGTTAATGTAATAATAAGCAATTCTTGAGAGTCAAGATGCTAATGTGCCTAATATTAAGCACTTCTTGATAACTTTCTTGTGACAATGTTTTCAGTTTTAACTAGGTTTTATGAACTTCTTGATGATCTGGTTGATGATCTGGGTGTTAACCTTATACTAAGCAATCAAATTTATAATCTGGGTGTTAAATCCAATTCAAAGCAGTTTCAGATAAACTGGGTATTAACCTGATGCTGAGCAGCAGTTGCTGATGATCCGGGTATTATTCTAATGTTAAACAGATCTTAATTTCTTTGTTGTGGAAATGTTTCTTGCAGGGCTTCCTCCTCCAGATAGGCTGGGAGTGTACATGTACGGTAAAAGACATGAGCTGCAGGATGCCAAGTGCTTAAGTGACTATGGGCTCTCAAATGGATCAAAGCTCGATGTCTTTATTAAACCACCCCTGGGCCCATTACCCCCTCCCACTCCAAAGAAAGGGAACATTCAGGTGCTGACCCCCTGTGGAAAACTGCTCTATCTGCACGTTAAACCTAGACGCAAAGTCCGGGTACAACTCTGAACATGCTGATCTTTTTTTTAAGTATACTTCATAATCAATCTGACATGATTTCATAGTTTAGTGTGGATTATGACAAGTTGTGTTTCTGGAAACATGTAAAGGTGCTAAGAGCTTTGCTAGAAAGGCTGCAAATGTTGGAGCAATTTGAGCTTCCACCAGATTATTTCTTCGTTCATAACTTCAATGTGTTGGATGAGAAAATGAGTTTTCTAGGGAACCTCGTTCAAAAAGATGATGAGATAGAGATTGTCGGTGGAAGCATTCATTTACTGATAGAGAACCTAAGGAAAACGGACGAAATACATGTTTTTACATGCAGGTTTTCACCCTTGATGGAAGCATGAGGCTTTCGGAAGGACAAATGGTCGTTTTAGTGACTTTTGGCTTAGATCAAAATGCAATGTTACAGTGTTATAGTCGCCCTCAATGATATAGTTTAGTATGCGGTTTAGATGTGCTGGAAGATTGATTTTCAATTTCATGCTCAGACTAAGGCATAGTTGATATTCACTGTATCCACTTTGTTTTTGTTTACCCCTTTTTTGGTGATTGGGCAATATAATGTGATACAGTAAACAATATTCAGTTGCAAATTATCAAACTGTTCTCTTTGTTCTGATATATGTGCAGATATTAAAGGATGGACGTATAGTATGCAAGGGCAAGTCATGATTTCTGCTTTTTTTTTGGGAATGGGTTACCCACTACATTTGCTTGTCTGATCAATTAAGATCTCTTGAATTGTTGATGAATGGTTTTAATTCAATAGTTGAAATGATATACTTCATTATAATACTTTATATCATTGTTTTAGGAAGTTATTCCTTACATACTGTGTAAAATTATTAGCAATTTACATCCCCCATTCAGATGAAAACTCTGGAAAATTATTACGTGTTAGCCTTATTTACCAGGTGAGCATATAACATTTGCAATATATACATCATGCATCCTGCAAATTTATGACCTTCCCATTGGCTAACCTTTCAGGGGCATTCTCCCCATTAGCAATCGGCCACACAAAAGGCATCAACTGTGGAGAACTTTCTGCCTGAAAGCAGGCATTTTCATGGGCCATGCTATTAATTAGGAGCCTCCACCGGGTCCCCCCCCCCCCCTCCCTATTACTGTAAAGAATGATATGTTTTTCTGTTGGATATGGGCCGACATCTCGAATCGACTCCCTTTTTGGTCCCATTCCAAAGGAAAGGTCGTTTCTGTGGAAGATAATCTGCCCTCTGGCCAAAAATGGACTGAGACTTGAGCCTACTCTTTTTCCATTTGTCTCCAAACCAACAGGAGGCTGTTTCACTTAAATATAGCATGTTTTCTGATTACAGATTTCAAGTTCTGGGTTAATGCACTGGTAATAGGATACCTTCCTTGATAATCGCCACAAACCTAACCAATGAATGTGCCACGTAGGTTAGTATTAGGGACATTTGACCGAAAGTGCCAAGCAACATCATAAGGAACTTCAGTTTAGAAAAACAGCGAAAATGACAGCAAGTAAATTTGATAGTAGTCTGGTTTAATCGCATGTTTTCCCATTAGCTGTGAAAAGACGATGCTTATGTACTTTGCCAATGGGAATATAGTCTGACACTGCTTAAAAGGATGTGGCTCATCTAAATTAGTCTATTCGATTACTCAGCCAAAAAAAACTAGTCCATTAGATACTACTTACGCTGGCAGACGTTCGTCCACAATAATTGAATTGATCCCACCTAAAAACTTTCCATTCGAATTTAAAGTTTAGACAATTTGGAAATTTAAGATTGAAAATTTGGATGTGAATTATAGTAAATTATTTTCAATTTAGACATCTCTGCACAATTGAGTTTGTACAAGCAAATGGATCTAGATTTACCGATAAGATCTTAGTAAAATGGTTAAATTTGAGGTCCTACATGCACTATCTGGGTCTCAGGTTTGGAAAGTCTTACTCAAAGGCCTGATCAAAGTAATCATAATATAAATGAAATAATAATACTCTCTATTTGTATGCGAAAGAAGGTAAAAACATCCCGCATGTACGGTTTAGGAAAACTTGCACGAATCAAGGATTTCTCTTGTTGATAAGCGTACACATAGAAATTATTGTAGTAAAGTAGGATTTGGAGAGGCACATTTCCTTCAGAGCTTACATTCGTTTTTCAGTGTATGCTTTCCATCTCTATCTTTCTACTAGCACGCACATATGTCCTTTGTGTCGTCTTTATATATGTATGTTTTTTTCTCTTTTTCCAAAATAGCGTTGCCCACAGAAAGATAAATGATTCCTCTTCACAGTCATGAAAAATGTTATCTGGGCAAGATTTTATGGAACGTACTTCGACAAAGCAAAGAAAGTAAGTTGTTGGAGCGAAATTCCCTCAACGTACTCGTCAGGGGCCTTTACTTACTGTTTGCTTGCATGTTGGGAAAGGCGAGATGCTATTGATTCCAGAATGACTATAATGAGGAGGACGATAGATCCACTCACAATCTACGTTAGGTATTGGAAGTTTGATTGGTTCAAATCCAATTCGTGAGATGGCAGTCATCTATAATATACGTCGTTCTTTTGCCTAAGGAGATGAGAAGTTCATGTTTTCCGGGGATTTTTCCTTGCAAGTCCATTTCACTTTTGTAACGTATATTGAAATTGTCCAACTTTCATTTTTTCGGGATTTTTCGTTTCAATCGTTTTCCTTTCCTAAGCGAGATCAATGTCAAAAAAGTTTACGTTTTCTTGGGATTTTTTCTTGCAAAGAAGAGATAGGCTCTTCCTAAGCTGGGAGTGAACTACATTTTTATTGCGACCTTGCCATCTTCCTTTATAGACCTGCCATTAGAACTTTTTATGGACGAGAACAAGAACTTTTTTTATATACGATTAAAGCTTTGTATCATTCATGGGTATTATGTGACGGCCTAAGGGCGATGAAGCTAAGAAGAGTTAGAAGAGAAGTAGGATTGCACTTGAAAAGACCTAACGAGAGAGAGACGAACCCTCATCCAATGACTCTAACAAAGAACAAAGAATGCATAAAGCTAACTCATCTAACGAGTAAAAAGCTTTCCATATTAAAGATGTAGTTAGTTACAGAGATAAAGCAAACCAGAAGTGCGATTGAGAAAAACTTCTTCTTCACCTTGATATGATATTAAAAAGGGCTTTGACTATACCTCAAGGGGTATGGTGGAGGCCATATAGCAAATCCTATACAATACATCCAGGAGAAAGAAAGAGATGACAGTAGTAGTGCATTCCTTGAGGGTTTGGAGGCACTATCTGCTTGGCAGCCCATTTTTGGTCAAGACAACCAACGTAGCTACAAGCAACTTCCAGACCCCAAAAGAAGTTGTCACCGAAGCAAGCACGGTGGCAGGACTTTCTTTTTGAGTTTGATATGATCATGGCGCACAAGCCTGGCTACGTGATTGCCGATATGAAACAACTGAAATGATGGCGCTAAGGTGAAGTACACCTGATCCTGCCAGCTCCAACACAGCAGGTCCAAGCAATAGACTGAAGCCCTCAAACATTAATTCCTATGTGGATTCCCTCCCCGTTAGCCTAGCAGCATGCAAGTTCGAGGGAAAAAATGGGATTTCAAATCTCATACCAAGAGAAAGATACCAAATAAGAATAAAGAAAACAGAAAAATTTCTTTGAGATTCCTTATTTCCATAATGTACTTCCTTCGATAAGGTTGGTTATTACATATCTTCGAGGGCCATTCACCTTGATGCTCGGCTGAAATCCCTCCTTTTTGCGGGCATTGGACGCCGGTCCCCCTCTGGGGAATTGGTTTCAGTAATTGTCACAAGTGCAACATCAAAACAATTCACTCAACTGTTATGTGATCAAATTGTAAATAAAGATGATAACAAACCTGAGCGCTCCCCCTTCGGGGATTCGCACTCTATGTGCTTGAAGTGATTCCAACTTTGATTTTGACACAATCGACTTGCTCCAGTTTCACCTAACTAAGTGAATTATGGGCAATTCTTTCAAGTCGAAAACTACATCGGCACATGAGGTTGGGCTTGGCCCCTATGGTGAGTGTCACTGGCAAGCAAGGTGGGATCCGTCGGAGCTGTTGGAAGTCACTAACGTAGAGTAGTGAATTAGCTCTTTATCTCCACTTCGACACGAGGAAACTCAAATGTCGAAAAGAGTGAAGTCTAACAATGACTTAACTGTTTCTTTCCTTTTCGGACGGATAGGTTTCATCGAGTGCCTTGCCGAAAAGCTACGACCTATTTAAAGGGCTCTTTAGCTTGCTCCAAAAGAGGAATCCTGATCCTTCTTCTCATAAACCTCCCTGCTGTGCCCCTCAATCCCATATCTACAACTTAGTCAAGTTCTTAACTACTTCTATATCTTAGTTGAAGCCTTCTATCAGATCTGCTTTTTATAGTATGCATTTCCGGGTATATAAAGCTAAGAAAGGATTCTAATCAAGATGCGGCGGAACTGGATGAGCCACGTCATTTGAATCTTCACAGGCCCAGCACAACGACAAAGGGAATAAGGGACGTATTAAACTTGAGAAAGCAGATAGGTGCTACGCCTTAGAACCAATCAACCTGTTTCCACCAACTAAATCCAACTAAGGGCATTAACTCTAACTTGAACTGCTAAGGTACTATCTCTTTAACCTTTACAAAGCAGTTACAGCTGGTGAAACAATAGGAAAGGACAGATACTCTATACCGTGCTTGTGACATTAATCATTAAAGGTTGCATTCCTTCTCTATTCCATTAGCTACTGAAGGCTATCTAAGGAACTAACCTTAATTATTGTTCCTTTTGTGGTTCTTTCGAGGAAGCACTTCACTCTCCTTCTTTCACTAATAGAGCTATATGGAGTCCATTAAGAGTCAGCTAATGGGGAAGTAGTTGTAATTACAAATTACAAAGATTGAATTTTTATAGATTCAGTTGAATCAATTTGAGTACAATCTCTATGAATGTAAAATCCTCTGAGTCTTTATCTTTCAAGGATGGATTTTCCAATCCTTGAATAAAGAGGGGTAGGGACCTATTTATAGGAAATCCTCCCCCTTGAAAGTCTAGATATGCCTTGATTTGGATTCTGGGCTTTGATCTAGGTTTTTGGGTCTTTCAATCAGGCTTTATCCTAGACTACTATGGCTTTTGTTTGTTTGACTTTGACTTTGACTTTGACTTTGACTTGGGAGTCTCCCGGGCTTGAGTCAAGCATTGACTTCGGAGTTGCCTCGAACTTTGATCGGATGTTGACTTGAGAGTCGTCTTTGACATTTGACTTGTGGGTCGATGTAGTTTTGACCTTTGACTTTGACTTTGACCGCACCATGACTTGGACGTCGTTCAAGCTTTAGGTCGTGACTTGATTTGGTAGTCGTCTTGAGCCTTGGTTTGGGCTTTGACTTGAATTTTGACTGAGCCCGGACTTGCTAGTCATTTGGGCTTCATTTTAGGCTTGACTTGTGAGTCTTTGGGCTTGATTATATTAATTAAAAGAGTTGACTCAATTAATTAATTTAATTAATTTTGGTACGGCACGAATAAATTTTTAGTGCCTACAAATTGGCCCCTCGAGACAAGGTCACATACAAGACTGTTGTCGTATAAGTGTGGCCGAAGTCTCGATTTGTTTTCATGAAGTACATGCGTTTTCTTTATGATCTTTATCCAACATTTGCTCACAACAAAGGATTGAATAAAGCTTCAACATGCTTTGTTAAATTTAATTTTTTTTTTTTGAAAGCTTGAACCAATGAATAATTTGTTTCCCTTTTGTCAAAGAACTAGGGAATGTGGATTGGATCTAGGAAATGATGGGAAGGCAGACCCGAAATATAACCCCACTGTAGCCGGCCCAATGCTAGGGCATGACCCTGCTCTCCCTCTCATTGCTTTTCTGTTTTCTTATGTTTCTTTCTTGCATGGGCCGGCCTTGACTTCTCTTCTTTGACTCACCCCAACTGGAGTTTACTTCACTTAAGGGACCATGTGAAGGGCACGTGACCCCAGTATGGCTTCTCTTTCCCTTCTCTTTTCTCTTGGGCTGGGCCGTGATTCCTTTCTTTCACATTTGGGCTGGCCTGCTGCTTGGTTTTTATTTCACTTAGAGTACGCATGCCACTCACGTGACATGGCTACCCTTCTCCCTTCCTCTTTTCGCTTTGGCTAGGCCGAGATGACCTTCTTTCTTTCTTTTTTTTTTCTCAGGCATGGGCTTGGATTGCTACATTTTATTTAAGTTGGTAGGCATGCATCGCACGTGATCCACTGCCCTTCTTCTTCCTTCGTTGACAGCACGGCAACGCCCTAACGACGCCAGCCACTATTCCACTCTCTTCTTCCTCTCTCTTCGACCAGCCACCAAATACTCAGCAACCCAGTCTACACAACCTTTTTCTTTCCTCTCCTCGACAACCAAAACACATAGCCCAGCTGCTACACTTCACTACTATTCATGGTCATCGTGATCTTCACAATGCTGTTCGACCTCTAGAGCCCAGACTCCTCAGTTGGTGCTGCTGTTAGCTAGCCAATCGAAGACCTTCCCCAATCTTTGATCTTTAATCACCATTCCTCTTCCTTGCTGGAAATCAAAGGTACGAACTTTCTCCATCCTTCATTTTTTTGTTTGATTTTTTTTTTGGCAAAGTAGAATGTCGTTCCTAGTTTGATTCATTTTTCTTCTTCTCTCTTTGAACCAGCTGAAGGAAGCAACCATTTTTACTGGTCTTAAGCAAGAAAAGGTAATGCCTTTCGTCCTCCTCCTCATACATCAACTCAAGGTCGCATTATTTCGTTCTCCTCCTTTGTTCTTTGTTTTTTTTTTTTTTGTTTGGCCAAAACAGAGACTTTCTCATTTGAAGGGAGATAAAGAACCTTGAAAATGGAACCTTGTGTGTAATGCAATCAATGCCCAACGTATATAAATTTTTTTTTGATAATGGAGTTTAGCAACCTGGTCGTTGATGAGGGAGATTGAAGAGGAGAGATAGTGAAAGATTCAAAACATGAATGAGCCCCTTGTTCTTTTTTGTTCGAAGTCCCTGTGGAAATGAAAATTTAATGCCAAACTTCACCAGAGTGTTGGCTTACTCGTTTGCTTACGTGTTAGTTCTTTTATTGTTGTTTGTTGTGTTCACTTTTTGGCCTTTTTTTGCTTCCTTCGAATATGAAAATGAAATCCCCTTTTGTTTTTCCCCTTTTTTTTGTGGGTTGAATAACCTAAACAAAGTCAAGTACTAATCTTTATGGGTAAGAATTTTGTGGCCAAATTATGTGTAAAAATGAGGAAGATCTTTTTTTCATGCTCATACAACATATAGGAAGTTAGCAACTTGGCCTTATATTGATGCTAAACTTGATGTTTATGAAGATCATATAGCATCACGTAGCAAATAGTAGCTGCCAAAAAGTGACTTGGTCTGATATTAATGTGTGCCCCCATGATCAAAACTTGGGCTTTGAATGATCAACCCCTTTTTTCCTTCGATGCTCAATGAATCATGGGTTGCTTGTTACTTGGCATTTTATTGCAATTTGCAATGTTGTGTCTTGGTCTCAAAGGACTTGCCCCCTTTTTTTATATATATAACCATGAGTAATAAAAGTCATGACTTTGGCTGAAATGAATCCATAGGAATCCCTTTTATTAGACCGACGAGTCTTCTCACGTCTGCCTGAGTCGTTGTAACATCGCATTCGTTTAATGTCATATTTTTAACATATTGCGACATCATGCTCACTTGTTGGTAGACCGCATTTCTTTTCTTTTTTTTTTTGCTCTTGTACTGTTGCTTGTGCAGGTTGAGAAGCCATTTAAAGAACCACTTAAGACACAGTTCGCTGCTTGGCCAAGGGCCTTGAACAGAACTGATACGCACAAAAGTGGTATGAAGACTTGAAGAACTAGACTTGTGACACGGTTCGTTGCTTGGCCATGAGCCTTAAACGGAACTGATACGCACGAAAGGGGTATGAAGACTTGAAGAACCACACTTGTGACACAGTTTGCTGCTTGGCCATGGGACTTGAACGAAATTGATAAGTATGAAAGTGGTATGAAGATTTGAAGAACCATACTTGCGACACGGTTCGCTGCTTGGCCATGGGCCTTGAACGGAATTGATACGCACGAAAGTAGGATGAAGATTTGAAGAACTACACTTGCGACACGGTTCATTGCTTGGCCATGAGCCTTGAACGACACTGATATGCACGAAAGTGGTATGAAGACTTGAAGAACCACACTTGCGACATGGTTCACTGCTTGGCTGTGGGCCTTGAACGGAATTGATACGCACGAAAGTGGTATGGAGACTTGAAGAACCAAACTTGCGACATGGTTTGCTGCTTGGCCATGGGGCTTGAACGGAACTGATATGCATGAAAGTGGTATAAGCAGTGAGGAGCAGGTAGCGCGACAGTCAACGAACATTTTGATTGATTTTGCTCAACACTTCACCCTTCTTTAGCATTTATTTTATTTAGATGCCGCTTTGCTTACTAATTTCTTTCCTGACAAAGAATTAACTTTATGTTTGATTTTGTTCTCAGGTGATTTATAATGGTATATCTTAAGGAGTTTCAATGTGATGGCAAGCCACTTCTTTCTGTCGTGGATAAGGAAAACGACAATCCTCGGTTAGGCAGCTGCTTCCAAATCTACCGTTCTTTGATGAAGCCGAAAGCCAATTAGACGCCTGTTATAGAGCCGTTATCCTTTCCTTCCAAATTTTCCATCTGGGTGCAAAAGGGTGCGGAAGATGGTTCCATCGGGTACTTTCTGCGGAGCACATATCATGACAAATCCAGCCTTCTTATTGAATTCCCTGTGCTCGGGTGTCGCATCATATCCAGGCAGTCCCGATGGGGCCGAACATGATCCTCTATGGCGACTTCGGCTATATTCCTTTGTTCTGGGAATGGACAGAGCATGTGTTTTCCTGTTTTGAAGCACGCTTGGGAAGGCGCGCTTTATACGAGGCGGTGTATGCCTGGCTCTACTCTTACAGTCGCGATATACATATCATGCGCGCCTTTTGTGAAATTGGTGTCCTACCACCAATACTCTTCATACGATATCTGGTGAAATGTCTATCTCATTATGGGATTTGCATAAGCTTGGTGGACTCCCAATTAATGGCAAAGTCTACGATGAGACCATTCCCTGCCTCCAAGCCTTTGAGCACCGGGATAAGCAAAACCTGAGGACTATGCCATCTTCCTACAAGTTTCTGTTCACTGCTTTTAGACATTTGGAAAAGATGCCTATATGTGAGAAAGGCATCAGTGCGAAGGCGTCACGACAAGAAAACAAGCTTTAGGCAACACGCAAAAAGTATTACTACAAGCTTAAAAACTGTTTCCTTATATGTAAGGCAAAATTATGTAAAATGTTGCCTTTAGTATGCGCTACAAGAAATCTATAGCAACACTTTTTCAACTATGGCAACGCTTGCCTAGAAAAACGTTGCCATATAAATTCTCAATGCAACAATTGTTCGGGCAATATTGTAGACCTATGGTTCATGATTTACTCAAATCTCATACACAAAATACATATAATGTGTACAATTGTGTATCCAAACTAAGTACTCCTTCAATTCGATCTCTCCAAAAAATCCATCATGTTGAATGCAACATCAAAAATGAATAGGAAGGCCAATAGTAGTTAGCCTGCACATGAAAAAGAGAACACTTATGAGAAATTGAACAACATTTTTATTTATGTGATAGAAATATTTAAATAGGGTACTAGTAAGAGGTAAGGCAAGGAAGTGATTCAGCACCATTAATGATGTAGGGCATGGGGTCGAGAAAGCATAGCAGTTAAACCAACTCTCAAATGAGCCATCATACCCTTCTTTGTTTTATCGAATGCATCTTCAAACTTTTAGATCCATTTTTATTTGTATAAATTCAATCAAATGAAAGAAGGGGGAGTGGCCATCCAAAATACATGGAAAATAATTAGACTAAGTGTTCCTTTTTTCCTTGCCAAACTTTCCAGTGTTAGACAATATAAACAAAAATAAATACAACAAAAGGCAATTTAACTTTGGCAGCCTCCAGTCTTCCTTTGACAATAGCCAAGAAAAATGTCACTAACCCAGGAACTTGAGCCAAGGGCAGGGACTGGGGTTGAGTTTGGCCACGTTTTCGGGCTGCGTCAATATGTCACTAACCCAGGAAAAATTGCGTAAAATATAAGGGGCTTGGTAAAGAAAACAAAAGGGGCTTTATTTTCTGCTTGATATTTATATGAGCAAACCTGCAACGAGGCATTTGTTGAAGCTAGTCTGCTACAAGAATCTAGAAGTATAGTTTGAACAACATTTTTATTTATAGATGGGAATGAGTTCAAGCCAACAATGGTTCTAGACTTTGCAATGATGTTCAAAAGAATGATGCAACCCTTTTTGGACTCATAGATTAGGCCATGTTCCTTTGTATAAGTGGAGATACGACATTTCTCATTTGCAGTTTTCTCGTTTGCAATTTTCTGGTTCTAACAGTTCAGTTGCATGTCTCATTTGTTTAGTTCTCATATCTCTGCCTATTGAACCCAACACAACCATTAGCATTCAACAATTTCCATGGGCTATATATGACATCTTTCCCAGATTGCTCAACAAGGAGCATAGATTGCTACTTCACCATAAACATACAAGCATTAAAGCAAGCACATAATAGCCTGAAACCAAATTGGCTTGATACAAGCTACAGAATAATGAACTAACACATCCGAGGTTGTATTTCTATGTTGGAACTCATTCCCATGTATGACAAGGGAACTTCCAAAACAGTGGAAAGCCCAAACAAGTAAGAATAACCAGTAGCGAAGTAGGAAAACCAGCCATAAACATGGTTACCATATTTTTTCTCTCGAGATATCGACAAATTAAGTAACAAAAAGCGGAAATAAAAAATTATATGAACCTCATGTAGTGGAACCATCTAGTGGAGTCGTAGATGTGCTGGTGAACTGTGAAGTAACAGCTTGCACAATGTTTTCAGGGGTTATGCCCGGGATCATTTTTTGTAACTGCACCAATAAATGATCAACCTTTGCCTTTTGAGCATCTAGTTTAGTCTTTTGAGCATCCAACACAGCCTTCTGAGAATCTAGCTCTTTTTGCATATTAGTCACTTTGTCTTTCTCAGCTTTTAACTCAACGTCCATTTTTTCTTTATGAGCATCGGAATCCTTTTGCATTTCCTCACTTAAGCCAACTCTAATAGCATCAATAAACTTTGGAGCCAAAGCTTGTGGCTTATCAACATCATTTCTTTTCAGGTTTGTAGTGCAAACACGCCTTTTGTATAGTCGTAACCGCCCCGGGCACTCCTTTTTCATCACCTTATCAAAAGGATCTTCATCACTTGAGCTAAGTCCTGACTCCTATAATGCTTCAATCCCCTTTATCCTTTTCTACATTACATGTAATAATTAGAAGACATTATGTCAGAAAAGCTAAGTTGTTGTAGCAAAGTCATTGAAGAATCCATCAAGGGACTACTCCCATATTGTGATAGGTGGGGGAAAAAATATAGAACACTTACGATTTTATCGAGCGTATCATTATTAGAGTGTTTATAAGTACGCCCTTCTTTCCTTTTCCTAGTTTCTTCGAACTTGTCTTTGATGGCGATCGACCCTCTTTGTTTTTCTAAATGAACATATACAAATTAAACCTTAATAATGATGAAAAATTCATGTGGGCTCCAGAGACTCACCAGCTCATAATACTTTCTTGTGAAGTGTACTGGACCCATCGTGTGCATATTGTCCTGTTGTTGACGACTTTCAACATTTTTAGAACTAATTTGCTGAAAAGATATAGCCAGGGATCTCATGAGAAATGTTGATGTAACAAGCATTGAAAAATATAGCACACCTATTATAATTTAGTACCTGTACAGTCGAATCATTCTAATATTGTAGCAAAACCTTAAAGTGCGAATCAAGTGCTCTGGTTGGGCGATTTTCCCATCCGGCATCATCGTTGTCGTACTTATAATAGTGATCTGGCTTGATGCGACTTTTGAAAACCCTCCACATTTTGTCGTGAAATTAACATATCCTGGTAAACAATGAACGCCTTGGCTTGGGAACATCTTTGATTCTGTTAAAAACGGAGATTTTGTGGCCTTTCCCTTTTCCTATTCGGGTGAACATTGACGGACATTTTCTCGGAGCGGGTGATTGCAGCCTATCAAACACAAAGGGTTTTGGGTTAGGTGAAGCACTTTCCTCTTCACTCTCATCCACCTCTTCAGTTGAGATATGTTGGGTCACCACCTTCTTGTCCTTTCGTCGCCCTGAGATTCTGACTGGCTTTGGTGGCGTGAAACTCAACCCAACTTTTGAGATGCCTACTGAGCATCCCTGCTCTTGGATCTTTTTCTGAGTTTCATTAGGTCCATGAGGATTGTTCTCGACTACCTTTCCTAAGGTAGTTGGGTTTTGAAAGTCATAACCAACCTTTTCCATCAGCTTATAGGTGTTGGGATCAAATCCTTCTTTAGTCCGCATGCTTGGCAAGTCATCGTTTTCCTTAGAAGAGACGATAAACCCCGGAATACGAGGCCGAATCACCTTGGCTTGCCACATCTTAAGGGTTGGAACTATTACACTCCCTTTTAGAGAAGTTATGCTAGCTGTATCACCCTTAGTAGCTTTGGTCTCGTTGCTACGACCCGTGCACTCACCGAAGGGTGATTCGCCCACCTTGCGGCGAGACCTAGGTATGTACCTTAAAATTGGCAGTATTGATCCTGTTGAAGCGGCAACTTGTTTAGCAACTTGGTCAACATGAAAGTGGTACTACCTTGCTTGCTTGCTTCTTTCTCGAGTTGTTGCTTAGGAGTGTCGTCTTTTGTTACTCGATGAGCCTTCTTTGTGACACCTTTGCCTGTGGAAGAAATGGTTGACGGCATGGTTTCTTTAGGTGTAACACCTTCTTCAAAGAACCTTGCGTTTGCAAAATGAGATTCAGCCTTACTGAATGGCTTTACATCCCCATTTATTTTCTTCTCCCAATCACGGTAATACTTGAGGCATTGGTGTAAAGTGGAAGCCACTATCCCATGCTCATGAAGCCATGGTCGCCCAAGTAACAACCTCTAGGAAGTCTTGGCATCAATTACATGGAAGATGGAAGACGTCGTCAAATCTTCGATCATTAGTTCAACGCGAATCTTGCCAATTGCACGCTGACCTTCAAGGTTAATGCCTTGAATCATCGTTCGGCTCTTAGACAGTTCTTCCACTGTGATGCCTAAGTCGTTCATTGTTGACTTGGACATGATGTTGATGGCTGGCCCTCTATCCACGAGAATGCGCCTGACTTTTTGTTCCCTGACGTAACCAGTCACAAACAATGGACGATTATGGGGCTTGGATCCCAACAACAAATCATGGTCAGTGAACATGACTGCAGTATTGCAAGAGGCACGCTAAACAGGGCCTTCTGTTGATGCTCCCACATCCTTGATTTTATCAGCATAAAGTTTGGGTGTTGTAAGGCAGCAACAACATGTTGGCACATCTCGTGAGGTAAACTAAAGATTTGCCCCAGCCCATGTGAGATGGCAAAGCTTTCAAGACAGTTAAGGTTTTATCAGCTACTTGAGGAGATTCCTCTTGTCCATCGCTTCCTTAGTCGCCCTCTTCTTTAAGTTTAGAACATGAGGTCATGTTGATCGTAACTTTATCAAAGAAGCCTATTGGAGAAAACTCTTGTAGTGTGACAGGGACAAGCGGCTCCTGCTCAAGGAGG
The DNA here is from genome assembly GCA_017589665.1 of Selenicereus undatus. Classification (NCBI taxonomy): domain Eukaryota; kingdom Viridiplantae; phylum Streptophyta; class Magnoliopsida; order Caryophyllales; family Cactaceae; genus Selenicereus; species Selenicereus undatus. The sequence continues at coordinate 107,339,218 of JACYFF010031957.1, read as the reverse complement.
TCAATAGGCAGAATTTCGTGCCCTTTGATGTTCTTGGACTTCTTCTCTCCTTTTAAGTGACGAGGGCTCGTCTTTCTTCCTTGTCTCTTCTTATGGCAGAGAGGTGGCGATTACGTTTGGGTTTGCTTCCTTGACCTCCGACGAGTGACAAGAGTCCATCCCTCTTCATCAACATCAGCCTTGTCAGAGACATTCACAAAGGATCAGTCTCTGTCAAGGGTCTTTTAGATTCAATTGGAACCACCACAGGCTCCAAACTTCCAAATTGAACTGTAACTAATTTCTCTCCAAGGGAGGAAATCAATTTGGAGTTTACTCTGCCACGAGGTTGAGTATGCTTTGGCTTCTCGGGTGATGAGGAATATTCCAGCTGAGTGGAGATATGATTTATCTCGGCAGTGTCGTCCAAATCTAATATTATCTTCCCATCCCTGGCAAGTTGCATAATACGCTCCTCAAGCGTTATGCATTTCTCAAGAGGGTGATTAACCACCCTATGATACCGACAATATTTTGGGTCGGTAACTCTTCCAGCTTCTTCAGGGCGTTTTGGATCTGGAAGCTCGATAACCCCATTTTGAGGGAGATCATCGAGCATTCTTGATAAGTCTGAATCAGGGAAAGGGTATTTCTTCTCCTGCAATTCCTTTAATGTAGGACGCTTCTTCCCAACATTCTTGGGGAATTCACTTTTCTTGTTTTCATACTTGGGCTCTCCGGAGATTCGAACTGGTTCCCCAATTGAAGCAGCCATGGATTCCTTGTTTGAGGACTTTGAGAACTTGGGATTTCCCTTGAATTCACCCTTGTCCTTTCTAGAGTTAGGTAAGGAAGAAGACTTGCCACGGCGACTTGCAATTGTCATCTCTATATCATGAGCCTTCGTTGCCAATTCTTGGAAAGTCCTTGGCTTGTTCATTTGCAAGACATACAGTAAATCCCACTCCATGCCCTGCGCACACATTTCAACAGCTGAAGCTTCTGTCAGACAGTCTTTGCACTCGAGACTAAGGGATCTCCAGTGATTGATATTGTAACAGCCCAGGAGTCCCGACACTAAGGTATTGTCTGCTTTGGGGACTAGAAGGGTGCCCTTGTACGGTTTTGTCCTTCGGCTAACGGGCGTTCAAGCCTTTCACCAAAAGGCGCCTCGATGTGTTGAGGTATCCCCACCTTTATAAAGGGTGGTTCGTTCTCCTCAACCACCGATGTGGGACGTTACATCCTTCCCCCCTTAGGGAGCCCAGCGTCCCCGCTGGCACATCGACCCTGGAACCCGCTCTGATACTAGTTGTAGCAGCCCAGGAGTCCCGACACCAAGGTATTGTCCGCTTTGGGGACTAGAAGGGTGCCCCTTTGCGGTTTTGTCCTTCGGCTAATGGGCGTTTAAGCCTTTCACCAAAAGGCCTCTCGATGTATTGAGGTATTCCCACCTTTATAAACGGTGGTTCGTTCTCCTCAACCACCGATGTGGGACGTTACAGATATAATTAAGCACTGGCTCGTCCTTCCATTGTTTGGTGTTCGTTAGCTCTGTCATGCTAATAATGCATTGAGTGCTATAGAATCGATTTAGGAACTCCTGCTCCATTTGTTACCAGCTATCAATTGACTCTGACTCCAAGTCTGTGTACCAGTCGAACGCAATCCCTTTTAGAGTACGAACGAACTGCTTTACCAGTCGGTCACCCTCTGTGCCAGCATTACTGCACGTCTCAATGAAGTGTACGACATGTTGTTTGGGGTTGCCCTTGCCATCAAACTGGTTAAACTTGAGAGGTTGATAGCTGTGGCGCATGCGCAACGCGTCAATCCTCTTTGCGTAGGGCTTTGTGTATAAGTGGGTCTTGTGAGAACCTCCTCCTAGCTAAGCCTTGACTGCGTTTGCTACCAAGCTCTGAATCTGCTTAGCCGACATTGAGCCTAAGGAGCAATCCTTCTTAGCTTTGCGGTCATTGTCAGATTCCTTGTTGTGATATGACTCTTTGTCAGAGTCTTTAGCGCTCGAACCCTTGTTAGAAGCTTCAGAGAACTTCTTTTCCAGCCTCTTTGTGAGTTCAGCAATCTGGTCGTTCTGGCGCTTGATTTAGGGGTCCTTCTTAGCACTCTTTTTAGAGAGCCTATCCAAGGTAGCCTTTATACTTGCCAGCTGCTCTTCAAGGTTAGCAGCTCCTGTCATCATGACTGGCATGATGACAGTGTCAGAAGATTTAGCTTCGATCTCTGACATGCGCACCCCCTTTGGTGAAGGTGCAGAAGAGTCACTACTATAGTAGTCTTCAACCTCGCATATTGGAGATTGAAGGCCAAGTTTTTGAATTTCATCCATCCCGAACGACGCCTTGTGTTGCGTCTTTGAGTCTTGGAATTTGGATAGAGACGACGCAGTCTTCCTAGCAACGGTCGATGGAGCAGCTTTTGCCATGCTCCTGGTCTTCATTGTGTGAGCGCGCTTGCTAGAAGTGACGCTCGCTTCACAGGATTTAAGAGAGAAAGATCCCGTGTTCTTCTTCTTCGAAGCTTGTGCGACGACATTCTTTGTAGCCATGTCTTCGTTGAAGAAGATGTTCTGACTTGAAAGTCTTGATCTTTTAAGAGAAAGAGATGAGAGGTAGAGACGTCCCACCAGGCGTGCCAAATTTGTAATCACAAATTACAAAGATTGAATTTTTATAGATTCAGTTGAATCAATTTGGATACAATCTCTATGAATGCAAAATCCTCTTATTCTTTCTCTTTCAATGATGGATTTTCCAACCCTTGAATAAAGAGGGATGAGGACCTATTTATAGGAAATCCTCCCCCTTGAAAGTTAAGACATGCCTTAACTTGGGGTTTGGGCTTTGACCGAGGTTTTTGGGCCTTTCAATCAAGTTTTATCCTAGACTGCTTTGACTTTTGTTTGTTTGACTTTGACTTAAGAGTCTCCTGGGCTTGAGCCAAACATTGACTTGAGAGTCCTTTCGGACTTTGGCCGGGCGTTGATTTGAGAGTCGTCTTTGACATTTGACTTGTGGGTCGATGTAGTTTTGACCTTTGACTTTGACTTTGACAGCGCCATGACTTGGACGTCGTTCGAGCTTTAGGTCGTGACTAGACTGGGTAGTCGTCTTGAGCCTTGGTTTGGGCTTCGACTTGAATTTTGACTGAGCCCAGACTTGCTAGTCATTTGGGCTTCATTTTGGGCTTAACTTGTGAGTTTTTGGGCTTGATTAGATTAATTAAAAGAGTTGACTCAATTAATTAATTTAATTAATTTTGGTACGACACGAATAAATTTTTAGTGCCTACAGTAGTTATTAACAAACAACTCGTACCTACTATATTGCTTACCCAACTCGTGCAATAATGGCCTTCTCAAAGTTCGTGACTTAAGAGAACAGGCAACATCAACTTCAATCTTTGCTTCTTTCCCAACGGGGTAGCTCCTATTGGTGACATCCTCAACAACTCCAACAACATTCACTCTCAATTCCAATTTAGTTAAAGCATGAGTGAAAACTACAGCTAAAACTGGCTTAGAAATAGGTGTTGCTCTTCGCTTTTCAACTGCCTTAAGACTTCACCGGTGATAGGATTCATTTCAAGAAGAAAGCTCGGGAGTCAGTTCATGTCTCTGTTATCTTTCCCTACCCCTCTCAGTTGGGGGGATCGAGCTCAACTGATGAGATCAACTCATCTTTTAACAATGAGGGCAAGAACTCTATTAGTTGTTATTTGACTCACTTACCTTGTGACAAATGACGGATTCTCTCATTCGGGCTCAGTACATAACTCTATTCTTAACTCGTATCAAGTATTAACTCATACATAGCTCGGGAGAGAATTCTATACCTTAAAAGCTTAGGACCGATGAAGTCTTCTCCCTACTTTGTTGTAGGGCTAGCTCCCGCTCGGTACTAACTCATACTCTTTCTTTCATGCATTAAAAGTGCCTGTAACTTAAAATGCAGGTTATACAACATTAGCTCAATTAACTCTTTCCCAACAACCGCAAAAGTGACACTACCCGCTCAGTAGTTCTTATCTCAATCTTTTTCATTGTAGACAAGATAATTTCAAACCAAACCATCCAAAATCCAAATAAATATTGCTGACAACTAGATAATCGAGCATGTAAATGTAGGTGTGTAGTGTCTACTAGTTTGATTATTGATACGTTGTATTCATCTCCCACTTGATATGGCTTGCATAGTTGCATGTTGTTAGGAAAGATTTTGCCTTATTATTATTTGTGTATAATATTAGCTTTCCTACTCCTGGTAGTTTCCTAACCTTCATGTAATTGTGATGTAACTTAGCCTTCAAGGTAGGGCAGCCGTGGGTTGCAAACATTCAGGCCCAGCATGTATAAATTGCGATTGAGTATTGTTAATGAAAGCAAGAGAAGAACAGAACTGAGGTGCAAGAGTAGCCTCTAGTTTATACCAAATAATTTTTTTTTTCTACATGGTATCGGAGCCTTGAGACTTATTATACAAATCCCAAACCTGAGTCCTAAAATCAACCATGACATGCAAAAGGTTTGTAATTGAAAATCACTCTCCACACTTCTTACATTCCTCAGAAGGTCCTGGAGCCTTGATCACAGCAGATTTTTGATGGCAAAAACTATGATTTGTGGGAAAAGACAATTAGAACTGCTTTAAAATCACAGAACCAATTAGGGTTTATAGAAGGAACCTTAACAAAACCAACTTTGAAAGAAGAAGATGACCCACTAGAACTACATGCTTGGGAGATGGCCAACTCCATGATCTGTTAATGGATATTGAACGTCATGAATCCTAAGCTAAGGACAAGTATAGCATATGTTGACACCGTAAAACTTATGTGGGAGAATTTGAAGAAACGACATGCAGTTTCTAATGCCCCAAAAATACACCAACTCAAAACCAAACTAGCTGAGTGTAAGCAAAGGGGGTTGGAGGTGGTAGAATTTTACTCCAAACTTACGGGGTTGTGGAGTGAATTAGAGAATCGGGTAAGGTACCCATGATGTACATGCGATAAGTATGAGTGCGATATAGGTGCAAAACTAATAAAGATGGTGGAAGAGGAGAGAGCTCATCAATTTTTGATAGGTTTGAATGACAGGATTTACTCTAATATTAGGGGCCAAATTCTTGTCATTGAACCCCTACCTTGCCTTGACAAAAGATGATGGTGAGTTGTTAGAACAACTACAAAGTATAAAGCCTATGCTTATCGATCTTCCCAATGGGACTCAAACCATGTCAACCAAGCAAGGGAGTGTGACTTTGGGAGAAAATTTAAGCTTGAGCAACGTGTTATTAGTACCTAATTTAACTTGTAATATGGTTTCTATTGCAAGGATTACCAAGGACTTAAATTATACTGTAACATTTTTTAATGATTGTTGTGTTTTGCAGGACCATACTTCGAGGATACCAATTGGTGTGGGTCAGCAAAGAGATGGGGTCTACTACTACAACAAGAGGCCATTGAAGGCTCAAAGCAACGTAGTACAAACGAGTGAGTTTTGGCATAAAAGGATGGGCCACCCTTCAAGCGATGTTATGTCCCTTTTTTGCAAAAGAATTAAGTTTTTCATATTATAATAGGAAGAAAAGTGAAGTATGTGATATTTGTCTCCAGTGCCAAACAAACTAGGAGTCAGTTTCACACTAGTGATAATAAAGCCAATGAATTATTTGAAATTGTTCATTGTGATATTTGGGGACCGTATAAAGTACCCTCATCCTGTGGAGCCAATTATTTCCTAACCTTGGTTGATCATGCTAGTCGGGAGATTTGGAGTATATTTGATGAGAGAGAAAAGTGATGCAGGAACCCTTCTGAAAGGGTTTATTTCTATGGCTACAAGACAATTTGGTAAGCAAGTCAACGTCGTAAGAACGGACAATGGAACTGAATTTAAATTTGGGCTTATGAAGGGTTTTTATTGTGAAAGAGGAATCATACACCAAACCAGTTGTGTAGATACTCCTCAACAAAATGAAAGAGTGGAGCGTAAACACCGACATGTTCTGAATGTAGCTAGGGCTCTACGTTTTCAAGCTAATCTTCCTTTGACTTTTTGGGGAGAATGCGTGTTGACAGTGGCACATTTGATTAATAGAACACCAAACAAATTTTTGGGATTTTGGGAAAGACTCCATATGAAATACTTTTTAATAAAAAGCCTTCATATAATCATATTAGAATTTTTGGGAGCTTGTGTTATGCTGAAAATCGTGCCAAAGGACAAGATAAATTTGCATCAAGGAGTAGAAAGTGTATCTTTGTAGGATATCCTTATGGAAAGAAGGCATGGAAACCGTATGATTTGGGTAAACATGAGTATTTTGAAAGTCGAGATGTTATTTTCCATGAATATACATTTCCCTTCAAGGAGGCAAAGGCTATAAACACAACCACAGTTGAAGAAAATTGCTCACAGGGAAAGAAGCAAAATTCTACTTTTGTGGACGTTTTGGCTGAAAATAATGAAGAGGAAGAAGCCCAAACAGAATGCATGGTCAACAGCCCGACTTGAAGCAAGGGGGAGCGCTAGGCTTAGTTTGGAAGAAACACGCCCCCAGGTTGAAGTTGAAACAGCGCCTGAAGTTGAGCTCACTGCTGAGCCCGCAACTGAAGGACCCATGCCAGAAGCTAATGGGCCTAGACAAGCCTAGCAAACGCGCAAACCACCAGCCCACCTTGACAACTCTGTTTGCTACAATGTTCGATCTATAGATCCTGTCTCTCGTGCTACACCATGCCAAAAGGGATCCTCAAGTACGCGCTACCCTTTAAATAATTATGTCACATGTACAAAATTCTCATCCTCCCACCAACAATTTTTAGCTGCTATGACTAAAGTTGTGGAACCTAGATTTTACCATGAAACAGTACAGGATGAATGGTGGAGAAAAGCTATGGCGGAAGGGATTAGTGCCTTGGAGAAAAATAATACATGGACTATTGAGATCCTTCCCCCAGGAAAGAAACCTATCAGCTGTGAGTGGGTTTATGGAGTCAAGTACAATTCCAATGGGACCATTGAACATTATAAAGTCCGTTTGGTGATTCGGGGTGATCATCAGGTTAAAGGTTTTGACTACAATGAAACCTTTTGCACTTGTAGCAAAAATGACAAGCGTTTGATGCTTCTTAGCAGTAGCAGTTGCAAAATGTTAGGAATTGCATCAATTAGATGTTAATAACGCCTTCTTACAAAGGGATCTTAAAGAAGAAGTCTATATAAAGTTGCCTCCAGGATTTTGAAGTGAAGGTGTGAAAGGTTTGTCATCTTAAGAAGTCTTTGTATGGACTCTGCCAGGCTCCAAGACAATGGTTCGCCAAGTTATCCTCAAAGTTATGTGAGCATGGTTTCTTTTGTTGTTAGGCGATAAATTGTCATACTTTACATGCCTCTTTCACCCACTTTTAGCTCATATAATAACTTAATACTTAGGATGTTTACTTATTTTATTTACGTTTTGTAGGAAATAAGTTCAGATGGAGCAAGTACAATAAAAAGGAGCGAAGACGGACAAAAAAAAGCGAAAGCAGGTAAGAAAGGGACAACAGGGGGTCGAACCACCGCACCAGAAAAATGGCACGGTGGGGATGGTGGGACCGTTCCACTTGGCACGATCATGCCCCTCCCCCCGCTCACTCGCCTGATTTTTTATTTAAGCCTCCTTCGGCGTTTTTGTTCGGGACCCCCCTGGATTCTCCTTTTGCGACTTTTTGGGAGTTTTTAGGTTAGAATTAGCTAATAAAATCCCATTAGGGAATTAGATTAGGACTTGTCTCTAGTTGTTTGGATTCAAACTTGTGGATTCTTAAGTTCATTTAATCAACATAAGTTTTCTCTTCTTTTCCTCTCTTTATTTTGTATTTTAATGTTCATGTTGTAGTTTATATACTTTTGTAATTTTTGTAGATTATAGTTGTGAATTTGGATTGTGATTAGCCCTGTGATGGCCAATTGATTGTTGTTAGACCTTTGCCCCTTTTGTTCATGCTAGAATTTAAGGTTTTCTCTCACGCCCATCATGTGTTCGATGAAATGCTTGAAAGAGCTTTCATCCGTGTTTTGGGGCAATTGACCTATACTGAAAGGTGAGGTTGATTGCCTAGTGTAGATAGAGTGAATTGCTAGGATTGGGACATGAAAATAGTCTCGTCGCTAGTTAGGTCAAAGGTTGTCAACCTAGTAGTTTGGTCGAACTAATCCCATGAAAATAGGTAGTTAGAACAACTAGACTAGCCTATTGACCCATGAGAGAGGGCTTGGGTGGCCTCAATGACGCAACCAATCAACCTCGAATACTAGCATAACTTGGGAAGGTAAATGTTTTAACTTGATCAGCTGGTTTATCTCATATTTAATCATAATCGCAGTCCTTTGGTTATTTTAGTAGTTTAGTTATATTTTCTATTCCTTTAGTTTTTCCTAACTTGAGACGCTTTAGTTGGCTCTGGTACTTAGGAACCTAACTCTCTGCGGACGACACCCCGTGTACTCAATGATGCACCTTGCACTTGGGGTTTATAAATATTAAAACTTTTTCCCTAACAAGTTTTTGGCGTCATTGCCGGGGAGGTTGGTGCTTTCCAATATTAGAGCTTATGTGGGCATTCGAGACTAGGCTTTTATTTTGAAAAAAAAAATTCCTTTTTCCCACTTCCTCAATGTGAGCATGCATTGTTTTCGAGATACTATGATAGATTACATGCTTTTCTTACTCATTGTGATTTTTATTTAGAGAAGTGGGAAATTTTGAATACAGTTTATGAGGGTGTGAGTTGTGAGACCCGTACTCTTTTAGAGTATTGGGATTTTTGTGCTAAAACTGTTGATGAAGCTTGGGATTTTGTTGATTGGTTAGCTTAGGATACTTATGAATACAATATTAGTTGCACTAATTCATACATCCCACCCCCTTGTATCCCTGATTATGCTCATCCTATGTGCGAAATTTGCCATTTTTCTGATCATGACAGTAATTCTTGTCCTATTATATTTCTGATGAGGGCTTTGCTAGACTTAGCAATATGATAAAGACAATAAATGAGCAACAAATTGAGTTTGCTAATAAAATGCGGGAGTATGACGTATTACCTGAGACTTACCTTAGTTCTAGTTCTCTTAGACTTGATGTCAATCTGTGTGATGATGGTGCGTCTTTCCCTCCTCTAGAGTCCGGACTAGAGGAAGTACTCGACCCTCCCTTGACTACTATACTCACAGTTGCTCCATCCTTTCATAATACCCTTAGGGACAACACTGCATTTATCATGACCATTCTTGACACACCTTCCCCTTTAGCTTAGTCGACGGAGTTCGAGGTAGGTGAGACCTTTGGTGTAAGCGCTAGTGTTAATGAGGATGATATTTATTCTGAGTCAGGCAATGTTATTGTTGAGGAGTATGATCTTCATGAAACTCCCATAGGGATTTCGTGTGTGGATGTTGTGGCTGCGGGGCCAGCTAATCCTGATTTTGTTGATAATACATCCCCCAACGTTCTTGATACATTCCATGCTTCCCCTTTCCGTTCACTACCCTCCCCTCCCCCTGAGTATCATAATATGTTACCCACTGATTATCATGATATGCTTAAGGGGAATGTGGTTGACTGTTTGGAGTCTCTAGGTACCTTTAGAGGGTATGACTCCTCCCTTGACCTTTATAGGTTATACCTCGAGACCATGCCTGCGAAAATCATGTTGACCTATGCATTCGATCACTCCAAGGGTTTTTCAAGGGCATTTGATAAATTCGGAGAGCACTTACCATTATTTCAATATTCATGTTTAAGTGCTCTTATTCCCATTCATCTGAGTTGTATGCTCAGGTGTTTGATAAGCTTATACGAGGTTTGATGGTATCTGATTTGGTAGCTCGGATCTTGAGATGAGGAGCAGTGGTTGATGCTCCTTCAACCTCCCATCGGACCGTCTTGAGGAAGTGGTAGTATAGGTGCACCCAGCGCCTAACCTGGTAAATTCGTTCCCTCTTTTCTCTTTCTTCATTTTTATTTTGTATATATAGCTTTTGCTCTTTCTTATTTATATTTTGCTTTTGTGTAGTTATTTGTGTAGATTTCTTTATTTTGTATATATATGTGTGTTTGTTGGTAGTTGTAACTCCTTGGCTCCTAATGAGAACATTACAAAATTTAGGTTGGGGGGTGGGAAGTCATATATCCTATGCATATTTTTGTGAAAAATTTTCACTTTTGTATAGTTTTTCTTTTTGGCTTTGGGGAAGCTTCGTACTATTATGATTAGCTTAAATCCCATGTACTTTGACTATTAGCTTGTATAGGAATGTGATGTGCATGATAGATCTTCATCCTCAGCGTGTCATTCTAGGCCCTAATTCTAATCCCAATTGTTCAGTATCAATGTGTAATCCTATCCTTATCTATACCATCATCATTAGCTTAGGGTCTTAGTCTTCTATAATTGGTTCTCCCGCTTGTTTTGTACACGGTTACTTTGGTGTTTGTTTGCATTTCAAGAAAAAAAATGAAAACAAACAAGAGAAAAAAAATTTAAAAAAAATAAAATTTGGAATGACAAGTATTCATTTGAGGCATGCGCTACTGGGTGTTACCCTTTGAGGTAATACTGCTACTAGGTGTTATCCTTTAAGGCAATAATGCTGCTGGGAAAGCTTGCTTCTTGTGTTAACAACCCAATAATCTAGCATGTGTCAGTCAGGTGGGAACGACTTTGATTTTGGTAGCTTAAGTCCTAATATGATGATACACTTACATACTAAACACTAGGATCGATTCCAAGTTTTGATGTACAGTGGGGTGAAAAGTTGGTGCTTTGATGTCATGTATGTGGATAGAGAGTTTTGATATGTACACTCTGTTTATACACAGGCTAATATCTTTGTTGCATTGGTGATTCAGTTGATTAGAATGTGTATAGTCTTCCCCTTGTATAAATATTTGTGTCTTGTTTGTATATCTGTTTTGTTTTCTTTATTTTCCTTTCTCCTTCTCCACTTGTTTTCCTTTTTCAAGATTTTGTGGGTATATCTTTTGCAAACTCTCACGAGACCTTACTCATCCACTTGGGGGAATCAAGGGGTTCAAAGGGCTTGTTGCATATGCTAAATGCAATCGTGATTCCTACGAACGTGATTTAGGTTCTTAAGTTAGTTTTTCTTTTATTTTGCTCGAGGACGAGCAAAAGATAGGTGTGGGGGTATTTGTTAGGCAATAAATTGTCGTATTTTACATGCCTCTTTCACCAACTTTTAGCTCGTATAATAATTTAATCTTTAGGATTTTTACTTGTTTTATTTACGTTTTGTAGGAAATAAATTCAAATGGAGCAAGTACCACGAAAAGGAGCGAAGACAGACAAAAACAGTGAAAGCAGGCAAGAAAGGGAGACGAGGGGGTCGAACCACCGCGCCAGAAAAATGGCACGGTGGGGCCCTACCACGTGGCACGGTTGTGCCCCTCCCCCGCCGCGCGCTCGCCCGATTTTCTATTTAAGTCTCATTCAGCGTTTTCGTTTGGGACCCCCTTGGGCTCTCCTTTAGTGAGTTTTTGGGAGTTTTTAGGTTAGGATTAGCTAATAAAAATCCCATTGGGGAATTAGATTAGGATTTGTCTTTGATTGTTTGGATTCAAACTTGTGGATTCTCAAGTTGATTCAATCAACATAAGTTTTCTCTTCTCATCCTCTCTTTATTTTGTATGTTTATGTTCATGTTTTGGTTTATATACTTTTGTAATGTTTATAGATTATAGTTGTGAATTTGAATTGTGATTAGCCTTGTGATGGCCAATTGATTGTTGTTAGACCTTTATCCCTCTTGTTCATGCTAGAATTTAATTGATTGTTGTTAGACCTTTGTCCCTCTTGTTCATGCTAGAATTTAAGGTTTTCTCTCACGCCCATGAAAATAGTCTTGTCGCTAGCTAGGATTTGGACATGAAAATAGTCTCTCATGTGGGTAGAGTGAATGGCTAGGATTGGGACATGAAAATAGTATCGTTGCTAGCTAGGTCAAAGGTTGTCAACCTAGAAGTTTAGTCGAACTAATCCTATGAAAATAGGTGATTAGAACAACTAGACTAGCCTATTGACCCTTGAGAGAGGGCTTGGGTGGCCTCAATGACGCAACCGATCAACCTCGAGTACTAGCATAAATTGGGAGGGTAATGGTTTTAACTTGATCAACTGGTTTATCTCAGGTTTAATCATAATCGCAATCCTTTGGTTATTTTAGTAGTTTAGTTATATTTTCTATTCCTTTAGTTTTGCCTAACTTAAGGCGCTTCAGTTGGCTCTAGTACTTAAAAACCCAACTCTGTGCGGACGATACCCCGAGTACTCAACGATGCACCTTGTACTTGGTGTTTATAAATATTAAAACTTTTTCCCTAACATTTGTTCCTATGCTGATTACTCATTATTTACCTATTGTAAGGGTACAACCTTTATGGCTCTTTTGGTTTATGTTGATGATATTGTGCTTACCGGCAATGATACTGAAGCCTGCAAAAACTTCAAGGTCTATTTAAATACATGCTTTAGTATTAAGGATTTATGGCCATTAAAATACTTTTTGGGCATTGAGATTGCACGAGGACCACAAGGTCTATTTCTATGTTAAAGAAAATATGTATTGGAAATTATCGATGAATGTGGCCTTCTAGGAGCAAAACCTATTGATTTTCCTGTAGAGGAGAATCATAAACTAGCCTTGGCATCTGGACGATTGATGGCAGATACTAGCAGATATCGAAGACTCACTGGCAGACTGATTTACCTCACCATAACCAGACCTGATCTTACCTACGCAGTTCATATTCTATTCCAATTTATGCAAGCTCCTAGAGAGGCACATATGGATGCTGCACGACATGTACTACACTATCTAAAAGGAACTACCGGGCAAGGAATTCTCTTGAGAGCGGACAGCAATCTACAGCTTGTAGGAAATTGTGACTCAGATTGGGGAGCATGTCACATCTCTCGCAAATCTCTCACAGGTTATTTTGTCATGCTTGGTGGATCACCCATCTCCTGGAGATGCAAGAAGCAGATCATAGTGTCTCGCTCCTCAACTGAAGCGGAATATCAATCCAAGGCCTTTGCAACAAGTGAATTGGTTTGGATAAGATCCTTTTGAGCATCCTTAGGTATTTTTCTCCCTTCTATGAAACTATTTTGTGACAGTCAAGCAGCACTGCATATCGCACGCAATCCAGTCTTTCATGAGAGAACGAAACATATTGAAATTGATTGCCACTTTGTTCGCGAAAAACTTGAAGCTGGCATTCTTACTCTCTCGCATGTTAGTACCAAACAACAACCTGTAGATATTTTCACCAAAGCACTTGAAAAAGCTCAGTTTCAATTTTTGAAGGGCAAGTTGGGCATTATCGACTTACATGCTCCAACTTGAGGGGGAGTGTTAGGAAAGACTTTGTCTTATTATTATTTGTGTATAATAATAGCTTTCCTATTCCTGGTAGTGTCCTAACCTTGGTGTAATTGTGATATAACTTAGCCTCCAAGCTAAGGTAGAGCAACCGTGGGTTGCAAACATTCAAGCCAAGCATTTATAAATTGCGACTGAGTATTGTTAATGAAAGCAAGGGAAGAACAGAACCGAGGTGCAAGAGCAACTTCCAGTTTATACCAAATAATTTTGTTTTTCTACACATGTGGTAATGAAATGATCTAGTTTCTTACCGAAATTAATTTTTTTCAAAAACCCTTGATAATCAAGTTAATATGTCGAGTAAAGTAGTCTATGCTAGGTTTATGCTATCATTTTGATACAAAATTTTTAAAGTCGATAATTAAATTACCCCGATTGAAAAAGTTGGATATGAATCAAATCATCAGAGGTTCTCCTTTCAGATTTAAAATTTGACAATTCATTATATTTAAATTAAAAATCAGATTTATTTTGAGTTTGGAAATATAGATGCAGCATCTTTAGTTTTTGTTGAACCAATTCGGATGCAAATGAATATGCAGAGCTAAGTTTGGATTAGATAAATGGCTCTAAACTCAAGGCATAAATATAATTCCAGTTCAATTCAAACACATAAAAATTTAGATTAAAAAAAAAACTACGAACAATTTGGATAGATATATTTTTTTTTACAAAATATAGTTAATTGAATTACTATTTTTTGCAGATGTTTATGGAGTTCTTTTATTCTTAAAAACATAATTTTCACTATTCCAAATGAAAAGCGAATTCTTATAATCGTTAATCTGATTTTATGAGCCCGATTCTGAGGATTCCGGACTTATGTAATCATGTTAATATTAAGTAATGAAATTTTCCCCTTTATTGATCTAAAAAAAAAAGGACACTGTGCAGATGCTATGGTGCTCCCAATATGATGTGATTTAACTAAATAAAAAATCTTACCATGAAAAATATGAGGATTTCATTGAAATATAATTTCTCTTTTTAAAAAATTCTTTTTGGTTGGGGGGGGGGGGGGCGGCATGCCCAATCCACATAATAGAACTGGTCCTGTGAGCTTTGTTGGTCATAGTATGCAATTTACACTAAAAGGACCCAAACATACTAGCAACCCTAAGTCTAATCCGATAACCACTTCAATAATTCAGTCAAAACCTAAATCCATTTTCAATCAAATTTTGGACATTTTTTCTATTCTGCCTTTAATTAGACTTTGAGGAGATTTTTAGCTCATCAATATGGACTGTCCAATGACATAAGATGATGGACAGGAATTTCTGTTAGGTCTCAAATTATCCAATAGTCAAAAGCTAAGAGCATTTGCAGTTTAAGTTTTAGTTTTTGGAACTTCAAGTGGAGGCCTACTCTTCCATATCATCGCAAGTTTCAAACTGTAGAACTCCTTTCCTTCACCTCTATATATTATATAACTTTGACTTACTTGGATTACCAAATAAAATATTTATTATGAACATCTGTCGTGGTCCTTCACAGCTGCCAATCTACGAGACACGTCGACTGCAACACAAGAAACTATAACACGGATTGGCGAAGCCGATCGCAATAACGCATGCCTAGCGGCTAGCGGACCGGATGCTCGAAGAGTCTGTACTTTTTGCTATGGTTACTTACCAATGTCGGATTGAAAGGAACAAGGTCGTATATCAAAATGTACATAGAGACTGTTTTGCAATTGTTGAAGAAAGTGGGAGACAGTTTATGAATAGATTCAAGCCCAACCCTAATTGGGCTGGGTGGGCCAGCCCAGGGGGAGAGCAATGAGAATGTGCGATGGCATTCATTACCCGATTCTCTGAACCCTGAGTAGCGCGCGGAAAATCAACGGTCTGAAGATACAAATACCTGTCCTTCAACAACCAGTTTTATTATTACTCAAACAGAATCATCTGAATTCCCCCCAAGAGAGAGAAAACCTTCAAGAAAACTACAAGAATTAAAAGGAGGAAATTCACCAATTACGCCTTCAACGTTCATTCATTCATCCAATTCTTTTGCTGCCACAAACTCATTTCTAAGAGAGTGAAAATGGATGTAATATTCGATTTGGTAGGTGGGAAACCATTCACCATCGAAGTAGGCATCTTAGACACAGTTCTTGAGATGAAGCAAAAGATTGAAAAGCACAAAGGCATACCGGTTGCTCACCAGGTTCTTGCTTTTGGAGGTGATCTGCTCCTTGATGACACTTGCAGCGTCAAGTCTTGTCTCATTGGCCCCGGTTCCCACATTCGACTCTACATTATGGACCAGTACCAACCTCTGCCTCCGTCTCCACATCCACCACAGCCTCAGCCTCAGCCTCAGCCTCATGTAACCATCACAGCAGAGTTAATTGTCAGAGTGCCCACAACATATTCTTTTGATTCTTTCATCGTCAACACTGCTGACTCTGCTTTGCCCCTCAAACAGATACTCCATCAGATCTATGGTCAGTCAGTCTCTTTGATCTCTATCAATCATTCTTTTATTATCTGGGTAAAAATCAAATTTAATTAGCAGTTGCTAGTCTAGGCTGTAATATAATACAAAGCAACACTAAATAATCAAAGCACCAATGTAATATTAAGCAATTCCTGGTAATCCATCAATATCAAAACAAAGGAAGTATTCTTGATCGCTTTCTTTTGAAGACGTTCCTCCTTTTATCTTGTAGGTGGTTGTTGGAAGTATTCTTGACCAATGACTACTTTCTTTTGAAAATGTCCCAATTTTATCTAATGCTAGCCACTTCGTGGAAATCTGGGCAACTAATCCGGTACCAAACAATTGTCAATAATCTGTGCACTAATGGGTACAATGCAGTTTGCGGGATAGATTACTGCTTGTAGTTGCTGATGACTTTCTTTGAAAATGTTTCTTGCAGGGTTTTCTACTGATATGCTGGGACTGTATGTGGATAGGATGTGTGAGCTGACAGGTGACAAGCCACTATATGAGTACGGGGTGTCAGAGGGGTCTGTGATCGAGGTCTTTGTCAGACCACCCCCGATTGCATCAAGCTCATCAGCTTCCAATAATAACACCATCCTGCTTGCATCAAGCTCGTCAGCTTTTAGCAATTTGCCATCCCGCCTTCCATCAAGCTCGTCAGGTTCCCACAAACTGAGAGTTCAGGTGCAGACCCCTACTAAAATGAGGGTGGATTTTGATGTTGATCCTACTGACAAAGTGCAGGTAATATTAGCACTCTTTTAACCGCTTTTTAAACCATCAATCTCACGTGACTTCATTCTTTCCATTTGGTTGTGATGATTTGTGTTTTTAAAACATCTAAAGATGCTAAGAGATAAGCTAGAGGCGCTGCAACAGATGCTGCACTTATGGCTTTCACCAGATGGGTGTCACTTCGAGTACAAGGAGATAGCGATGTACGAGGAAGAGACTTTTCTCTGGCACAATGTCTGCCAGGGTGATGAGATACAGATTGTCAATGGACCTGTCAGTTATGCAAGTGCTACCAAAATGAGGTTGAAGAGAGAAGAGACTTTCAATGGGACTGCCACTATTCGAAACAAGACCTACTGACACCAGGCAACTCATTCGCATACAATAAGGATTTTTTTGTTTCTGCCTCTTTTTCTTCTTAGCTTTGGGGGCGCGGGGGGAGTACCTTGCTTCAGGAGGATACAAAGTGGTTCCAGCCCTGCTTTTGCTTGTGCATAGTGGCTAGGATCTTTGTGCATGGAAGAGAAATGATCAATTGTTCACAGATCAAAAAGAAGCATTAGTTCTTGCAAGCATCCATTGCTTTCTCTCACAAGAAGAAAATAATCTTGAATTTTCCACCAAAAATCCTTTGGAGAACTTAATTCTAGACTGGAATGTACAGATTGTGCTTAAGGATGCCCAACAGATCAACAGACCATCACGCACAGCATGAACAAGATCTCCTCTGCCAGCAATAAACTTGAAATCTACACCATCATGTACATCAAGAATCAACAGACAATGTCATTGTACTGAAGGTTAAAGTTCTACAAATATCAAACACAAAGGAGAATTTCATGCGTAATTACATTAGGATGGAGTAAACCAATTCAGGGGGAAAATTATGCAAAACCCAGAAAAAATGGTACTGAAATTGTGGCATGCGCAGAAGTTTGTTAGAAGTGTACTACTCAGAGTTGGATACAAAAGTAATTAAGGAAGTCTAATTGCCCAGAAAAAGAGATAGAAAAAGAACAAGGAAGCTTACGTGAAATGATTGGTGGAAAACCAAGAGAAAATTGCACTGAGCATGGCATCAAACTTGAAATGCATACCCAGACCCGGAAAATTTGTAGTGTAAACTTGAAATGCATGATAATTTTATTTTGGATTTTTCATAAAAAGAAAAAGGCGACAAACATTTTGGAATGTAGAGAGTACTATTACTTAATCTCGTAAAAGTACATCCAATAATTGAATTGGTCCGGCTCAAAAACTTCCGATCAAATATCAACTTTTCATTCAAATTTAAAATTTGGACTGGACTATTGGTTATGTATATAATGAACGTCGAATTGGATATAAGTTTGGAAATTTAGATGTAACATGTCTAAATTTTACGAGTTAATTTAAATTTAGACAAATTTGCACAACTAAGTCCATGTAGGCAAGTGGGTCTAAATTGGACTTAATAAACAATTTGAATCCAAAATATACAAAAATATCAATAAAAAAAATATTGGCAAACCCAATAATTGGGTCAAAATATCGAATAATCTGGTATGTGTCTGGATAAACATACATTTCAGCTACAAAATCTTTGAAATCCAAATCACAAATATTTGAATCCAATAATTGAATTGCCGCAATTGAACAAATTTCAATCTGATTGCAAGTTTTCTTTTCATAACTTAAAATTTGACAATTAGACGACATATCTGAATTAAACATTAGGTTAATTCAACTGGTTGCAAATTTAGAGGCGGGTTGCGCAGATGCTGTGAATCAATTTGGATGTAGACAAATTTTGTGCAACTAAGTGCACATAGAAAAGCACAGTTACAGTTAAATCACGAATATAATTCCGATTCTGATGCGTAAAAATATGGATTGTTGTAAAGATGCCAATTATTAAGTAGCCAAAGGCCTCAATACAGTCAAATTAAGACATCAAAGCAATTAGGCCCGTGTTTGGATCAAAATTTAACTGAGGTACAACATCTTTGAAAAGTACAATCAAATCAAATTTAGACAACCAGATGCATTAATTAGACATTCAAGTATAGTTCTAGCTTTAGGCTCAAGTTGAACGAACTAAAAATCTGCGCTGGACTTGGGTCTTAGTACCCTTTCCGGCGGGTAGTACAGACTCAATTTGACTGAGAATCATATTGACCTAACCCTAGATTTTGCCTGTCCTAGAAGACACTACATACTTGAGAGGATACTACTACTTTTCAAATGGGTCATTGAGTGATTATGGTGGACTACTTTCATTAACTTATTCCAAACACTGGTTTAGGTTTAGTAAACCACAACCTCATTTGATCTAGGATAATCATCATCATGTCAAGTGAGAGCTAGCTAGCTCAACCCTTTGATTAAATAGACCGACTAGGGTCAATGAATAAAATCATCATAAGTACATCAATGGAAACTACATTGAATGAACATTAAAGATTATGTTCTTAAGTATGTGCATTGCTGCAATCATATAT
>JACYFF010031957.1:107291282-107319690 GCA_017589665.1 Selenicereus undatus | reverse complement strand
ATATAAAAGTTTGTTCTAACGTTGCTGTTGCGATACGTGTCCTCCAAAGCATTGATTAAAATTTTATTCAAAAATAAAAATTTAAACAATATGAGATTTAAGGTCATCGTAATGAATAGTATCTTTTCAATTAATTCAATGAAGAATAAAGGAAATAAATTACAGACAAGTTTATACTATTATTTCTAACAATTTAAATTATAGGATCAATTATATTTCTAAAACTATTTAGCTAAAATTTTAAAACAAACTCTATGTAGCATGGATTTAAAGGCCAATTGTTTACAATTTGTGGCACTAAAAGAATTGTAGAATTTTGGAAACAATAAAGAGGCTTAAGCTAATTTAGCTCTCCCTCCGCCATTTGTATGAGACAATTTTGTACGTTTTGATGATATAAACCTCTGCTTATTAATTACCCAAGCAAAAAAAAAAGGAATATCACGTATATATTTTAAAATTCAAACTCCCCATTCAAATGTATATTTTTTTTTCTATAAGGATAAGCGAGTCCAACCCACTAGCCCCTATCTCAGGAGCACCCAGTGGACCTGAACAAGAAGGGGAATGTCAAAACTCATACTAAAGCCTAGACCCACAAACCTTTCACACACAGTTGCACAAAGGTAGAATTATACCCCAAAACTTTAACCCGGGTGGGGGGAGAACTTGTAGAGTGTTGGCCACCTGGCCAACTCCTCTTCAACCCCCATTCAAATATGTAACTACTAGAGAAGTCTAAAGACTATGCAGGATTAAATCATAATTCACGAATCCACAACATTATTTCAATTTATTAGAATATATAGATAAAGCTGCATGATATGAGATATATTTAATAACTAATTTTTTTTCAATGTAGATTCAAAGTCAAATCAAAACTATCATCACTTTAGTATTTCTATGAAATTTTAATCAGAAGTTTGGATTGAGGGAGGGGGGAGGCTTTTCAACCTCGAATATAATATATAGATGTCACAATCTATTTGGAATAAGTTACTTTCCGTTTTGAGAGAATGATTTAGATTTGAATTCATCATCTATTATACCAGCTCTTTCCCTCAATAATAGGGTGAGTTTCTTGCTGCCCCAGAATTGATTTATTTAAGAAGTATACTTTTCACGTACCTTTTGATTATGTAAATTGTTCTTTATCCTTTCGAGTTTAATTATTCTTACTAGGATCATTTGACAATGAAATTTCCTATCGCTCTATAAAGATGGTATTTCTTTCAAGTCTAATCTTTCTTATCAAGTAGGTGTATAACATATTGATTATAATGTAACTCGTTGACATTCATCGAAGATGCGTTGTTTGTGAGACACTTAGAATAAAAGTATGTTACAAATTTAGAGAATATTCATATTCTTACGATTATGGACCTGTTCGATTTCACAATAAGATATAGTTGTAAGTTATAAGAAAATATAAGCAGCTGTAAGAAGCTATAAATAGTTGTAAGAAGATGCAAAGAGCAGTAAAAAGATGTAAAAAGTTGTAAGAAGATATAAGGATAGATGTAAGGATTTGTTGAATGTTATAGAAAATCTATATGGGATATAAGAAGATGTAAAAAAATCTAAGGATTATGTTAAGAGTGTAAGGAGTAATAAAGAGATGTAAGAAACTGTAAGGAGATGTAAACTTGAAGCTAAATCCTCAAAAATGCAAAATAGAACCAAGTCTATATTTGCATACTTATTAAGTATCTATGCAAAGGTCAAAAGTGGGCCCAGTGGCCCAGTACCTCTGTAATCATCCATAAATCCATAACTAATGTGTTCAAATATGCAAGTGACTCCGTTAGTATGAATCGGCTCACAACTATGACCCAAACCTAGCTTGGCCATTGAACCATACTAGCCCGAACCACATGTAGATTTTGTCTGACCAATATAAAGTTTTTCAAAAGATTATTTGTTTGGAAACATTTGTACTATACAAACATGACAAAAATATTATTGTTCATATAAGAGTTATTAAAAATTTTTAATATTTTGTAATTTTTTATGAAAAAATTAGATGATTAGCCATATTTGATTCATGCTTTAACTCACATCACACCCAGCCACCTCAGCTCGAAGTTAGAAGCCCATTCCTTAGCGGTCTACAGAATTTTTGAACCCGTTTTTTGGGTCCTTTAACCTCTATTATCAAAATCCAACTACCTTTGACGCTTTGTTGGCCCATAAAAATATAGAGCGGTCCCCTTATAATTTTATCAATTCATAGTACTTGAACATGGACCTTACTTAAGGAGAATAAATATCAAATAACTACTATATTGATACCTCTGGTTTATGCGGATAATGCATAGCTTATTCAATTTTCATTGACTAATTATTCTTTGCCTTTTAAAAAACAAATTTGACTAAATCTCTGCGCCTATAATTTTTTTTTTTTTCCAACTATAACTTCAAATCAATATTGTTCATTACTCCATTTATCTACTTGTGGGGTTTTATTTTATTACATTTGGGTTACCCATTTTGCCTTCATAGCACTCGGAATCCAGGAGCCAAGTCACACTGCAAATGGGAATCTGTCATGGCGGGAAGTTAGCTGAGAAGTCGCCGTCATATAGAGACTGTTCTTCAACACCACAGAAGTTGGCTACTTTGACGCTGTTCTGGAGATCAAGCAAAAAATTCACTAAGCCATTGACAATCTGGTCTCGATAATCAAAGCATCACTGCAATATCAAGCAATTCTGGATGACCTGGACAAAAATATCAATCCAAATAACTAATCTTGATCATTTATGTGAAAATGTCTCTAATCTTATGTTGTGAACGGCTGTTGATAAATTGGGTAATAGCCTAATGCTAACCTGTTGTGGACAGTTTGGTTAATTAACCTGATACTAAACAGTTGTGGCTGATTTGGGAGTTAACCTGTAATATACTGTTGGGGCGATTATGCTGTGATTACGGTGAGATTATGGTGACTGTTACCTTTGGTCAACATATACAAATTCATGGATTACAAGATTGATTGCTTCCTTTGATACTTTTCTTCTAAAAACACTTCTTACTGGGCTTCCTACTAATAGGCTGGAACTATACCTTGCTAGAAAAATTGAGCTGCAGGATGACAAAGTGCTAAGTGCTTAAGTGAGTACAGGCTCTCAGATGGGAGCTCTGCCCCAGTTTGGCACATCAGCTTCCAAGAAACTGAAGATTAAGGTGAGCTGGTGTAAAAAAAGGTTGACTTGGGAAATTTACTCCGGCTAACAAAGCGCAGGTAAATTTGCCACTCTTTTCAGCTAATATGATTTCGTTCTTACATTTGGATCGTGAGGAGCACTGTCTTTGAAAACATCTAAAAGTGCTAAGTGTCACAAGCCGAGTTTCCAAAGAGTTCTAGAACATTTCAAAATCCTTCAGAATGCTCTAGAATCTTCTAGAATATGCTAGAACGTTTTAGGATATTCTAGAATCTTCTGGATCACTCTAGATACTTCTAAACTGTTCTAGAACCTTCTAGAGTATTTAGGTCTTTGTGAAGTATTCTAGAGCTTTCTAGGTTGTACTAGAATGCTCTCTAAAAATGTTCTACACTATTCTACATGTGTGTAGTGTGTAGAATATTTATGTAGAACATTCTGGATGTGTAATAACAGCCGCAGGATTTAATAGATCCTTACTTTCCATTAAAGAGGTGGATGTGTATATATATATTCCAAAGGGGGCTCATTTGTACATTAAGTAATTGAAAGCATTCCAAGTGCAATACAAAGCACCATCCCAAACTCTCTCTCTAAATTCTCTTTGAATGTGTGTGCATGTGCTGAGCTTCTCAAGTATAAGTTAAGCATCACTTAAAGCTTACTAGACTACTAAAGAAGGGTACCGAATCAGTTTGCTAGCACCACAAAGGTTTGAGTTTGCGTGAATTATCAACCGTGACAATTGGTATCAGAGCCTACTTGTTTGGGAGATCATGACTTCAAGTGTGATCGATACCAACCCTTAACTAGGTGACAAGAAGAGCAAGGACAAGACCGAGGATGTGATGGTCCTTGTGGAGGATAGGCTTGCGAAGTTCACCACCGACATGTCCACCCTAACGGGTAGGGCCGAGGACATGGATAAACACATCGAGGAGCCCGAGTCCATGGGGGACATGGATGAGCTTCGTAGGGAGATGTAAGTGGCTATGAGCTCCATGGTAGCCGACATCCATAAGGAAACCTGAGTCCTTCAAGCATCCAGGACCGCCAAGGATGGCGAACTCCAAGCTTATAAGGCTAAGGCTGTGGCGTACAAGGCAAGGATCAAGGCCCTTGAAGCCCAACTTAAGGTATGCACGGCCGCAGTGGACAATGGTGGGTCTGGCCAAGTATCCACAACTCCAAAGGAGAAAGCACCAAGACCTCCTGCCTTCCTCAGGGCCAGGAGTGCAAGGGTAACTTCTTGTGGGGATTCGAAGCCTACTTTAGGGTAATAGGCATCAAGCATGATGCTCAAACAGTATGCAATGCTACCTTCTCTGTTAAAGATATTGCCTTAGGTTGGTGACGTCGCAAGTGTCACGATGTTAGGAGGGAATTCGATCCCATCAACACTTGAGACGGGTTCAAGAGGGAACTCAAGAAGTCGCTCTACCTAGAGAATGCTGAATATAAAGCTAGGGTCACGCTTTGTTACCTTCAACATAAGGATGGTCAAATTCAGAAGTATGTCAAGGAATTCCAAGAGCTACTCTTGGAGATTTTGAATATGGGAGAGCACGATGTTTTCTTCTATTTCCTTGATGACCTTCAGGGATGGGGCAAGATGGGGTTAAGGAGGCATTGCGTACAAGATCTCTCATCCTTAATTACCACGGCCAAGTCACTCATCGAGTTCAAATGGGATTTCTCGAAGTTACGAGGCAAGAAGACCCACGATGATAGTGATAGTAATGGAGACTGGGGCAAGTCTCCTAGGTGGGACAAGGGACAAGAAGGATGAGACTCCAAAGAAGGTCGCATGCTTCCTTTGCAATGGATCTCATTGGGTTTTCGAATATCTGAAGCGTGAGAAACCTGTCGCCCTTGTGATGGAGGAAGAGAGCAAGAAGAGGAAAAGC
This sequence comes from Selenicereus undatus, assembly GCA_017589665.1. Lineage (NCBI taxonomy): Eukaryota > Viridiplantae > Streptophyta > Magnoliopsida > Caryophyllales > Cactaceae > Selenicereus > Selenicereus undatus. Next base: position 107,314,616 of record JACYFF010031957.1, on the reverse strand, counting down.
ATATTGCCTCAATATCACTCCTAAGTGCCATCTAGACAAAGGTGGGGGAGCAATAAGATGGTCGCATGTATGTAAAGACTGAAGTTGGAGGTAAAAAACTCTAAGCTACGGTGGACACAGGAGCAGACACCGTGTACATGATGAAAGAACTCGCTGATGAGATTAGCTTACCTTAACAAAAGGAGAAGGACTATGCGAAGGGAGTTATTGCGAAGAATCTTCCAATCCATGAAGTTGCTGGACATCCAAGTTGGACTATGGAGACGTAAGGCTGACATAACCGTCACTCCTCTTGATGATCAAAACTTCTATCTAGGAATGGACTTCCTCGATAAGGTAAAAGTCATCATAGTTTCCCATGCTAGCACTCTGTTCATCACAGAAAACAGACAAGCTCATGCAATACCCATAAGATGGTGAGTTGAGAAGGAAAGGGTACTACCAACCCTTTGATTCACGAAGAGTAAGGAGGTAGGTCATTTATCCGCCCTTAAGAGGGATGAGGGGCCTGATAGTGTCATGCCTCCGACATTGCCTGGGAATTGGCAGGGAGGAAACAAGCTACAACGAGGACATGATGCAAGCGTGCAAAGGATCGATGTGTTGAGCACTTAAATGCAACATATCAACCCAGCTAAGTGAGAGGGGCACCCTGTGCGAGTAATTTAACCCCAGAATCGTGCATACAAAGACTCAAAGGCAACGAGGACGTTGCCTGATTGGGTGGGGAAGAATGTCATGAGCCAAGTTGATACATACAAAAAGGCATCCCGGTTGTTTTAGTTGTGCTTTCACTTGTGCCTAGTTGGCTATTTGCACATGGTAGCTAGCTGCAATTCTAGTTTCATAGAAGAGACTAGAGATAGAATTAGAAAGTTCAATATCCATAAAATCATCTTGCCCATAGTCAGTGGATTAGCTAACATACCCTTTCGTTGGCACAATCTGATGCCTTTAGTTTTCTAGTGTTACCTTCTTTGCAGTTTTAAGACAGCAGGAAATGCCCTTCCACTTGTCCTTTTCGCCTCTTTCTCCTTAATCTTCAATGTGCTGAGGACTTGGGGTTGCTTATTTGCATATTTTTGGAGGAATATCCTCAAATCAACAGCTAACAGAAAGAAGCATTAGTTATCAAGCATCAAATTACACTCCTTTCACACGAATGGGAAAACCTTTTCTTAATTCTTTGCTAGAATTATGCAATAAAAATTTTGAGTTTTAATTACATCAATACACAATACTGCTAAAATGGAAAACAACAAAGAATAATGTGATAAGAGCCTAAGCACTTCCTAGGACATAGTCCCATAAGACGCTCCATACCCTAATAGTCTTTGATCTTTAGCATTGCGTGAAGAACACAACCCTCAGTAGACAGTATCTCTGCTAGCCCAAATTTGCAAAGAATTAACTGTTGAACAAATTTATACCTTTGAGGGGCTTCTATAATCACTTGCAACCTCAAGTTACTAAATCTCACTCAAGAAAAATATGCATTCCATTGCTTCGTCATTGTCATTGGGACTCTATACTATGTGTTCAACATTTGAAGTATTGTGGACATATGTTCTTGTTGACTCTCTACGAATTAAAAAGTACATGATTTTGCAACGAATTACTAAATAAATATAGGCTAAGAAAATAAGATAGAAAGAATCATGGTAAATGAATTTGATTTGATCTCATAATATAATTTCTAAGATTATTTCTTGAATAACAAAGTTTGGATTTAAAATAATCTTTTATCAAAGCATAGGATAATATCTTGAGGCTAAAATTATCAAAGTTTGGATTTAAGATTATCATTTATCAAGTAATATATCAATCTCAAGATATTATTTTAGACAATATCACTAGCAAATCAATTAAGCTGAAATCAAACTTAAATCCAAACTGTGATAATTTTAGCCTCAAGATTATCAACATAGGTAAACTATCAAAGTTTGGATTTAAAATTATCGAACTTTGTTATTCAAGAAATAATCTTGGAAATTATCAAATTATCAGCATGATTTTAGCCCTGGAAAAATCAATTAAGCTTCGATTTTAGCCTTGATATGATAACATTGTAGTCGTGCTTACAATAGTATATTACTTGGAAATGAATCACAAATTGATTCAACCATGCTGATTGATTTTTCCATGGCTAAAACTACGCCTAACATCATGCTAATATGCTTAATTGATTTGCTAGTGATATCTCCTGCTGAAGGCTAAAATCTTAAATGATCCCATCATATCATTTTTCATATCTATACTAATACATAATACTAGTCTTTTAATAACTATCATTTCCTAAATTCTCACTAACTTGAACTTTTCAACCGTTCGATTTACATAACAACAAATAGCAGTCGTTGATTTTAACACGTCAACCAAAAATAAATTAATCAGTCTAATACATATACCTATCCACGTTCCACGTAACTGGAAGTTTTCCCATCTCTCTCTTCTTTTCTCTCTCTCTCGTCCCCCCACCCCTCTCTCTCCTCACCATATGCCTAGAAATTACCAAGAATAAATTAATCAACTAACACAGTCTACTCCCAATAAAGAATAAGCGAGCCATCTAATTTTCTTGTCTATTCTTTATTTGCAGTCTGTTCTCGCAGGCGTGCCCTTGATATTGATATTTGTTGAGGTTAGTTTGTCATATTTTTGTATTCATTACGTTCGTGTATCCTTCTTTGTTTCTATTCCATTGCTTTAAAATTTCCTTGTGGGAATAATATACATATATTGTTTATTAATATTTTGGCTACTATTATGCACATATTTCACCAATGTATGAAGTATGGTATGTGTTATAAAAAATATGTCGATTTTAACATGAGAACTTTCACCTGTCTATACAAATAACCCATTGTATACATCTCCGCATGAATTAAAACCAAGATTTGATATACATACTATACTTACCTTTGGTTAAGATGGAAAAGCTAAAAATCAACATTAAGAGAATAATAATTTCACGTACAAACATTGCCACAATATTTACGATGTAAATAATATATGTACATAATTAGTAATTACTATACTTAATATAAATAATATATGTATATAATTATTATACCACGTATTTGGTTATTACAAATTGTTTACTTACATTATTTATACTTACATATCAAGAAAATTAAAAACACCCTTTACATTATCAAACTTTGAGACACTCCTACAATTCCTTCAATGAATGGTACGTCCTTTGTGAAATAAGAGGCAGTATTCTCAATATTTTGCATAGTTCATTTCCTAAATATTATATACACAAACCATAATGTACAACATAATGGAACCTAAAAGAGCATGAAATTGAGGAAACTTCTACACAAAATCATACTATAGGAGTCATATTTTGACAAGCAGTCAGATACATTTACATACCAAGCAAATTAAAGACACCCTCTACATTGTCAAACTTTGTGACTCTCATAAAATTGCTTCAATGAATAATTAGTCCTTTGTCAAACAAGAGGTAGTATAATTTTCCTTTGATTTTATCCCCAAATACACATTTTTCGTCAAATTCTCAATATTTTGCATAGTTCATTTCCTAAATATTAAATACACAAAAAATAATGTACAACACAATGGAACCTAAAAGAGCATGAAATCGAGGAAACTTCTATACAAAAACATACTATGTGAGTCACACTTTGACAACCAGTTAGATACATTTACATACCAAGCAGATTAAAAACACCATTTACATTATCAAACTTTGTGACACTCATAAAATTCCTTCACAAATCTATACAAAATCATATTGTATAGGGGGAAAATATGTTACTAAATAGTCTATGCATGCAACTACATCTGCTTCACTGAACAATAAAATGATGAACTTTTACCTAATAACACACATAATTTTTTTGAAGTAGTGATGGAAACTCCAAGTGGAAGTGGTGAGAGCACTGTAAATAAGCTTCAAGCTACTCTTGCTCAACAAAACGCAAGATGGAGGTTATTTACTCTGCGTAATCCAAATCACACACAATCGCAATTCATTGCGGAGCGCGAACGCTATTAGTCGCAATCTAGAGAAATCCAACTAACAATTGCACGTAGCACTCCACCTGCAAGAAGGTTCTTAAGCCATTTGAATTTCACGAGAACTTTAGTTTCTTGTGGCCACTGTCGAGCGACCATGTGGTTGGATGAGAGAGTTGCAAGAGGTAGTGTGTCACACCCTCAATTCATGATATGTTGTCAAAGTGGACGTGTTATGTTGTCGACATTGCCCCCACCTCCTCCACTACTAAACACATTGTTGAATCAACTTAATTTTCTTGATAATATAAGGATGCATAACTCCATGTTATCATTCACATCAATGGGTGGAGCTATCGACTACTCTGTGATAGATGGCCATGATCTTTACTCCTTCAGAATAAGTGGAAATAATTATTACCAAATTGGTTCATTACTCCCTGCAAAAGGACTGCGACCTAAATTTGCTCAGCTATATATCTATGACACGCATGACGAAGTGTAAAATAGATGTCGAGCTTTAAACGGTCAACAAAGTATACGGGGAGTTGATGAGGAAACATTACAGGCTTTACAACGTATGCTTGATGTTCTGAACCCTTATGTGAAGGTTTTTCGCAATGCACGTGATATCTTCGAGGATGATGATGTGATTAATTTAAGCATTCGCATTAGTAAAGCACGTCCTGGAAGAAAATACACACTACCCACTACGGATGAAGTTGCAACTCTTAAAGTCGGGGGTGACGTTGGAGGTGAAGAGCATCGAGATATTATTGTTCGAAAAATTGGCGGAAATTTACAGCGAGTATATGAAACGCAACCATCGTATATGCCCCTTCAATACCCACTCCTATTTCCTTATGGAACAGATGATTGGTCAGCTTACATTCCATGTGTGGGGAGATCAAGTAGTAATTGAGTAATGATGACAATGAGAGAATTTTATGCACTCCTCATACAATATAGGCTTGACGAAGGAAACATTTTACTTCGATGCGGCATATTGTTCCTTCAATTTACTATGGATTGTTATGCTGCGACTGAGGCTTGGAGGTTACTATATATAAAAAATCACCAAAGCACACTGCGAGCAGAATTATACAACAGCTTGCAAGATGCTATTACTGCTGGTGAAAATGATGCCCATGAAGTGGGAAAAAGGTTAATACTACCTCCATCATTCACAGGTGGGCCACACTATATGGGACAACATTTTTTGGACGCAATGGCCATCTGCAATCAAATGGGCTATCCAGATTTTTTTTATCACATTCACCTGCAATCCTAATTGGCCAGAAATCCAAGAAGCTCTATCACAACAACTAGACCAATATGCGAAGTACCGACCAGACATTGTTGCTCGAGTATTTCTCTTAAGGCTAAAAGAGCTAAAACGAGACTTCAAGGAGAGAAATCTTTTCGACAAAGTTATTGCAGGTAATGTTGTCAGCTAAGTATGTCATGTATTTAGCAGATTATTAAATCTCTATCTTACTTTATTTATTGGCATTTATTTTAATCCTCATAAATACTCATCTATTACATGTGTAGATATACATGTTATTGAATTCCAGAAATGGGGATTACCAGATGCCCATATATTATTAACCCTTGGAAGTGAGGACAAGCCTATGTGCACTGAAGACATCGATCGTATTTATGATCTGTGTATCAAATATGATGCACATATTAATGTTAAGCGGTGTGCACAAAAGAAGGTCATTAAGTACCTTCACAAATACATGCATAAGGGAGCTGATAGAGCTACCATATTGATCGAAGACAATGTCCAGAATCCCCAACAGGGGATTGGTCCTCCTAACTATGAACACGTCAACGAGATTAAACAATACTTGGATTGTCGTTATGTGTCACCAATGGATGCTGTTTGGAGAATATTTGAATTTGAGATCACGCAACGTTATCTGTCAGTTGAACTATTGCACTACCACTTGCCGGGATAACAACATGTTATATTCAATGATCACGATCGACTTCATAGGGTTGTGGAAGAAGGAGCACAGAGGGTTACTATGCTCATAGGTTGGTTCATTGCGAATATTAAAGATACTGAAGCAAGACGTTATACTTATGCAACATTCCCATCTTATTATGTATGGAATAAAGGAATGAGGAAATGGACTAAAAGAAAATAAAGGGTATACATTGGCCGGTTGCCCTATGCTCACCCAAACATGGGCGAGAGATACTATCTTTGAATGTTGTTGTACATTGTTCAGGGAGCTACATCGTATGAAGATTTAAGAACTGTCAATGGCATATTATATTCAACTTTTAAGGAAGCTTGCTTGGCACAAGGGTTGGTTGATGATGCTAATGAGTGGCATGAGGCACTAGGAGAAGCATCATTATGGGCAACAGGGGCTAAACTTCGTAGTATGTTCTGTTCAATGCTTATGTTCTCCGAAGTGTCTGACCCCCATCAATTGTGGGAACAATATTGGGAAAACCTTACTGATGATTTATAAAGACGAATGGAGAGGGATCTCAGAGACCATAGTTTACAGATTACTATGGAACAACGACAGGACCTTGGACTTTATGAAATTGAGATGATTTTGAATAAAAATGGCAAATCATTAAGGGCCTATCCTCCTATATATGCCTTTGCCATCACCTAATCTGATGCATCAACTTGGTAACAAACTTATTAGAGAACAACTTGATTATGATCAAGAACAAGAGAAACACAACCTGCAAATGTTGCTACCAACATTGAATTCAGATTAAATGCGAGTTTTCCACTCAGCTATTCATGCAGATGAACATGGAGGAGGAGGTTGTTTCTTTATTTATGGCAGTGGGGGAACTGGAAAAACATATCTTTAGAAAACTATCGTAACACAATTTAGGTCAAAAGGCTAGATAGTGCTTTCCATGACATCCTCTGGAATAGCTGCATTATTACTACCCTTTGGAAAAACAGCTTATTCGATGTTTAAGATACCAATTGATGCAGATGAGACATCCACATGCTCCATTTCTAAACAGTCTAAATTAGCACATCTAATTAGGGAAACATCACTTATCATATAGGATGAGGCTCCCATGACCCATCACTATACGGTAGAAGAAGTTGAACGGTCTTTACGAGATCTATGCAATAAGAACCAACTATTTGGGGGGGGGGAAATGGTCATTTTTGGAGGTGATTTCAGGCAGATACTTCCTGTTGTTACAAAGGGTAGTAGAGTCGATATCGTTGAATCTTCAATATCAAGGGCAACCTTTTGGTCGTACTGCAATATTCAACATCTTAGAACCAACATGTGCCTTATGCATTCAAATTTAAGTGACAATGACCTTGAGCGGTTGCGAAGTTTTGCAGAATGGACTTTGAATGTGGGTAATGGTCGTGTGCAAGGATACTCATTCTTAGGTGGTAGTGAACTAGATTGGATAGAGATTCCTAAAGAATTTCTCATTAAGAATGACAACAACGGCCTCACGAACTTGATCGAATTTGTGTATCCAGGTTTAGTGGAAAGATGCAGAAACGAGTCATACTTTCAGGACCGTTGTATATTGGCCCCTTAAACACTTATGTGGATGAAATAAATTCCAAGATTCTATCAATGGTTCTCGGTTGTAGCCATACATACTTAAGTTCTAACACCTTCCTACCAACTAACATTGATTCCGTTATTGATGACATTAATCCACCAGAGATGCTACATGGTATGAACTTTTTAGGATTCCCGAGCCATGAAATTCAATTGAAATTTGGTGTCTCTATTGTTCTACTAAGAAATCTTGACCCATCAATTGGGTTATGCAATGGCACTCGCTTGATTATAGAAAGACTTGGTAGTAAGGTTGTCCAAGCTAAAATCTTGACCAGAAGAAATATCGGGCAAGTGGTGACTATCCCACGGGTTGACTTGAGTCCTTTAGCTAAGGACTTGTCGTTTGCCTTAAAAAAGAGACAATTCCCTTTGAAATTGGGTTTTGCAATGACAATTAATAAAAGTCAAGGTCTAACGTTATAGTATGTAGGAGTTTATCTTCCAAAACCTGTGTTCTCCCATGGTCAACTATATGTAGCTATCTCTTGCGTCACCTGCCCTTCAGGGCTAGAGTTCTTAATTTGCAACAGAAGGGATGTGCCTCACAACATGACTAAAAATATTGTCTACCATGAAGTATTTAATGACATTCCTGATGCTTGGTTAGTCCCTTCTAATCATATAACAATGGTGTTTTTTGCATTACTATTATTTCCTTCACTATCATGATGTGTTTACTACATTATATTATACCAATCTATTTTCTTTTTTTATTTATGATTACAGATATGTCAGGTTTAGTACATACTTCTATGCCTATATGTGCCATCAACCCTAGCAATAGAGTTGTCACCCTAATTGTTCGCATCGTGCGATCAATGACGATTTGAGTATATGAGCAACGCACAATGTGGAAAGTTATATTCATGGATTATCAGGTATTGGTTTATTGCAGTTGCTAAAAATTTTCCCACCATGTACAAGTGTATTGCTTATCAATGCAGTTGATTGTTTTATGGTTTGATGAGATTTTCGCCAGTATAGAAGGAAATGCTAAAATTAACCGATAGAGATCTGTACTCGATGCTGGCAAAGTTTACTACATCTCCGGGCTTTTAGTTGATGATGCGACAGATGGAGAAAGGAATGTGGGCAACAATAATTTGAAGTTGGTTTTTACGCCGAGATCTAGACTTCTTGGTGTGGTTGAGGATTGTCCTGATATTCCTTACCAGCACCTACCACCTTGTGTGTCGTTCATTGATGTCCCTCGACGTCTACAAACACATGACAATGTTATAGGTACGTATAATTTACACGGTGAACTTAACTACCTATATTTCTATATGTATTTCCTCTCAAGTATCTATAACATTTTCATTTCCTTGTGTTGTTTAGACATCATCGGCATGGTAGTGGCAATATCTCCTTTAGAAACGACAAGGAACAGGGGCACTGCAAGATGTGAATTATTACTTTCTAATGTGCAGTATGTATTTCCATTAGTATAGATTTTTCCTTATCTATTAACGCATGTTGCTCTGCTTAATATGACTACATCTAATTCTTATATGTAGGATGCACCCATTAAGGCTAACTGTATGGGGAGATTTCGCAGAAGTTGAGGGCACCCATCTTCAGCAACATTTGGGTACTGAAAATATACTTCTTGCTTCCAAAGTGAATGTTAGAGATTATCAAGGTACCATCACATCCAATTGATATAGTTTCACCCATCAAATTGTTTAACATCACTATGATGGTATACTTTATTAATATGTTTTCCCCCATATAATATACTTTTAGGAATATCGGTTTCTACTTTACCAATTAGTAGATTGCTAATTAACCCGGACATTCAAGCAACAAAAGACTTTGAAGGATGGTATATACAACCAATAACCTTAGTTTTAATTTCCATTTCCATTACAAGTTATAAACACTTGATCGCACATATGTTACCCTCCTTACATGTATTAGGTTACGTTCCCTGGCACTAGGGGTGTGATGACCCATTTTTATTTCATGCGTAAGAGAACATTACGTATGTACAACCTGGAGAAGTTGTTCACCGCTCAGAGGATTAGATTATATGAATATGCATCTACGCGAAGTGTAAGCTAGAAATTTCCCTTGCAAATGTAACTTTATGCTTACATATATTCTTTTAACAAAACATAATCTTTACAGTTCACAATATGCATGTCAGATATTGCCAACTTTTTGCATACGTCATTGAAAGTCACCAGTTGACTTATGATGCCTGCACTAATTGTATAAAAAGTTATCACTCTTACGTATTCGTTCTGAATGTACCTTACTGTACATGTCAATCTCCAAATTTGACACAAAAGAGGTTTGCGTACTTGATTGCCTATTGTTATGTAGTTTGTTCTACTTTTCCAAATACATGTTTGCATTATTATAACCGTCCTGTGCTATTTAAAATTATAGGTATATCTTCAGAGCTCTCTTGCAAGATAATACAGATTGTAGAGAGTTTACTGTTCTTCATGAGGATGCTCGAATTCTTTTGCATACGATGACTGCCCAGTTGGATGTGTATGCAGCGCTGGTATTACAGTTTTCCCTACATATCACATTTAACACAGTTTATTCTTTTATGATTGACTATCCTAAGTTAATATTTTCTACAACCATATAATCATCTATCGCTTTATGCGATTATAGATGATTGTATAGGTCAATCATGGGTATTTATCATGGAGCCCCCGCGTCACTATGAAGTAGAAGTTCCTATCGCTTTTATTGCACCGGTTCATTGGGAGGAAGAGGTTTATTACTTACGAAAGACCAATGTTAGGTACACCAGGTAGATCACATGTAAATATAAAATTCAACCTCATCATTGTTATTCAAATTATTTCTAAAACTTTATTTCGTCTGTAGGTATATAAGGAAGAGGTGGATTCTTCGTCATTAGCGTAATAGATTAGCTGCACATCATGTTATTTGGCGTGTCTTTTGTCATAATCACTATCTACTATTTGTATCATACTATTATAGACCTTTTTCTAAGTCATTTGGCTTTTAGTTGTTCATCCCAATGGTTATATATGAAGTTGCTATCCACATATATTTTTCATTGATTATTCTATCATCTTTCCTAAATTATAATATTAACTATGTCTACAATGACTATCGGTTTATTACTTGCATAGTATATGTCACGAAATATCTATTTTAACATGCACTGTGCATAGCACGGGTCCAAACTATTACTTCTTAATATTATTGTAATACCCGCGTTCTTCATTTTTACGTTAAGCTGACTATCTCGCCTTATGGCATTATAAAATCATATTTTATTAACTATATAAGTTAAGTCATTATTGATGTGTTTGCGTGAACGATAATTTTATTAAAATGAATATTATTGTTGCTATTAATATTATTATTATTATTATTACTAATTTTGAAAATTTTTCGATGATTTTAATAAGCTTTAATAAGGGTTATTAAAGGTTACTAGATCGAGTAGAATCCCGAATAGGATTAGACTGTTAACCTTAGAATTAGTTTCGAGATTTGTTAAATCGAGCCTTGATATATTTGGAAACGAATCGACAAAAGATCGTATTATCAATTCGGATTTAGAATAAGGGGTACGAAATTAGACTAGTGGTGTTAATTACTAAGCAAGCTTGAAACCAAAAAAAAAAAGAGAAAAAGAAAAAAGAAAAGAGAAGAGATGAGTGGGGGCATTTTTGTAAATTGCGCATCGCCCCCCTTTCTTTCTGATGGCATGCGACCCCCCTCCCCGAGCTCACCTCTCTCTCTCTCTTTTTCTTATTCCTCATGCACTGCTCTCCATACACACAGCAATTGAAGCTCTAAAAAACTCTCGATTTCGCCTCACTCAGCACCAAATTCCTCATATTTCACCTTTCCTAGCATCAAACAAGCTCTCTGCTGCAAAGTTTGGGCAAAAATTCAAAGGTTATTGCCACGTTTATGGTCTGTTTGGGTGCTATTTCGAGGCTTTGAACGCATGCCCAAGCGTGGCCATGCAATCTAGCTTTTAGCTACATCAATTCTCCTATAAATTGGGTGTGAATTCGCTGCATCGAACAACCATCACAACCTTAAGTAAGTGAGTGAAATTCTGGTCAAATTTGGGGTTCGCATTGCTTGGTTTGTGCGTGGTTGCAGCAAGGGTAAGATTGGGGTTCTCAACCACCTAAGGTTGAGCCCAATAGCTGTTAATCGAGCCCTCCATCTTGGAATTGAGGTGGGTGTTTCACTCCTCCTAAATCATTACTAATTTCCAATGAATTTTACTGATTTTAGTTAGTGCATGTTTGAATCTGATATAGTAATCAGTATTTGAAGAATTTAGAACTGAAATTGGGTAATTACAATGATGAGCTGATTTCGGGATTCTTGCATGTTGAGTTGATGTGTGGTTTTATTAACCGGTCAGTTTGGAGATTTGTAGGACAAGCAAAATTATGTCATAAAGCTATTGTTGGTTTAGTTTATGTTTTGAAGGTTGCGTGCGAATGTTATGCCCATAGGATGCTAATCGGGCGATTGAGGTAATTGTAGAGCAAACAGAATTATGTCTAAAGGTTATTGCTAGATCAGTTTGGGTATGTTTATATTTTGTTTGTGGTAATTACATAAAAATGCTACGCCTATGAATGTTGGTTTGTGAACTAAACGATTGAATAATTGTGATACTGAACCCAATCGGTAGTTGGATGGCTTGGGGTTGAACTAATGAGAGTTTTTGAGGTTCTTTGTAGTCGGTGTTGTATGAGGAGAGAGCCTGGGTTGTGATTGATCACAATTGTGTGGATTGCGATGTCATGTGTGACTTATTGAGCAGATTCTGCCAAGTTGAATTATGAAGTGTTTGAATGTCTACGTGTGAGCCCCTCCCCTTCATGTCATTAAGCTTTATCATGTGTGTGAGTGTGAGATTTTGAAAAAGAAGGTTTTTTCGTGGTTGAAAATAAAAGTAGCCATAACTATTAGTGAATGATGGCCTATTTTTAACTATACGAATGCAGTTTTTAAGGCATTAAAGAATTTCAAAAAGGAGTGAGTTGCATGATAAATGATTTCGCTGTAAGATACAACAAACCTACTAGCCGCTATGGCCACAAGCTTTAAATGACTAAGATAACGTGCTTAGGGACAATAAGATGGAAGTGAACCTGCTAGAACGGGGGAATCCCTAGTCAAGGGAGTAGTCCCAGTAGTGGGAAACCCTAAAAGACCCTGACGAGCGTAAAGGTCCAATTAGTTGCCACCCTGGGAGTAAGAGCTTAGGATGAGCGATAGTCTCACTTGGGATTGAGAACACATCTTATCCAACCAGCACATTATGATGATCTTATGCCAAGAGTATTTTCCTAATAAATGAGAAAAGCAGTAGGCATTTTGCCATTTTAAGTATTTCAGGAAAAAAAAGATTTCAAGGGCCATTAGGAGGCTAGTTCGAATAAGATTTGAAAAGCTCATAAGAGTCACTATAGGGCCAGTACGAAAGAGATTTCTTTTAAAAGAACATGAGCCTCAGGAGGCTAAGTAATGTGTGGCTATATCCTTGTAATGCATCCAACATTTAAGTTTTCAAATGTGCATATTCAGTGAAAGAAAGTTCCTTGCATAATCTTTATTCCACGTATTTAAGCATCTCTCATAAGTGACTACACAGTCAAGGCATAAATCACGCATAGTGCCACATAGCCCAATGGTTGGGAGTTAGCCGACTTCCTTTGAAATTCTCTACCGTTTATTACGATAATAGTATTACTTAAATGCGTGGTATATGATTGTTATTGGTATTATTGTGTGCAACTGTTTTGATTTTAAGGAGTTGGGAAATACTCACTAAGCGTGTGTGGTTGCACATTCCATCACTACTTCCCATTTTCTCAAGTTTTCATTGTGACAGGTAGAAGTCAATTTACTTATGCCAAGTTGGGGTCTACCCTTGCTTTGAAAACGTGTAATGCGTGCACATATAGAAGTGGACTTACGTGTTAAACAATGTAATATAATGTATCCCTAGAGTTGTAAATGTATGCGAAAAAAGTGCTCTAGTTCATGTGATGCGTATTGTTTAGAAGTCGCTCTGCATGGCCATGCGAGTCAACCGTCTGATTAGTCAGTCACCATTGTTTAAGTTGTTTATTTTTGGGATGTAAAGCCCCAACACTCTGAGTATGTGATCCGTTGAGTTGTATATTTTATTTTCTTCTTTATTATTGAACTTTATTATTTTGTTGTACTTCGGGCGAGTGGCCCGTAGAGTTGTGTACTCCGGCATGTAATCGTTGAGCTTATTTTAGAGTTTTTTACGCTTCTGTTGATTGTATGGATTTAATGTAAGGCTTTAAGCCTGAGAAATGGTTAGTTTTAGGCGTAAGTTTGTCCATTTCGCCCTAGAATTTAAGTAAGAAATTAAGACATTATTAATGCTCCTAACCATAGGGGTTCGGGGTGTTACAATTATATCGTGGATTAGATATGTAAATATTTATATGATGCCTGCTATGTTTAACAATATCTTGAAGATCTAGTTAATGAAGAAAATAAAAGGATTTAATTGTATGTGATCATACTTGGCTTAATCAAGAATGATTGGCATGGAAAATATTCAAGAATGATTCAGGGCTATGGGCACAATCTATGAAAACCACGTATGTTAAGTCAAAAATCATGCATGATTTTTATAATTATTTCGAGTATATTATATATATTATTTCGTTTAATTGGTTTTGTTTTATATATTCTTCAGGGTTAGTATCAATTTAATAAAGATGAGAAGAGAGGACGTCGAAGCTCGGGAAATACACGTTTGGCTATAAAGACGGTCCAAAAATAAAAATTATGGAGAACATTATTTCCATAATTATTTAATTGGGCTAGGGTTTCAAAAGTTGAAGAGAGTTAGAAGTCTTGAGGGAGATAAGGAAGAGGGGAAGAAGAAAACCCTAAAGAAAGAATAAACCTTCTCCATGCTATATAATCCCACGGCTGAACCTCCTTCCGCACCATATACCACCATCTTCATCTCCTTCACGCCTAACACATCTTCATCATCATCAGTCGCTACCCTCTTTACGCTTCTTCTCTTCTTGCAACCCATCACCTTCTCCATCTCCTTCAATCAACACTCCACGCAACTCTTCAACCCTATTACCATCTCACCCCCTCCACGGCTTACCTTCACCATCGTCATCTATCTCCACTTCCTTCATCACGCAGCCAGACCATCATCATCAGCTTCTTCCTCTTCTCTAACCCCACACCTCACGCATCATACCTTCATCATCCTCATCACCATCTCCCTCTTGATCACCCATCATCACATCATCATCATCATCGCATCCATCATCACCGTCATAGTCGTGATCTCCATCATCATCATCATCGTCGAAGCTTCATCATCATCAACAGCCTCATCACGCAGATATCAACGTATAATTTTATTTTATTATTATTATTATTATTATTATTATTATTATTATTATTATTATTATTATTTTGTTAGTACCTTGTTTTATTTATTTTTGTGTTAGGTTTATTGTTAAACATGGAATATTTGAGTTATAATTGTAATTTTAATTTTAATATGAGTGAGTAATCTTTTTATGCTTAGTATAATCTTCTTGAAGCCATGCTAAATTAATTATTTTGAAACAAGTCATGTGTTTTAATGCTTAGTTGATTTTTATTCATGATTCTTTAGCGATTAGTATTAATCGTTTATGAAATTTATGTTAAATCGATTAGAATGCATGCTAGTTGATTAAATACAATTTCGATTGGTAGTTTAGAAGATTATAATACGTAAAAGTTATAATCTTTTAGGCCTAGGCATCACCCTAATTAATCATGGATGGCTCAAACCCATCTCTTTTAATTAGGTAATTGCTTTAGATCTTTATTAAATCGATTTGCTGGTAAATTGGTTACAAAGTGTTAAATGATGTTTTTCTAATTCTTAATGATCTAATTTGGTTAAATTTTTGCGCTGGTGTAAAGGTTATCAAATTAGTAGGGTTTATATTAGGGCTGGACCTAAGTAAACTAGGATCTAAGGAAAAACGGGGAAAAACTGCTGGTGTATATCTTCTACAGTTTAACTCATGAATAAAATTAACTTGTGTGTTAATGATAAATATTAATTTGCATGGTGGATTGAGATTATACTAAGTATCTTTCATAAATTTGATAATTTTTGATTATTATTTGTTGCGTAGAGTTAATTTGATTTGTTTGTTAATTCTTGTTTTATTTTTACTAGCTTAAATATAATTTCAATCAAACCCCCCCCCCAAGTATAGTATTTTAGGAGTGTCTAGGTATTTTTAGATAGCTTAGAGTTTGATTTTTGGAGTGGTTACACTTTTAGATTGAGTCTTAGTAATTAATTACCGGTTTATTTGAACTTAGACTAAAAATAGTTATATTTTTTATTTTTCGGTTTTAATTAATTCATAGGGTTTATAAAGTGTCCTAGTCTGCTCATATTCAATTTCGTGATTTTTGGAAATTATTTGATAATTTTTCAGATTTATTTTGCGAAATTGATATGTGCAGGTTTTTAGGCAATTAATTCTGAAATTTTCTATTTTTAATTTTAATTTACGATTATTAAGTATTTTTTGGTTCAGAAAGTTGTGTCCTAGAATTAGGGTGATTTTCTTAATTATTTTTGTATTTTTAGTCATCCAGATTATTTTATTTTTAATTTCAGATTCAATTTTCTGCTTGTTTATTCTGCAGTAAGTTTCTGATTTAATTTTCCTGAAATTAATCTGACAGTATTCTGAAGTTATAAACCTATCCAGCTTAAGTATAATATTTTAGGTTACTGCTTGATAATTTTAATATTTATTTTTCTGATTATTAGTTGCTGTTTTGAGTTTTTATTAAAATTTCAGTTACTATTCTGATTTTATTTTTCTGGAAATATTTTTACTGTTTTATTTCCAGAATATGATTCATAATATTTAGGAGAGTTATTAGGTCTTGTTCTAGATTTTTATTCATTAGATTTTAATTGTTTTAGAATTATTAAAATTAGACTTAACAAGTTGATTAGTAAAATCACTTAGGATTAAGCTAGCGATTTACAGCAATCTTTCCTCGTGGATCGATCCCTACTTCCCTACGCTATAAAAATTATATAATAACCGAAGTAGTAGTTAAATTTGTAGCCCTCGACAGGCTTTACAAATTTTGGCGCCGTTGCCAGGGAAAGAAAATTAAATAGCTAGTTTATTTCTATTTAATTTTACTACTTTCATTGTTTTGTTTTAACTTTATTATTTTATTTTGTAGGACTTCTTGTAGTGCATGAAATTAAGAAGTGGTATGGACACTGGGGAAGTCAGGGATCAATCATTGAAAGCTGAAATCAAAGAGAGTCAGCCTGACCCAATAAGTTTTAGGATTAAAGAGGTAAGCATGTCCACTCTACGAGAACTAGCTGCCCTTAACTTAGAAACCCAACCCATGTCTATCACTTATGCTGTTTTAGATAGACCTTTAAAATTAAACTCAGGATTTATTAATTTATTACCTAAGTTTCATGGATTGGCTGGAGAGGACCCCTATAGACACATTAGTGAGTTCCTTATTACCTGTTCTGCTATGGTGCCTGAAGGAATTCCTGATGACCAAATTAGACTAAGGGCCTTTCCTTTTTCTTTGCTTGGTAATGCTAAGGACTGGTTATATTATATGCCTGCTGGAGCTTTTTTTACATGGAATGCATTGCATAAATCGTTTCTAGAAAAGTTTTTTCCTGCATCCCGTATCGGATCTATTAGGAAAGAAATATGTGGAATCAAGCAAATAAATGGGAAAACTTTTTGTGAATACTGGGAAAGATTTAATAAACTATGTGTTAGTTGTCCTCAACATCAAATAACTGAACAGCTATTGATTCAATATTTTTATGAGGGTTTACTTCCTATGGATCATAATATGGTTGATGCTGCAAGTGGGGGGGCTCTGGTTAATAAAACCCCAGCTGGTGCTAGAAATCTATTTAATGTAATGGCCCAAAACACTCAATAGTTTGGTGCTAGAGATTCACAGGTAAAAAGGGTAAATAAGATAGGTTCTAGTTCATCTCTAGAGAATCAGTTATCTCACATTACTGCTATGTTAAACAAGATTGTTACTGGGGGTATTCAAAAGGCAGTAGTATGTGGTATTTGTTGTCCAGAGGGGCACTCTACTGATGCATGTCCTACTTTACAAGAGGGTAATGTTAATGCTCTTTACTCTAACCAAAATCAAAGGAGGTATGATCCTTATTCGAATACTTATAATGAAGGTTGGAGGGACCACCCTAACCTTAGGTATGGGCCTAAACCTAACCCACCTGGTTTTGACCAAACCTCTCGTCAACCTTCTAGTCAAGATAGGACTAATTTCCTCCTAGAGCAAGTCCTTAAGAAAATGGATGATAGGTTCCAGAGTATGGAAACCACCCTTAAGCAAGTTCAAGAAAGACAAACAGCGACTGACACCACAGTGAGCAACTTGCAAGCTCAATTGCAAAATAGGTTACCATCTCAACCTTACCCTAACCCCAAGGAGAATGTTAGTGTCATAACACTTAGAAATGGAAAAGAGTTAAAGGAACCTATAAAGAAGAGAGAAGTGGAACCTGAGTTGGAAGTAAAAGGGGATGAATCATAATTAAATACAGAGTCTAATCAAACTACTAAGGAAATAGGAGAGAAGAAAAAAGAACCTTATAAGCCCATTCCCCCTTTTCCTAGTAGATTTAGAAGCCCTACCTCAAAGGTAAATGAGGCCAACCAAGAGATCTTAGAGACATTTAGGAAGGTAGAGACCAACATACTTCTCCTTGATGCTATTAAACAGGTACCTCGTTATGCCAAGTTCTTAAAAGAGTTATGCACCACCAAGAGGAAGTTAGTTGGTAATGAGAAGATAAGTGTGGGGGAAAATGTGTCTGCTGTTTTTCAAAGAAAGCTTCCCCCTAAGTGTCAAGACCCTGGTGTGTTTTCTGTTCCTTGCAAGATAGGAAACATTTGCTTTGACAAAGCTATGCTTGATTTAGGTTCCTCTATTAATGTTATGCCTAGATCTGTTTATGACAAACTGAACCTAGGTGAATTAAAGAAAACAGGCATAGTGATTCAATTAGCTGATAGGAGCAACACTTACCCTGATGGAGTGTTAGAAGATGTTTTAGTTCAAGTCAATGAACTAGTATTTCCTGCTGACTTTTATGTAATGAACATGGGTGAAGCATGTCATGATATTCCCATTTTGCTTGGCAGGCCCTTTTTAAAAACTGTTAGAACTAAGATAGACGTGCATGAAGGAGCACTAACCATGGAATTTGATGGTGAGATTATTAAGTTCAATATTTTTGATGCCATGCGATTTCCTTCTGATGTTAACTACTTATATGCACTTGATGTTTTTGATGAGTTATCTCAAGATATTTATGACTTGTCCCATGAGGATGAGTTATTCACTGTGCTTACTAAGAGTCTTGATCATACTGAGTCTGAGAAAATGTCGTATCCTGTTAATGATAAGTTAGATGAAGTGATGAGTTCTTTATCTCATTTACAAAAGCATAATGGACCTAACAAACTTGAATTATCTGAAAAGCATGCTAAGTTACTTCCGTCGAGTATCTCACCCCCTACACTGGAATTGAAACCCTTACCTGAAAATTTAAAATATGCTTATTTAGGGGATAATGAGTCCTTGCCTGTAATTATCTCTAGTGCACTCACCTTGGATCAGGAAGAAAAACTTATTAAAGTGCTTAGAGAACACAGTGAGGCTTTAGGGTGGACTTTAGCAGACCTCAAAGGCCTTAGCCCTACCTTGTGCTCGCATACTATTACCTTAGAAAAAGATGCTAAGCCTAAGAGAGACCCTCAGAGGAGACTTAATCCACCCATGATGGAGGTAGTCCAAAAAGAAATTCTTAAGTGGTTAGATGCTGGGGTGATCTACCCCATTGCTGACTCTAAGTGGGTTAGCCCTATTCATGTGGTTCCTAAAAAGGGGGGGGGGGACAACAGTAGTGAAAAATAATGAAGGAGAATTGATACCTACTAGAATTCAAAGTGGTTGGAGAGTGTGTATTGACTATAGAAAGCTTAATAAGGCCACTAAGAAGGACCATTTCCCATTACCTTTCATGGACCAAATGTTAGAGAGACTAGCTGGGAGGTCACATTATTGTTTTTTGGATGGCTATTCAGGTTATATTCAGGTCCCCATAGCTCCTGCAGATCAGGAGAAGACTACCTTTACTTGTCCTTTTGGCACTTACGCTTTTAGACCTATGCCTTTTGGTTTATGTAATGCACCTGCTACCTTTCAAAGATGTATGATGAGTATCTTTTCTGATTTTATCACTAAGATTATGGAGGTTTTTATGGATGATTTTACTGTACATGGTGATTCATTTGATGAGTGCTTGCATCGTCTTACTCTTGTACTTAGACGTTGCATTGAAACCAATTTGGTCTTGAATTTTGAAAAGTGCCATTTCATGGTAAAGCATGGGGTAGTATTGGGACATGTAGTGTCATCGAGGGGATTAGAGGTAGATAGAGCTAAAGTTGACATCATCCAGTCTCTACCCTATCCAAAGTGTGTCAAAGATGTACGATCATTCTTAGGACATGTCGGGTTCTATAGGAGGTTCATCAAAGACTTTTCTAAGATTGCTTCTCCTTTATGTGCCTTGCTTGCTAAAGATGTCCCTTTTGATTTTAATGATTGCTGTATGAGGGCTTTTGATAAATTGAAGTTAACATTGACTTCCCCTCCAATTGTGCAACCCCCAAACTGGGCCTTACCTTTTGAGTTAATGTGTGATGCTAGTAATAAGGCAGTGGGGGCAGTTCTAGGTCAAAGAGTTGGGAAGGTATCTCATGTGATATATTATGCTTCTAGAACTCTTGATCCTGCACAATGTAACTACACCACTACAGAAAAGGAGATGTATGTTGTTGTTTTCGCTCTTGAAAAGTTTCGTCCTTATTTGTTGGGTGTTAAAGTTACTGTTTATTCTGATCATTCTGCTCTAAAACACTTATTGGAAAAGAAAGATTCTAAGCCCAGGCTAATTAGATGGATGTTATTATTGCAAGAATTTCAACTAGAGATTAGAGATAAGCCTGGGGCTAAGAATTTAGTTGCTGACCATTTGAGTAGATTGGAAACAGGGGAAAATGGTAGCCCTTTTACTGATTGTTTTCCTGATGAGACTTTGCATGCTATGACTAGTAGATTGCCTTGGTATGCTGATATTGTAAATTACATAGTCACCAAAACTTTTCCCATTGAGTTGACTAGAGCTGAAAAAGAGAAAATAAGAGCTCAATCCAAATATTATGTTTGGGATGAGCCATATTTATGGAAGTTTTGTGGTGACCAGATTATAAGGCGATGTGTAGATGACAGTGAAATTCATTCTATTCTGACCTCTGTCATTCTTCAGAAAGTGGGGGACACTTTGGACCTAAAAGAACAGCACATAAAGTGCTTGAGTGTGGTTTTTATTGGCCCACTATTTCTAGTGATGCTTATGAATTCTGTAAAAGATGTGAAGTGTGTCAAAAGACTGGAAACTTAACAAGGAGGAATCAAATGCCTTTGTATAATATGTATGTTTGTGAAATTTTTAATATATGGGGCATTGATTTCATGGGACCCTTTCCCCCTTCTTTTGGATATAACTATATTCTTGTGATTGTTGATTATGTATCCAAATGGGTAGAAGCTGTGGCCACTAGGACTGATGATGCTAAGACTGAGGTGAAACATGTCAAATCTCTAATCTTGCATAGATATGGAGTGCCAAGAGCGATCATCAGTGATAGGGGGACTCATTTTTGTAACAGAACTCTAGGTGCCTTATTAGCTAAATATCATATAATTCATAAGGTATCTACTAGTTATCATCCCCAGACTAATGGCCAAGCTGAAATTTCTAATAAAGAGATTAAGGGCATCCTGGAAAAGGTAGTTAAGCCAGATAAGAAGGATTGGAGTCTTAGGTTAGATGAGGCTCTTTGGGCTTATAGGACTGCATATAAGACTCCAATTGGTATGTCACCCTACAGGTTAGTCTTTGGAAAGCCATGTCACCTCCCTGTAGAAATTGAGCATAAATCATATTGGGTTGTGAAGCAATGCAATCTTGATTATCAATTAGCAGGGAGAGAGCGTAAATTGCAATTGCAGGAACTAGAAGAAATACGCTTAGAAGCCTATGACAATTCAGTCATCTACAAGGGTAAGGCCAAAGCATTTCGCGATGCCAAACTTATTAGGAAAGAATTTCAGGTAGGTGAGAAAGTGTTGTTATTCAACTCTAAACTGAGACTTTTTCCTGGTAAGTTAAACTCTAGGTGGTTAGGACCTTTTGAAGTAGTAAAGACTTATCCCCATGGTGCTGTAGAGATTAAATCCTTTGCTACTAACAAGATTTTCAAAGTGAATGATCACATGCTAAAGCATTTCTATGAAGGAGACCAGGTATGTTTAATAGAAGAGATCCAACTTGAGGATCAATGAGCTTCATGAAGTCGAACCAACGACTATAAACAAAGGCGCTGGTTGGGAGGCAACCCAACGTTTTCAGGGAAGTTCTTATTTAATTTTGCTTTTATTTTTATTTTTATTATTTCTTTCTCTTTGCATGCATTAGGGACAATGCATGAATTAAGTGTGTGGGGGGGTGCATCCTGCATTTAATTCCTGCAGTTTTTATTCTTGAAAAAAAAAAACAAAAAAAAATAAATTCTTTTCTTATAAATAATGCATGATATGAGTTTATGTTAGACTTGCTTTGTTAGAAATTTTTTTTTTATTAGCTATTTTGTAGTTTACTCTTTTATAAGTGAAGACCTTTAAGCATAATAGTTGTCCTTTAGAGAAGTCTAAGTTGACCCCCATACATCTTTTTAATGAGTAACTCTCTTGATTATCCATCTTATTTGGTCATGTAATATATCCGATTCAGATGCAATAAAATTACCTGGCCCATCTCCTATATTATTGAATTAGTTGAATAACTCATTAAAATTGTGATTTTACTTGTCTATTTTTCATATATGGAAAAGAAAAGAAACAAAACAAGAGAGTCAAAGTGGGGAATGATAAGTACTCCTTTGAGGCATGCGCTACTGGGTGTTACCCTTTGAGGCAATACTGCCACTGGAAAGCTTGCTTCCCATACTAATGAGCCAATAAAATAAAGAAATTTGCTCCAGCACCGCTATTCGGGTGAGTGAGAGACAGGGAGTGCTTAAATTCTAAGACCCTATATGGGCCTCGAATATGTGCGCAATCGGAGTTTGAACAAAAGAAGAACAGGAAAATAAATACAAGGCAAGTTTAGGATCAAATTTAATGAAGTGATTTTACCTAGTTCAATTGTCTCTATAGCCAGACCATGCCCAAATTTTCCCATATTAAATTATTTTTTGACATCTTGATGGGTGTATGCATAAACCAAAAGAGATGGATAACTATTGATCTTGTTATTTCATTATGAAAATGCTGCGAGGTTGATAAATAAACTCTCAAAGGATAGTTGGATGTTTGGCATGTATTCACTTATTGAAGGAGAAAACAAATCAATTTAGTAAAACTATTTTTCTAAAGCAAGCCAAAGCTCAGTATGAACATCATAGTTATGCATGGCTTTGTAAGAAAGGAAGAGGGTAAGTTTTTAGGTCGAGTCTAAATTTCTTTGCACGAGGACGTCCAAAGTCTAAGTGTGGGGGAATTTGTTAAGTCAAAAATCATGCAT
>JACYFF010031957.1:107274683-107290882 GCA_017589665.1 Selenicereus undatus | reverse complement strand
TTAAATCGATTTGCTGGTAAATTGGTTACAAAGTGTTAAATGATGTTTTTCTAATTCTTAATGATCTAATTTGGTTAAATTTTTGCGCTGGTGTAAAGGTTATCAAATTAGTAGGGTTTATATTAGGGCTGGACCTAAGTAAACTAGGATCTAAGGAAAAACGGGGAAGAACCGCTGGTGGATATCTTCTACAGTTTAACTCATGAATAAAATTAACTTGTGTGTTAATGATAAATATTAATTTGCATGGTGGATTGAGATTCTACTAAGTATCTTTCATAAATTTGATAATTTTTGATTATTATTTGTTGCGTAGAGTTAATTTGATTTGTTTGTTAATTCTTGTTTTATTTTTACTAGCTTAAATATAATTTCAATCAAACCCCCCCCCCAAGTATAGTATTTTAGGAGTGTCTAGGTATTTTTAGATAGCTTAGAGTTTGATTTTTGGAGTGGTTACACTTTTAGATTGAGTCTTAGTAATTAATTACCGGTTTGTTTGAACTTAGACTAAAAATAGTTATATTTTTTATTTTTCGGTTTTAATTAATTCCTAGGGTTTATAAAGTGTCCTAGTCTTCTCATATTCAATTTTGTGATTTTTGGAAATTATTTGATAATTTTTCAGATTTATTTTGCGAAATTGATATGTCCAGGTTTTTAGGCAATTAATTCTGAAAATTTCGATTTTTTATTTTAATTTACGATTATTAAGTATTTTTTGGTTCATAAAGTTGTGTCCTAGAATTAGGGTGATTTTCTTAATTATTTTTGTATTTTTAGTCATCCAGATTATTTTATTTTTAATTTCAGATTCAATTTTCTGCTTGTTTATTCTGCAGTAAGTTTCTGATTTAATTTTCCTGAAATTAATCTGACAGTATTCTGAAGTTATAAACCTGTCCAGCTTAAGTATAATATTTTAGGTTACTGTTTGATAATTTTAATATTTATTTTTCTGATTATTAGTCTTTGTTTTGAGTTTTTATTAAAATTTCAGTTACTGTTCTGATTTTATTTTTCTGGATTATTCAGGAAATATTTTTACTGTTTTATTTCCAGAATATGATTCATAATATTTAGGAGAGTTATTAGGTCTTGTTCTAGATTTTTATTCATTAGATTTTAATTGTTTTAAAATTATTAAAATTAGACTTAACAAGTTGATTAGTAAAATCACTTAGGATTAAGCTAGCGATTTACAACAATCTTTCCTCGTGGATCGATACCTACTTCCCTACGCTATAAAAATTATATAATAACCGAAGTAGTGGTTAAATTTGTAGCCCTCGACAGGCTTTACAACGTATCCAAACAATGTAGATTTTTTTAGCAACAAAAGGAAAGATATAGACTCACTGGTTTGGAGAAGTATGCTTAACTATAGAGATATACTATAGAAAGGGATTATATGGAAAATACGCAAAGTGGATAATGTATCCTTTTGGTATGACAATTGGATATAGAACTGCAACCTTGTTGATATCTTAAATCTACCAGAAGGAGATTTACCATCAGCCGACATTAAAGTTAGCGAATTTATTAAATATGCGGATGGGATATACCTAGACTTATACAAATTCTCCATAACCACCCGATACTTAAAAAGATTCAAGGTATTACTATTCCCCATCATAGCACTGAATATTGATTCTATAGGGGGTTAAATAGCTCAAGAGAATTTTGGCACGAAATCTACAACCTAGGTAGCTCATAATTCTCAGTCTCATGAAATGTATGATTTGACATATAATGGATCTGAAAAATTGGCATCATGCCAAATATCAAAATCTTCTTTCGGTAATTGTGCCATAAATCTCTTTCTATAAGACGTAATCTTATATATATGGCATTGGATGTTAATCCTATATGTCCACTTTGTCACAATGGTGTTGAATCAGCAAGTCACCTTTTTAGTTATTGTCATAAGACCAAAAAAGTCTGGGAGCATATGAAAATCTAGAAATCAGCAAGTCACCTTCTTAGCATAAATGGCTTTCAGTCGAAAACCCTCATACTGAGAGTCCGGATGTCTATCAATTTCTAAGCAAGACTATACTTTCCTATAGACCTATCATACTCCAAAATGTCTCCTTTATTCTTTGAAGCATATGGAAATCTAGGAATGCTATGGTTTTTAATAATGAGATTTCAACCCCCTTTGCATGCATAATTTGAGTAAAAAAAGCGAGCTCTAAATGGTAAATTCAAAATCATACATCAGTTGAATATCATCCTATTCTTCCCCCTCCCCATTCACATTATGTTGTGAGGTGAAACCCAACCCCTGCGGGATCCATTCAAATCAACTTTGGTGGATACCTCACCAACTCTTCAGTGGCAGGCAACTTCATTATTCATGACTTGACGGGAAATTAATCAAGGTATGAGCATCTTATTACAGCCAATCATCTATCGTAGTGGCAGAAGCACGAGTACTCAAAGATGGTGTCAGTGCAGCAATCCAGGTAGGTTCAAAAAACCTATTCATTGAATGTGACACCAAATGGTGATTCCGGCTCTTAAAGGAAACACTCAAATTCCTTGACAAATAGAAAATATCATTAAAGATGTTCATGCCTGGTTAACCCTAGGTTCACAAGTTTTCAGATAAGCAAATACAGCAGCAAACTGGTTGCCCAAGTTTGGTCATTCTACTACAAGTTCCTTTTCCTCTAATTTTTGCTTTTCACCCATTCTTAGGTCATTACTTTCTGACTATATAGTTAGACGTACTCTTGTGAGAAGAGAGGCAACATTCCCTTCACCATTTACCCTTGTAAAAAAAATATAGCTTAAACAATCAAAGATGTCAGTTATTTAAAGATGAAGATTCCTTTTATTTTGGGCACGTAAATCAAGAGCCAAGGTGACTCCAAATATGAGAAGGATAAGCAATGTCAATTGAACAATCCAAGTGAAAAAGCATTGAGCCTAAAGATTGCAATCCTACTTGAGTTGTTATTTACAGAAAGCCGTATTGAGATTACTATCGTGTGGTGAGATAAAGAGTATTATTAGGGTGTGAACTTAGGAGTTGTGAGATCAACTTTCCCAATAAGTCGAGCAGTCAATTTAAGAGTTGCGATCTTGAGAGTGGGGAGGCTCTTAGATTTTTTGTAAGCAAGTTATCTTAATAAGAGAAGAAGATAGTTAAATCCTAGACTTGGATAACTCTAGGTAGGGACTATGCCTGATTGAGATCCAACCTTGTTAAAACATCGTTGTACATTGTCTCCAATTAATTTCTACATTAATTTATGTATTTAATTTTATTTTCGCAATCACCCTATTCACCCCATCTATTTTGGGCAAGTAAATGAAGAGCCAAGGTGACTCCAAATATGAGAATGATAAGCAATGCCAATTGAACAATCCAAGTGAAAGAGCATTGAGCCTAAAGATTGCAATCCTGCGTGAGTTGTCATTTACAAAAAGTTGTATTGAGATTGCTATTGTGTGGTGAGATAAAGAGGATTATTAGGGTATGAACTTAGGAATTGTGAGATCAACTTCCCCAATAACTCGAGCAGTCGATTTAAGAGTTGTAATCTTGAGAGTGGGGAGGCTCTCAGATATTTTGTAAGCAAGATAGTTAAATCCTAGACTTGGATAACTCTAGGTAGAGACTAAATCTTATTGAGGTTCAACCTTGTTAAAACATCATTGTACATTCTCTCCAATTAATTTCTACAGTAATTTCTGTATTTAATTTTATATTCGCAATAACCCTATTCACCCCCTCTAAGGTTATCTGAATCTTCAACTGGTATTAGAGTCAGTCCAACATTTCGTTTGACTTAGTTGTCAAGTGGGTAACGGCCATGGCTTTCTCTTTTGTTTAATGGGTAAGATGCAGTTTTATTCATGATTTATTTAATATTATTTTGTGGTTTGTTTTTCTTATAGGGCATGCACCTACCTCATCCAACTATTCAATTTGTGAGTCAGGTCCAATCCTCATTGGGCTCGGTGGGCCGGCCCAGGCTTAGGGGAAAGATGGACACAACCCGAAATTCCATCCAGGACCAGAAATTCATCTATTTCTTTAAATCTTGAAAAGCGCGGGCGGCTCATTAACGGTTGAAGTTACAAATACCAGCCCTTCAACAGCCACTTCTACTACCCAAATAGAATTCTCTGAAATCCTCCCAAAGAGAGAGAAAATCTTCAAGAATAAGAATCAGCATTTGAGCCGTGAACATTGATTCATTCATCCATTTCTTTTGCTGCTATAAACTCATTTCTGAGAGAGAGTGAAAATGTATGCGACAATCCAAATGGTGGATGGGAGGAGATTCCCCATCAAAGTAGAATTCTTTGACACTGTTCTTCAGATGAAGCAGAAGATTCAAAACTTTATAGGCGTACAGCCTTCTGACCAGGTTCTTTTCTTTGCGGGCAAGCCCCCCCTTGATGACGCTCGCAGCATGTCGTCTTGTCTCATCCGCCCTGGTTCATGCGTTCAACTCCTTCATAAGGACCAGTACAACCCAGCTATGCCACCACCTGGTCCTCCGCCTCCGCCCCCCATCTCAGCGAAGTTAATGGTCAGAGTGCCCATTGCGGAGTCCTGTTATTCTCTCGATGACATCTACATTGACCTCACTGACACTGTTCTGCAACTCAAACAGATACTCCATCAGATCTATGGTCAATCAGTCAGTCAGTCTATCTCTGTTTGTTTTAATCAGTCTTCTGTTATCTGGGTAATAATCATATTTACATAGCAGTTGATAATCAGTCTAGTGTGTAATCTCATACAAAGCAACTCTTGAATCTTGACAATCGAAGCACCAATGTTCTTGATATTCTGGGCATTACTATTACATAGCAAGCTTTCTTGATCACTTTCTTTCTAGTTAAATTTACCTAGCAGTTGATAGTCTAGGCAGAAATCTGATCCAAAACAACTCTTGATAATCAAACCACCAATGTTCTTGATAATTTGGGCATTAATATCAATACACAGCAGGTAAAGTTTTCTTAATCACATTCTTTCAAAAATGTTTCTCATTTTTATCTTCTAAACCGTTATTGATAACCTGGGTTTTGACCTAATGCTGACCGCTTCTTCATAATCTGCGTAACTAATCTGTACAATTACTTCGCGGATTAGATTACTACCAGTAGTCTTATTAATCTCAGAATTCATTTCAATACACCGGAAGTATTCTTGGTCACTTTGGAAAATGTTCTAATTGTATGTTTTAAAACGTTGTTGACAAGCTGAGTATTGATCTAATTCTACACTTTCGGATAATCAGGGTGACGGATTTAATACTATTTTTGATAGCCTGGGTGTTAATCTGTACCACACAGTTCGCGGATTAGATTGCTCCATCAGTTCCCGATCACTTTCTTGTGAAAATGTTTCTTGTAGGGTTTCCTATTGATAGCCTGGGACTCTACGTGAGTGGGAGGCGTGAGCTGACAGGTAACCAGCGCCTATCTGAGTGCGGGATATTACAGGGGTCTGTGATCGATGTCTTTGTTAGGCCAGTCGAGCACGCATCAAACTCATTAACTTCCAACAATTATAGACCCCTGCTCACATCAAGCTCACCAGGTACCAGGAACATGCAACCCCTGCCACCATTAAGCGTATCAGCTACCAGGAATATGCTACCCCTACTTGAGTCAAGCTCACCAGCCTCTGGGAATATGCCACCCCTTCCCCTATGTAGCTCATCAGCTCATAGGAATATACTGCCCCTGCTTGCATCACGCTCATCAGCTTCAAGGGACACGCAACAGCTTCTGCCATCAAGCCCATCAGCTCATCAGAATATGCCACCCCTTCCCCCATCAAGCTCATCAAGTCCCAATAGGCTGAGGATTCAGGTGTTGACCCCATGTAAAAAGAGGTTGCCGATCGAAGTTGATCCTGCTTGGAAAGTGCAGGTAACATTGACAATTTTTTTAACTGATTTTTCCCATCAATCTGATATAATTTCATTCTTCCCATTTGGATAATGACAAGTTGTGTTTTTACAAAACATCTAAAGATGCTAAGAGATGACGTAGAGAAGCACAAACAGAGGCTGAATTTAGAGCTTTGACCAGATGGGTATTTCTTCCGCCACAAGCAAAATCCAATGTGTGAGGGACAGTCTTTTCTCTGGCATGTCATCGATCAGGATGATGAAATACAGATTTTCAATCGGCCTGTCAACTATGCAAGTGATACCAACATCATGATGAGGAGATAAAGCTTTTCAATGGGACTGTCACTTTTGGAAATAAGACCTACTGAAACCAGGAAATGCACATATACATTTCTGCAGGTTCTGCAGTTGTTACAGACAATAACGCTTTTTAAGTTCATTTTTCTCTGGTATTTTTTTTCCCCCGTGGAGGGGTGTGGAGTATGAGGCTTTAGGAGGAATGACGTGGTTTTAGCCCTGCTTTTGCTTGTGCATAGTTTTGAATAGGATTTTTGTGCATCGAGGATAAATGATCAAGTGTTGACAGATCAAAATGAAATGTCATAGTGTTACAGCAATATGAAATAAGGCAGCTTCATATGCCGTTCAGATGTTCAAAAAAATTGATTTTTAATCTCATGCTTACAGAAATGCAAGTGTGATCTACGTGCACAAAGGCCCCAGACTGACTTAAAAGCATCCCACACATATCTCAGAGCAACTGACAGTAGCAATCTAGCTATTTTCAGTCTCCTTTTGGATATAATAGCTATTTTCAGCCTTTGCACCATAATAAACATGAAACTTTTAGAGTAAGAAAAGCAAATTGGATTACATATATAGGCTTGATTTTGTTACCTTCGTAGCTATTCCATGGCTACAAGAAATGCGCTGCTTCTCCTTTCTTTCTCCTTCTTTATCTTTTGTAGGCTGGGATTTGAGGTTATCCATTTGCATATTTTTCCGATTGAGGATGCTTAAATAAGTAGTTAACAAAAAGAAGCACTAGTTCTTGTAAGCATGAATTGCTGTTCCCTCTCAAGAAGAATAATTTTGGATTTTCCATAAAGCCGAATGACTAATATTATTCGGACCACCATACAATGACAAGAGCTCAAATATAAACACTGTGCTAAGCAGTGTGCAAGGGATCAGCAGACCATAATGCATAGCATGAAACACAACCCTACTGAGATCATGTCCTCTGCCAGCACTTACTGTGAAGAACCAAGCATATCGACATCATTCCTAATATAGGTAACCTTTCAGGGGCATTTTGTTGAGACAATAGACAATTTTTGTGATTTATGTAGGAGAAGGCGAGAATGAGGAAAATTACAATTGAGATAATACTTGTTTTTTTTACTGCACATCAAATGGCTCAAATACATGGGTATTTATAGGTGACATCTTCACCTAGTACGATGAACATTCATCCTAATCCATTCATGTATCTATGTGTGAACTAACCCACATACATAATCCATACAATACAATGTATTCAAGAATACATGAATCTCATAAGATATATGAACCTAGAAAACACTCTTCAATAAATCAAGTTTATTATTTTATTTTATATTTAACATCCTCCCTTAAACTTGATTTACGTGGTTACTCCAATCAAAGCAAGCAACCTAGCAAAGTCTTCAAACTTCAACGGCTTCGTGAATATGTCTGCAACTTGATCATTTGTCCTAACATAAGCGAGCTTTACTTCCTTCTTCTCGATGCAGTCTCGTATGAAATGGAATCTTGTATCAATATTGTTAAGTTCGTGAGTATTCTACCACAAGAGGGGGGTGAATTGTGGTGTCTGATTTTTGCGTTGTAAATAACAAACACCCTTGTGACTTGTTTGCAGAGGGTGTTCTCAAATATTGCAAATGCGAAAATCACCAAGATAAATGCGGAAAATAAAGCACACACAATTTTTACGTGGAAAACACCTCTAGCCAAACTGAGGTGTGAAAAACCACGACCTACCTCAGGGCTGAGAAGTTATGATCAACACCATGTTCATTACAATAGTTTGTAAAACTTGTATTTTCAAATTCAGTACCATGATCAGACCTCAAGCTTACCAATGAGTGTCTTACTCTCTTTTCAATCCTTTTGAGAAGGGCAATAAACCTCTCAAAGGTTTCATTCTTGGATGTCAAGAATAAAGTCCAAGTAAATCGAAAGTAATCATCCACAATTACAAGCACGTACCTTTTCCCTCCTCTACTAGCTATCCTCATGAGACCACATAGATCAATATGCAATAACTCAAGAGGTCGGGTAGTGCTTACACACTTTTTAGATTTTAAAGAAGATCTGACTTGTTTTCCTCTTGCACAAGCTTCACATACCTTGCCATCATTATACTTGACGGAAGGTAGTCCAACAACCAAATATTTGAAAACAAGTTTGTTTAACAAGGACAGGCTTGCATGACCTAGTCTCTTGTGCCGTAGCATTATATCATCATTTAATGCATTTAAACAAGTCAGATTATTTTGGGGAAGAGTGGAAATACAAACTTTATAAACATTTTGACATCGCTTCCCCCTCAACACAACATCTCCTGTGTCGTCATTCACAACCAAGCAACGTGTTTTTGAAAACAGTACTAGGTTGTTCTTGTCACACAGTTGGGACACACTTAGCAAATTGTGTTTTAACCCATCAACTAAGTGCACATTATCAATTGAGTGGGAGAGAGTTTTACCAATATTACCTATACCGACAATTGTCCCAGACTTGCCGTTTCCAAATGCTACACTTCCACCATTCAAAGCTGTAAGTGAGAGAAAATTTGATCTTTCACCAGTCATGTGCCGTGAGCACCCACTATCAACAAACCACAACTGCCTGTTTTCAAGGGTGTTAGTGGGGTTGTTCGTAAGGTTGTTCTCTCTCACTTCAGCCTTGTTCTTGAGATCTGAGAAGCTGATTGTTGATTCATCATCTGAATCTGAATCACTTTGTGTCATCAGTGCTACGACCCCTTCTTCAGCTTCAGATTCTCCTTCATCCTCAGAGGAATCTCCCCAAGCAGCCAGCATAGCTTTCGAGAATCGCTTGCCTAGATTGTTTACAGGGTGTTTTCGACCCTGTTTTCGAGGGTGTTCGGGCATCTGATCTTCTCGAAGTAAAGGACAATTTTTGACTAAGTGATCTGGTTTGCCGCACTTGAAACACCCTGTGAGCTGTTCTTTGGGGGTGTTTCTGGACTTACTGAAGTCTTTTCTTTTGTTGTTTTCCTTGACCTTTTTGAAGAATTTCTTGAATTTTCTGGTCATTAGGGCCATATCTTCATTTTCAAGGTCAGAGTCAGTGTCCTCATGTGCTTTCAAGGCAAGCCCACGATCCTTCTTTTGCTCCTCTCTTTGTTGTGAGTTATTTCGGAGTTCATAGGTTTGGAGATTACTAATCAACTCGTCGAGGGTGATTTTGTTCATGTCTTTAGCCTCTTGGATGGCTGTTACTTTGGCCTCCCATGTATGAGGTAGAATTCTGAGGATTTTCCTCACCAACTCTTCAGTGGTGAAAGATCTTCCCAGGGATTTTAACTCGTTCGTGATATGGGTAAACCGTGTATACATATCCATCACAGTCTCACGATCACCCATATCAAACAACTCATATTGTCGCATAAGTAGCTCAATTCTAGATTGTTTAACTTGACTCGTACCTTCATGAGCAACTTGCAGGGCGTTCCAGATAGCTTGGGCTAATTCACACTCAGAGATGCGAGTGTATTCATCGGGTCCTAGGCCAAAATATAGTAGCTTCTTGGCCTTGGCATTTTTCTCCATCTTTTTATAGTCCTCGGCATCAAACTCTATGGATTCCTTGGGAACCTTCTTACCATCTTCAAGCACCTTGGTGGGAACAAGGGGCCCGTTCTTGATGAGCATCCATGACTCATAATCTTCTGCCTGAATATAGTTTTCCATCCTATTCTTCCACCAACTATAATGTTGGCCGTTGAAATAGGGTGGCCGAGTAATGGATTGTCCTTCAAGGATTCCTTGTGGTGTACTCATCTTCAGAATCTCTCAAGGTGTTAGCCTTTTTGCGAGAGAACCTGGCTCTGATACCACTTGTTAAGTTCGTGAGTATTCTACCACAAGAGGGGGGGTGAATTATGGTGTCTGATTTTCGCGTTGTAAATAACAAACACCCTTGTGACTTGTTTGCAGAGGGTGTTCTCAAATATTGCAAATGCGAAAATCACCAAGATAAATGCGGAAAATAAAGCACACACAATTTTTACGTGGAAAACACCTCTAGTCCAACTGAGGTGTGAAAAACCACGACCTACCTCGTGTAGGATTTAACCACTTCACTAAACTGGGCTTAACTCGTTACAAATGTAACACACCTTGTTACAAATTGCAACCACGTAACCTCCTTCTCTAAGACAGATTACACCACGTCCAAATCTCACTAGATTGGACACGTCCAAAGTCCACACGACTAGGACACACTCACTCACTTTCGACTGATTTGGGATTAAAGTCAACAAACACCTTACTGGGGGTGCTTCTTACTAAGAATATGTAAGGTATAATGAAAATCCTATTATGCCAATATATTGAAAGCTCAGTTTAAACACAACTTGTGTCGGTTTTTCTCAAGTGTAGCTCGAAAAATTCTTCTCACTAGAAAAACCACTTTTGAAATTTTCCTTTTTGCGTATGTTGTGTGTTTCTCGTTTTTCTCTCTTGCCTTTTTTTCACACTCAATGGGAGTGAAAAAACTGAGATTTTATACATAAAAATCCAACGGTCAAGACCAAAGAATTAGCTAAGTATGGAAAACGATTTTCAAGCAAAAATACTCCCCAACGGCTAGTGATAACTTTTTCCCAAAGTATAAGGGATTTTTTATCTTAAGGGATAACCCTTATCTTCCCATAGCCTTGAAGAAGGTTCAAAAGGCAACTAGAAATCTTCAACTTTTGAAATTTTATCATATCCGAAAATATAGGCAAAGGGAATCTTTTAGTTTTGGCAAATCTCCCACAACCTATTTTCGCAAATCTCCCATAATATTTTCAAGAAATATCCTTTCCAGAAAAATAGCAATCTTGGAGTTTAAAGAAAGTATTCTGGAGATCTTGGCCAACCGAAATGAATTTTCAAAGATAACCGGGTATGGCAACTTCAGTTCAGAAACACCCTAGGCACCCTGTTTACAGGGTTGTTCGCAACTGGTGTTCTGAAGCACTTAGCGCAAATACCGATTCAAGAGGTGTTTAAAAAGCGTTTTCAATATTGGCATATTAACAAGAGTCTAAATAAATAAAACCTATATACCCAAGACTTCTTGTTTTGAACCAGTAATCTTGTCCAAGATTTGTAGAGCTGTTGTGAACACCAAGGCCACCTTGTTTGCTAGGGTTGTTCTTTGCATTGCTAGAGTTCAGGAACATGCCTTACAATCAACTGTCGAGATGGCGTTCTTGACTTAATATAGAATCACCAATTAAAACCTGTTTTGAAGACTTGATTTCACATGTAGCAAACCAGTTAATACAATAAAGATTACAAACACCAGTTAGGCCTGTTTGGAGAGCGTGTTTGGAGCAACATTACTTGGATAAATTTTTACACTTGGATTTGTTATCATCAAAACTTAAATATAATAACTCAACAAATATGTTTACTGCGTTCATGGAACGTAGGATTCTTTGCTAATGCAATAACGGATTTATTATCCACATGTATTGTAGTGGGCACCTCCTGCGACATGCGAAGCATCTTTAGCAATCTTCTGAGCCATATTGCATGATAGACTGCTGAGGTGGCTGCAACATATTCAGCTTCACAAGTTGAAAGAGACACGATTGATTGTTTCTTTGAGCACCAAGTAAAAGCTGTGTCTCCCATAAAAAATACGTAACCAGTAGTACTCTTTCAATCATCGACATCTCCACCCCAATCACTATCACTATAGCCAATGAGATTGAAATCTCCGGATGTAGTGAAAGTGAGGCCATGATTAATGGTGCCTTTGATGTACCTCAAAATTCTCTTCGCCATTTTCAGGTGGGAAGTTGTTGGCACCTCCATGAATCTGCTGACAAAGCAAAATCCGTAAAGAATGTCTGGCATTTCGTGCATGTCAAATATCTCAAACTTCCAACAAGACTTTGGTATAGAGTTGGATCTATCTTTTCTCCTTCATCAAACTTAGATAATTTCGTTCCACAATCGATAGGAGTACTCACCGGCTTGCAGTTTTGCATATTAAATTTCTCAAGAATTTTTCTGGCGTATCCTTCTTGAGAAATAAATATGCTATCATCGTTTTGCTTTACTTTGATTCCAAGATAATAAGACATGAGTCCAATATCGGTCATCTCAAATTCTTGAGCCATCACCCTCTTGAATTCATCGAACATCTTCGAATTGTTGCCACTGAAAATCATATCGTCAACATATAAATAGACAATCAACATAACTCCTTGCCCATCTTCTTTGACATAAAGAGCATGTTCATGAGGGCACTTGTTGAAATCATGATCTTGAAAGTATTTGTCAATCCAGCGATACCATGCCTTTGGTGCTTGCTTTAACCTGTACAAGGCTTTCTTCAATTCAACACTTTACCTTCATGTCCCTTAACAACATAACCCAAGGGATGTTCAGTATAGACTTCTTCTTCGAGATAACCATTCAAGAAAGCGGACTTAACATCCATTTGATGAATGTGCCATTTGTTATGGGCCGCCAAGGAGATGATGAAACGAATGGTCTCTAACCGAGTGATAGGGGCAAAGACCTCATCGTACTCTATGCCTTGTCGTTGGCTATGACCTTTTGCAATGAGTCTAGACTTGTGTCTTTCAACTCCTCCTTTTGCATTCTTCTTCACTTTGTAAATCCACTTGACACCAATCGCCTTTTGGCCTTTTGGAAGATTGGCTAATTCCCATGTGTCATTCTTTTTTATTGTATGAATCTCTTCATCTATTGCTAGCCTCCAATTTTTGTCTTCCACTACTACTTCAAAATTAAGAGGCTCAGAGTTTGCAAAAAAAGAAAAAAAAGTTGGATTATCAAGTACCTTTGTCTCATCATAAAGTTCTGTAAGATTCCTTGTGCGCCTTGGCCTTTCAGAAGAGCTATCAGTTGAAGATTGTGGACTTAGAGATGAATTCGAAGTAGGAGGCGTCAAATTTTCTCTTGTCACTTGATTAGGCCCTCCATCAACCAATGGAAATGAGACAGTTTCTTCATTGGAAGAGATGTCCCATTCGCACGAGTCCTCTTCATCAAACACCACATCTCTACTAATGATCACCTTCCCATTAATAAGATTATAAAGCTTGTAGCCTTTGGATCTTGAATCATATCCAATGAAGACAAGCTTCTCACTCTTGTCATCAAGCTTGACTCTCTTCTCATCATGGACATGGGAATAGGCTATGCTTCCAAAAATACGCAAGTGAGAGACACTTGGTTTCTTACCGCTCCATGCTTCTTGTGGTGTCATGCCATGGACACTCCTTGTTGGATAAAGATTTGACAAGTACACAATGCATGAGACAGCTTCAGCCCAAAGCTCTTTCGGCATCTTCCTAACATGGTTCAAGTCATGTTGAGAATGGTCCGATTCTTGCATTCCACTACTCCATTTTGTTGAGGAGAACGTGGAACTGTGAGAAAATGGCGTATGCCTTGAGAAGCACAAAATTCTTCAAACTCCTTGGATGTAAAATCGCCGCCTCTGTTAGTTCTCAAAGCTTTGAGAGTATAACCACTCTCTTTCTCAACAAGTGCCTTAAACTTTCGAAATAGTCCAAATACTTCATTTTTCTCCTTCAAGAAGTACACCCATGTCTTGTGAGAAAAATCATCAATGAAAAGTAAAGAATAGTTGGATTTACCATGTGAAGATGGCTTGATCGGTTTGCACAAATCGGCATGAACAAGTTGAAGAGGCTCCGAGGCTCGAAAATTTGCTTCTTTCGAAAAACTTCTTCTAGTTTGCTTTCCCATGAGACATCCCTCACAAAGTTGATTTGGATGAGAGATGAGCGGTAAGCCATTCACCATCTTCTCTTGTGCCAAACTCTTTAAGCCATCAAAATTCAAGTGGCCTAATCTCAAGCGCCATAGCCACGAGTCATCTTTCACACAGGTTTTCAAGCACTTTGGATGATCAACTTGAACTTTGAGTAAGAACATTCTATTCCTTACCATGTACACCTTCGCGATTAAATTTTGAAACATGTCTTTCAAGGTGAGAGACTGATTCTTTATGTGAATGTCGTAGCCAATTTCAAGTAATTGGCCTAAACTTAAGATGTTTGTTTTTAAAGAAGGCACATAATAAACTTGAGAAAATAAGTGATGGCTACCGTTTTTGGTGCGAATAAGAATGTCACATTTCCCCTTGATTGGGACTTTGGTGTTGTCTCCAAAACAATGTTGCCGACAACGGTCTCGTCAAGATTTGTGAAAAACTCCTTGTTGCCACTCATGCGGTTACTAGCACCCGTATCAAGGTATCAAACACCTTTGTCTTCTTCTCCTTTGCTCGCCAACAAGAGGTAGAGATCTTCTTCCTCCTTCACATCTACGAAATTTTCCTTCTCATCGGTGTTGGTGTTGGTGTCCCAACACCAAGAAGCATAGTGACCAAATTTATGACAATTATGACATTGAACATGTGATTTATCATATGTTCTTCCTCTACCACGACCTCTTTGATTTCCATAGCCTCCGCGCCCTCTTGATGCTTAGGATTAACTGTTGGATTCTCCGTATTGTGATCCGCCATATCTACCGCGTCCTCAATAGCAGCCTCGTCCACGGCCATAATGACCTCCGCGTCCACGACTTCTTCCTTGGCCATGGCTTTGACTATTCGACTTCCCTGGCTCCTGGATTTTGTCACCCAAGGACACCTTGGTTTGAAGAGCTTGAACTGATGACTCTTCTTTTCTCTTAATTCTCTCCTCATAGGCTTGTAAAGAACCCATGAGTTGATCAAGAGTCATCGTCTCCAAGTTGTTGCATTCTTCAATGGCAAAAGCAACATACTCAAGTTTTGAGTCAAGCGATCTAAGAATCTTCTCCATAACACGAACATCTTCAATTGTCTCTCCATAACGCTTCATTTGGTTGACTACACTAGAAACTCTAGTGAAGTAATCAAAAACTGTTTCCGACTCTTTTATATGTAATGATTCAAATTCACCCCTAAGGGTTTGGAGACGAACTTTTTTTACCTTGTCCAACCCTTTGAAATTATTTTCAAGAATTGTCCAGGCTTCTTTGGCATTTGTAACCAAAGATACCTTCTCAAACATAGTATCATCCAATCCCATGTGGATGATAGATAGGGCGTCTTGATCTAACTTGCAATTTTTAAGCAAGTCATTCCGTTGAGCTTGTGTCAAAGCTCCCTCATTCTCAAGTTCTTCATAACCTTTCTCTACTATCTCCCATGCCTCTTGTGAGCCAAGCAAGCCCTTCATCCGAATACTCCAAGTACCATAATTATCCTTCGTGAGTTTTGGAAAAACAAAGGGAAAGGTGGAATTCATCTTGTATGTGGCTCTGATACCACTTTGTTGAGACAATAGGCAATTTTTGTGATTTATGTAGGAGAAGGCGAGAAGGAGAAAAATAACAATTGAAATAATACTTGTTGTTTTTTTTACTGCACATCAAATGGCTCAAATACATGGGTATTTATAGGTGACATCTTCACCTAGTACGATGAACATTCATCCTAATCCATTCATGTATCTATGTGTGAACTAACCCACATACATGATCCATACAATACAATGTATTCGAGAATACATGAATCTCATAAGATATATGAACCTAGAAAACACTCTTCAATAAATCAAGTTTACTATTTTATTTTATTTTTAACACATTTCACGCCTTTAGGAGACCCTTTTTCCCCCCCTCTTATCGTGCAACATGATATGTTTTTCCATTGGATGTGGGTACACTTCGGATCTACACCTTGTTTCACTCATTCCCCGACAAAAAGAAGGTTGTATCTGAACATAATAGACCAATAAATAGTCACTCAGTAACAGTATTTAAAAAAAAAGAATTCAAGACGGCATATGGTTTAGGGTTTAGGGTTTCTAGGTTTTAGGGTTTAGGGTTTAGGGTTTGTAGGGTTTAGGGTTAGGGTTTAGAGTTTAGGGTTAGGGTTAGGGTTAGGGTTAGGGTTTAGGGTTTACGCTTTAGGGTTTAGTGCTTAGGGTTTAGGGTTTCTATGGTTTAGGGTTTGTGGTTTCTAGGG
>JACYFF010031957.1:107250402-107270518 GCA_017589665.1 Selenicereus undatus | reverse complement strand
TGTAGTACATACAAGAATTCTCACTATTGCTCACTAACGAATATAGTGCTACATACTCAATAATACGTATGGTATTGCTCACTAATTTCAACAATTGTCTTCTCTAGTGCAAAAGGATACTATACACCCGAGTTCTACCCACAATTCAGTGATCACATCCTTACTGGTATATTGATAATCCTAAGTAATGAAAAATATTGTACTCACTATTATGTATACTCAATGCTCACTAGTACATATAATAATGCTTACTAATAATACATACGATATTTTGATCTTTTTCAAGTTGAATATTTAGGTCATTATTTAGTGAACATTCAGCATGCAAGTAAATGATGGAAAAAAAGGAAATGGAACACAAAACTTTTTAAAAAATGGTCATTTGCCATGAAGAGCTATACTTGTAGTTTAAAAGAATATATAAAAGGAGAAAAAAGGGCAAGTGAATGCTGGGAAAAAAAGGAAACAGACAATCAAAATGATTTAGAAAACAAAACTTTTTATGAATGATCATTTTCTATGAACATTGCTTGAACCCCTTACTACTCCCCAAGTATGAAAGGGTTGTGCCACTATTCTCTACACAACTACAACAGCAAGTGTATGTGAATATATCTAAATAGTATTAAAATTGAGTGATAGCACAATTTTAGAACATGTGTCTTCCATGTCATCTGTCTAGTCATCAATTGTGATTATGTATATTTCCTATGTAAAGTGGTATTATTAAAAAGTGTAACTCCAAAATAAAAATAAAGTTACTAATCTTAAATTTCTTTAAGAAACAATGTTTTCCTTTTTTAATATTGCATTCAGTTACAAGATTTTGAATGTTTAGAAATGATCTTGTTGTTTTTTAATATTACTTCAATTCCAAGAATATTACACACATGCCCATCGCCTTCATTCTTCCCCACTGATCTTTGCCCATTTGAAAATTCCCATCTTCTTACTTTTATCATCCCTTGTCTATACCCATAGTCATCATCATCATCATCATCAATTCTATTAATCTCGTCCGTTTCTCCTTCTTCTTTATATCTCATCAATTGGGCAAATAAAGACTCCATTCAAGTGTTCATCAGCAGTTACAAGCTTTAATGGGTCGCTTGATGAGGGCTTGAATAAAGGAGCGAGCAAGTCAGGGAGAGGAGGCCGTAGATAGTAGTTGGTAGTAGTTAATTTTAGTTCTTTGGTTTCTCTTTCTTCATTTTAGTTCATCTCAAATTAAAATTTCAGAATTAGTTTCTAGACTCAGGAACTTTATGCGACTTGGTTTGAGAGTTGTTAAATTCAATGAGATTTTCAGTTTTGGTAAATTTGGACTTTATGCTTGATTCTTGGTTGCATTTTGCCCATTTAAATAACTCTGTATTCTAATGCAATTAGCGAAAGGAGGTAACTTGCTTTGTTGCTACTGCTCTTGTTGTTGCTTCAGTAGCTTCAATTTCGGGCCCAGTTTTGTGTCTATGTTCGGGGTTAGGGTTCAAAGAGCTTGAACTGATACGAAATGGTTATTTTTAATCTTCTATTTTTTACTAGAAATTTAAAAGTGTTTCATCTTCTACTTATGCTTAAGTTCTA
Source organism: Selenicereus undatus (assembly GCA_017589665.1). Lineage (NCBI taxonomy): Eukaryota > Viridiplantae > Streptophyta > Magnoliopsida > Caryophyllales > Cactaceae > Selenicereus > Selenicereus undatus. Next base: position 107,268,934 of record JACYFF010031957.1, on the reverse strand, counting down.
GTTTTTTGCTTATTTGGTTGATTGTAAATTTGTAATCCATCTTTCTACAATCAAAATATTATTAGTCACACTGCTTACAAAAAAAACACATAGTAACTGTCTCAAAGTATCTAGCAAGACAATATGTTTTATGCTTCGAAAAACCACAAATGCTCCTTGATGAAAATTACAATCAAAGTATTATTAGTCATACTGCTCAGCTGGGATAAAGTGAATTAAAATATAATTTATGTTTTCCTAATGGTACTAGGATTCGTCTTATTCCATTATTCTTATGGTTCTTCTTTTTAATTTTTTCAATATTATTTACTTCATTTTTATTAATCAGGGAATTATCTAATATATGTGTATAAATTGATAAGAGAAAAAAAAAAGTCGATAAACAGATAAATGATGAATCACACAAACACATTCACTAAAAAGGTAAATCAACGGCCCCTGCATCGCACTGCATCACAGAGGTATAGGACTAGTACTTATCTATACCAAAGTGGCAGTAAGCAGAGGCCCATCATATGCAGGTTAGGCAAACGTAGCGTAGCTTATGTCCAACTAGTCGTACAAAATAATTTGCGGCCCAAGGAACTTTGGTGGCCTAGTGTGTTATGCTTGCAATTGGACCAAAGCATACAATGAAATATATGGCGTGTGTGATTTTATGTAATTAAATTGGTAATGTAAGTATTATTCTTTTTAATTAATCAAACATTGAAATGTGATTATTTTTCCACTTACATGGCTTGTTGCATTGCATAATCTTGATCACATCACACTCCTATTGCAATACTTCCAATCAAACGCCACAATAAGGGCCAAGCCTAACTTGATCATTTACTTTAAGTGAGGCTAAAGTAAGTGACCAAATTCATAGTGGTGACGGTTGTAATACACAATTGTAGTGGTTATAGATGACAATATTGAACAAAAGGGATGTTCGAATGCATGTAGTGGTGATACTAATAGTGAAACTTCTAATGATTTTTAGATTTTGGTTGTTATCTAGAGTTTTGTAAAAGCATCCTTTAGCTCAAGTTTTGGATTTTGAAACTCTAGGTGAGCCTGTCCCTTCATATAGTACCAAGTTTTCAACTTTTTTCTTGACCTCCAAATCAGATGGAGCTCCAACTTGAATAAGCAAATAAAAGATTTGTTATGAACCTAGTTTGCAGCACAAAAAAAAATTTTGCGAAAAAAAAGAGGAAAGACTAAATTAAAGCAAAAAAAGGCTAAAAAAGGGAACGCAAGGGGGAACTATGGGCCTATCGATGACAAGTCCTATTCTAGGAAATTGATGCGTTGCAAGCAAAAGTGTGGAGCTCATGTGGGCCACGTGGCATGCGTTCCCGACCGCAGTTGCTCTTAAAATCTCACCTTTTAATTTGGATGAGCTTTCAAGTAAACAAGAAGTTGAGTGTATTTTGAGTTTGAGTAAAATAGATACATATATTTTGGATTTTATAGATTTTGGCAATCCAATAGATCCAAGACACCATCTTTTCTCATAGTTAGAGCAACTAAAATAAAATAGACTCTTAACATCAATTAATCAAATGACACATCAAATAATAGTGAAAAAAAAAGGAATCTACGAAGGAGCATGTAAGATAATAAGGACGTACCTTTGCGCGGAAGCATTGCCTGGATCTCGTCTGTTGAACGCTGCCCACGAACCTGGTGGCTACTAGAGTCACCGGTAACATTCACACCCCAAATCCAAATCACGTAGGTGGCTAGATTTAGTGTAAGGGACAGGGCAGAAAGAGTATTGAGCTAGGAATGATAGTTTTCTTAATTGTATATCATTCCTTACGTGCTTATCCCCTTTATATAATAGCACATAGCTTGCAACGGAATTAGGGAATTAATTCAGGTGATTAATACTCAATTAATTACTATGTAACCGATGTAATAATGGAAGATTATGGTGCCATAATGTGGCCGTTATTCTTTGGTCAATAGCTCCCCCTCGGTCACATAGACCACAAATCCCACGTCTCTCCGCCAATAAATCTCCTTATACTTCATACTGGGAATGGAGTGTGCGACTAAAAACAAACAAGTAGTATTATATCAAGTCACCATCTAACTGACATAATACTTTCACAAAATACGATACCCCAAATCATCCTCAGCATCACCAGCGGCACACATAGTCCCTTTATGTCATATGATATATCATATGATTATATACTCAATATAATCGTCTGGGCTGATATGGTGATGAAGGATAGATTTTCCTTAAACACTCATGAAACTCCATCTCAACTTGACTGCTTTCCTAACGTGTTCTCGCTGAACAGAATACATCATGACCCTTAAGAAACACATTAAGGCAACATCATCAAGCTTTGACTTCATATCATAACTTTAAGTCGAAGGGTCATCGCCTATAGGGTCACACAGTGACAAGAGATAGGGAAGCCAGTTATCAGTCCATGTAGAGTCATCTTATAAGCACACACAGTATGAAATGTGTGTCATGGCATAGCTCCCATTCAGCTAGGTGCATCACTCTTTATGCCAAGCGAATCGTTACTCTAGATTTTCACCCAAAAATCTAACCTGAGCCACTAAATCAACATACTGAATGTTAATCTTGACACTCAAGATTCGGCTTTTAAGGCTTCAATATGAAAACTTATTTCATGCTTAACTCCCCCGAGTTTCATCTTAGACTTACTAAGACGACTATATTCATTTTACTCATACACTTCCAGTGTAAGTAATTAATATTACACACCTAGTGCCAACATGATTCAGTCTCATCCTGTCCGCTACTCAAGTGTCAGAGCGATTGCCTGTGTGATTAAGCCAATCAGAAGTCTGTGACATTTCAATATACCTAACATGCAACAACAAATCATGAGTATTTTGCTCATTTGCAAGGAAACATGTCCATCACAAGACACATCTAAGCTCTAAACCTTATGAATTCCTAGACTCAACAAATGAGCTTTGAATGCATCACGAGGAAAAGGTATAGTCAAGGGAACATAATCACCTTGTTAGTCTATATATACCTCACGACAACGATTTTTGCCTCTATTGTAACAAGACACGCAATCTGCCTCCATAGTTGAGATTGTTGTGTAGTTTAACTCTTTACTGCACCATGACATAGCTCTTCCACCAAAAATAAAGGCATGCCCTGAGGTTGACCTAGACTTATCCGGGTCACCATCCTAGTCAACCTTTAAATATCCTCTCGACTTAAGGTCTCCCATGATAGCATAAGACTAAGTCAGCAATACCACAAAGGTAGCGCTTGACTCTCTTGATGGCTTGCCACTTAGCAAAACCCGGGTTACTTTGATAGTGACGTACCAAATCAATCGCAAATCAAATGTTAGACCGTGCACATAACATGACTTACATTAAGTTCCTATGACATTAGCATAGTTCATTGTCTCTATTTCATCATATGTTTCAGGCCATTGATCAAGACTCAATGCTAGACCCATCTTAACTGGAGTACCTAGGGATTCGAAATTATAAATCCAAAATCATTCCAAGACCTTTTTATGCATGCATCTTGGGATGGTTTTGAATTATTTCCACTTCTAGGACATACCTAATTTCACCCTCGTCCTTCATCTCGAAGACATAGGACAACCACTTTTAAGTAGCTTCGATCATCTCCAAGTTGGTCCCAACTAGTGGTGTGTTATCAACGCACAAGTTAAGAAACATAATCCCCTGTATTGATCTTTTGACATACACGATGGTCTTCTGAAACCATAGATAAGCTAAACTAAGTTATGGCTTCATGGAATCTAAAGTACCAACACCCGAAAGATTGCTTAAGATTATATATTGACCTATTAAGATGACACACTTTGTCATCTTGACCTTACCCTTTGATATAAAACCAATGGGTTAGTCCATATAAATCTCATCCTCAAGATTGCCATTGAGGAAAGCAGTCTTCACATCCATTTTGAACATCTTTTTGATTTGGTGAATCAATCACCTCTTGGTAAGAGGTAAGATCATCAACTTCTAAGGAAGTGCATATGAACATTTCCTCTTCAACTTAGAGATGTCATTGAGGAATTCTTCCATACACACTCATTTCGATCCTAGGACCTTCGCTATTTGTTTGTCTAGGTGATAAGTCCTTCCCCCTTTCTCTAGCTAAGAGGTATGAGACTAAGCATGAGGAGAATTACTCCCACTATCCATTGGATGTGTAGGATCCTAAATGCGTGGACAAACTGAATGTTCAGGAATGGGAGACTGAGGACAAACCTCATTCTTAGGCTGACTCTCCCCAACATGTAGAGATTGAAGACGAATCTCATTTGCCTTAACAGACAAACCTTCATAATTCCTATTAAATAAGGAAGGTGTGCCATCCTCGGTGACTTAGTGAGAATTCAAATCATCCCCCTCACCAAGAGATGGTTGAAGGTCTCGTTGTAACTCATACAATTTGAAGTTTTAATACCTCGTTCCAATTGGGTCCTACTACCGCTATAAAGTAAATGAATACATCAAGTACCTAATCGTGGTGAGATAATAGGTACCCATACCTATATCATGAATCGTATATAGCTTCATGATATGCTTTCACATTCATGGGCCCACACCAAATGAATTCCAAGGAATTCGATGCCCTCGAAACCGTACAAAAGGATTTCATATTGCATCACTAGCTAGACATAACTCATATCTTGCAACTTAAGTCTAGTGAGTTGGTCTTAAAAGACCATCTTTAGCTAGTTTGTTAACTCTATCTTAACCCTCATGGTCAAGTCGAGCATGCCTAAAATAGAGTTGAAAATGAGCCAAAGATGGAAGATGTCTTGTTTCGTACAAAACATTGAAAACACCTTTCAATGTGAGATGGCCAAACAAATTGCCATTGTGTACGATATTTAAGACATTTAGATGAAAACTAAAGAGAAAACTAATCTCATAAACAAAACACACAAGGGAACACCGCATCCCAGGTGCATAGAGAGCATTGTAAAGAAGCAACATATTCTCTTCACGAGGATATGTCTTTATTTCAAGGACATCTTTTCCACCATCATTACCTAAAATAACAGTTTGTGAACCCACCGGGTAACGATGAAAGTTCACAAAATTAGCTCAACTCTGAACTATGTGCTTGATTATTCTCGTGTCTACAATCCCCTAGGGATCATAGTTCGTAACTAATGCTATGGAGGACACATATTATTCAGGAGCAACAGTGAAAGAAGGTACCCTAATCGGCTTGGGACAATCCCAAGACTTTATAGCACTTCACACATGCTATATGGATCTCTCTTTGTCCCTTAGTCCTTTTTTTTTCCCTTTTGCAAATACCGACCTTAGGCACAGAACTTTAAGAGGAAATTAATCTGGATGAACCTAATGCTTATTTAATCTCATGTGTTCTCAATAGTGGGATAACTTTTAATTCCCTCACTAGATCGTCATTGATGCAATACGACAAAGTATAGCATGTTGATCGATTCAGTCTCGAACCACTTTTGGTAAGCCTTTAAGTTTTATCGATACATTTCACTAGCAGTACCATCTTTGCCTTTCTAGGAGACCTAGAACCTAACGAGTGTCATTTCACGCTCGTTCAGAAGAAACTGAATCTTCTGATACTTCGTGTCATAGTCAGCACTATCAAGCTATACATTGATAAACAAATTACCAACCACATTTAAATTGCCGTATCTAGACGTATATATTTTAAAATTGGACATTAGGCATATTTTCAAATAATTAAATTATCTAAAAACTCCATCATTCATGCCGTATGATCGAAAATTTTGCTAAGCTCATAATCATCACATACAAACATGAATTAGAAGTTTTTATAATTTAATTATCACATTTTTTCATAAAAAAAAATTTATGGAGAATATTATGGTTAAACTAATTAAGATCTTAGAAGTATCGCAAAGATATTCAACTTTATCATGTAAGCCAAATTTACATGAAGTTATCTCATTACATAAGACGAATTTATATGACTACTAATATGTCATTAAAACTCTATCAGTGACATATCAATCATAAAATTCATATTATTATATAAAACGTATTTATATAATAAAATGAATCATATTACGGAACATATTCAAATAATAACATGTTACAAAAAAAATTCATTAAAGCCCAAGGAACATTATATAAAACATATTCATATAGTTGTAGACAATAAGAAACTTATTCAAATATCACTCGCAAATTATAAAACACATTCATACTGTTATAATTTTAGATTTTATGAAACGAATTCATAAAATACTACTAAATTACATAATTAATAAGAAACATGAGACGAATTCATATTTGTTAATTTGGGTAAGGAAAAAGTGAAAAAACAATTAGCAAATTTACTACAACTCATGTAATTCGTATATATAGAACACATTTATTAACGCTAATAATCAGTGATTGACATGAAACATATTCATGTAATCGAATGCAACATAATTTGTAACATGAAATGTATTCAAATATTAATCACAATTAATTATGTAGAACATATCCATATAATATTAAAATTTGGATGAAACTAATTCAAAGTAAAACTCCCTAATTATATATAAAACGTATCCATATATAATATTGCGAATTTAAAATTCATAAAATAAATTCATAAAATAATCAAATACCCTATATATCTAAATAACAGTATGAAACTTATTCATATAAAGCATCATGAATCATTTTTATTAACTAAAGCGATGATAAAACAATTAACCGATTCATAACTGCTCATGTATTTGCATAAAATTCTTAAATCATGAAACATATTCATGTAAATGAATATTATATAAAATATATTTATATAATATAAGTTATAAAATATAACACTCATTTACAGACCAGGGGGATCTTAATATCACATAGATATTTATTGAATTCGAGTAAAACAAATTTACGTCATACATAATAATTTTATATATGAAACAAATTCTTATAACTTCAACAATTGAATATTTACGAGTCATTCAGCATGATAATTTCAAGTTGATGTATATATAAAATGAATTTATATACGACAATAAACATATTAATGTTTTTATAACGAATTCATGCATTCCAAATTGAAACTAATTTGAAATCTTAATTCAACAAATGAGCTAACTACATGAAATTTTGTCGACTTGAACATTATCATAATTCAATTAGAAATCATGCCATAACTAATAACCTTAATAATTGAATTTAAACCAAAACAAAAAAAACTAAAAGAAAACTTTGAATAATTAAACCCAGGCCCCCCCCAAGTTTTATTCGGCTCTCATTAAAACCACTCCCTCCACAGCCTTCCAACCCCACTCTTTCTCTAAAGTGGCTTCACTCTGCTTGGTTGCTCCCAGAGTTCTCAGTGCACAATCGAGAATACCATCACCCAATGGCCCTTTGCCGGTGTCGCCTTCGACACAGGCCACCGCGGTTGCTCGAAATACTCCGTAAAATCCACCCGCATGACAAAACCGCAACCCCACTGCCCCCTAGTCGAAGCCCACGGCTTCAACAAGCAACCAATCCGACCAAAACACCATGCCATCGAGTAGATCCATCGTTGAGTCATCTGCCGCCGGCCACTCGTACCACACGCCTCTCAGGTGGTCGCGCGTGGCATACACACGCGACAATGTCGGTGTTTTGTGCGATTTTGGCGTCGGGGATGCGTAGATCGGCTATTATGGTAGGGTTTCGGAGAAAGAAAATGACCAAGGTCGTCTTCGTTGACAGCACGTGACCAACACGTGCCACCCCTCCGGCGGCACTGATGGGTTTCAAGTATGTCTCTTAATAGGTTTTTTTTTTTTTTTGGTGTTCTGGGTCCGTGAGGGGTTTAGATCTGAGTTGGGGAGATTATAAGTCAGAGTCTGTGTTCTAGATCTTAATCACAAAGATTATCCAGATCTTGATTTAAGAAGCCTTAGCGTCAAAGGGAAAAGTCAGGGTTGGATCTTACAAACATAATGTTAACTGAAACCTTCGTTATGTTAACAAATAAAATCTTAGCATTATGTAATAATATTATCAAAGGGATATGAAAACATGATACATAAAATTCAATCATTTTAGCATTATTCATGTTGACCTAATCATGATGCGGAATTTATATATAAAGGAACATATTAATTTGAGACTGTGAGACATATCAATTTTAGCATGATAGCATCAGTCTCAGTTCTAGCATTATTCCATTCACACATAATAGAAATCGCTATGTTTTGTTGTGATTATTTGATTAAACTAATTAATCTCACATTTAGGCCAACATGAATTAGTCGGGGCTAGCAACAATAAGACAAGGCTCTGACACCACTGTAAGATAATAAGGACGTACCTTTGTGCGGAAGTATTGTCCAGTCTCGCCTGTTCAATGCTGCCCACGAACCTGATGGCTACTAGAGTCACCGGTGAGATTCACACCCCAAACCCAAATCACGTAGATGGATAGATTTAGTGTGAAGGACAGGGCGAAAAGAGTATTGAACTAGGAATGATAGTTTTCTTAATTGTATACCATTCCTTACGTGCTTATCCCCTTTATATAATAGCACATAACTTGTAACGGAATTAGGGGATTAATTCAGCTAATTAATACTCAATTAATCACTATGTAACTGATGTAATAATGGGAGATTATGGTGTCATAATGTGACCGTGATTCTTTGGACAACAGAGCAAAAAATCACACAATGACTAATCATTTATGACTTTGCCCAAGTAATTTTGTATTTATAAAAATTTTGCAAAATTATATAAATTGCTTTCAATTCTAGCATAATTATTCTTCTTTTTTGTTTTTTTTGTTTTTTTTGGTGAGCTGTTATGGTGATTTTCTAAACGGTGCACTCATCTTGTCCTTGTCCTAAGAGCCTAAGATTAACCAAACAGGCTCATGGTGTACAAGGAGGGGACAAAGGCATTGAAGTAGGCCCAATGGTCTACCAAATTATATCTTGGGTAAGAAACTTCTCACAAATTAATTTAGTCCAATGCCTCTCTAAATGATTTGTCCAATCATTGTGTCCAATCCAACAAAATATCTATTATACTTTTGGAAGCACATATAGTCAAAAGTCACATCAACTTAAAATATATTAAAATAGTCTATATGATAAATATACCTAAAAAAGAATATATATGTAGCAAGTGAGAACATATGCTCCTAAGAGCATATAAGAATTTGTACCAATCCAATGACCGAGCTGTAAGTTGAAAGGTAGGATATAGTACATGTTGGCAAATTTATTGTCTTAAGCAATTGGCTAGTATTTTCAAAAACTATACATTGGAAAAAGTTTCATTTTAGGGAATCTGAAATTTATCTCCGAGGTCAAATAGAGGGCACGGGGATATGCCAATGATATGAATGAGTGAGAAAAATGGAAAAAATAGGAAGCATGAACTAAATCCTAATAAACCAAATTATAGCTGCAAGTGGAAGATGTAATCTACTCTTAGAAAGAATTAGTGAGTGAGCAGTTTGATTCACTAAAAAATATTATGTGAAAAATGCTTTTGGAAAGAAATTTTAAAAAAAATGAAATATGGTAATTTTCACAAAGGAAATTCATAACGGTGAATGGATGATAATAATTATTTTTTTTCCAGATATTACATCAAACAATGATAATTTTTGCCTTGTATAAGCCTATTTGTATTAATGAATTTAACGTACTTTTTTTAGATTAATAAGCAAGCCTATAAAATTATAGTTTTATTTCATGTGCTTGTGAGATCTACCATCATGGTACTTATGGACTATAATTTTTTCTTGACATGAAAAAAAATCGTACATTTTCATTAATGTAATTCTGTAAATGCCTGATTAATAAGCAAACCTATAAAATTATTATTACAGTGGTAGTAATTAAAACAAAAAAAAAGGAGGAAGAAAGTTGGAGAAACAGGAATGGTTCCGCTATGGTGGCCATTAGAAATGGCGCTCAAATACTTAACAGCCAGAATTATAAATGCCCCTCCCCTTCAACAACCATCTTTGTTATTCTAACACACCCCGAAATACTGAAATCTCCCAGGCTAGAGAGAGATAGAGAGAGAGAGAGAGAGCAAGAAGATGCATTGAATTCCATTTTTTTGCAAGTGATTTGATCAAGTTTCCTTATCAAGATGTCAAGCTCAAGCAACCCAAGCATAGATTAACAGGGCCATTTTCATGTCGGGGCATCTCCAGTGTCTTAGCTAGGTTAGTTTCTTCAAGTGCACCCCAGTTAGTTTCTTTTTCTTTTTAAGGACTTCTAGATTATTTCAGTAATCCGGGCAGTAAGTAGCATCAACACTAGGAGTTCTTGATGCCACTTATGAACATTTTTTTTTAATTTTTTATGTAGTTTTTCAGCAGTTGTTGATGATCTGAATATGTTGAGTGTTGCCTGGATAAGCATGAGAGGAACAATTGAGTAGAGAGAGAATCAGGTGTCAAGGAAAAAATTGCTCACCCTTTGCACACCTCAGCCTTTTCATTATATATCTCAGCCCCCCTCTCCGTATTACATACTAACAGAAAGCAATAAAGCAGTAACCCTCACAACCAATTTCTCAACCGAAATATTACATCACTGTCCAGCTCAGCATCACATCTTAACACTCCCCCCTCAAGCTAGGGGTGAAAGACATCAAGAACTCCTAGCTTGGACAGCAGCATGTGATGCTGATCAACCGACACAATCTTGGTGAGCAAATCAACTAGCTGATTTTTGCTGCTCACATAACAAGGTTTAATTTGCCTAGACACAAACTTATCACGAACATAATGGCATTCCACTTCTATGTGCTTAGTCCTCTCGTGAAACACAGGGTTAGCAGCTATATACATGGCTGCTTGATTATCATAAAACATGCTTACTGGCTACAGAATTTCAGGTGATAAGGTCAAGTCCTTGAGCAATGAAATCAGACAAGACACTTCACAACAAGCTATGGCCATAGCTCTGTACTCTACCATAGCTTTGTACTCTGCCTCAGCTAAGGATCGCACTACCACCTTTTGTTTCTTGGATTTCCATGATATCAAGGACCTACCCAATTGAATTGCATAGCCAGCAGTTGACTTTCAGGAATTAGGGCAGCCAGCCCAATCAGAGTCACAGTATGCATATAAATGAGCCTTTGGATCAGCAGCAAGGAAAATGCCTTGTCCTGGTGATGACTTCAAGTATTTTAGGACATGAAATGCAGCTTTCATATGATCTTCAATAGGTGTATTCATGAATTGACTCAAAACTTGCACACTGTAATTGATATCAGGTCTAGTGATGGTCAGGTATATCTATTTACCTATCAACCTTCTGCATTGATTTGGATTTTCCAATAAGGTTCCTGAGTCAGCAAGCAGCTTGACATTGGGTGTTAATGGTAACTTCAGAGGCTTGCATTCTGCCATCCCAACCTCTTTTAAGAGGTCTTAAGTATATTTTCTTTGACAAACAAGAATACCCTCATCTATTCTAATCATCTCCAATCCAATAAAATACTTTAATTATCCCAAGTCCTTCATATGAAATTGTTTGTGCAAATGCTGCTTCAACCTTTCTATGGCTGGATTATCATTCCGTACTATTAACATGTCGTCTACATAAACTAAGACTGTTGTAAAGCTTGATCCTTGTTTGCATGTAAATGGGGAATCATCTGCTTTGCATTGAACAAAACCATGACCTAGTAATGCCTTTGATAGTTTTGCAAACCACTACCTTGGTGCGTGCTTAAGTCCATACAATGACTTAAGAAGTTTGCAAACTTTGGTGTTTGTATGACCACTCCCCCTCACCAAGGTAGTAGGTTGAATTTATGAGCCATAGCCAGAGTAACCGGGAGGTAGAATCATGTACACCTCCTCATGTAAGTCACCATGTAGAAAAGCATTAGACATATCTATTTGAGAAGCATGCCAACCTTTCATGGTTGTAACTGCTAGAAGAGCGCGAACTTTTGTCATCTTGGTAACAGGAGCAAAAGTTTCTTGATAATCAATCTCATATCTTTGTTTGCAACCTAGAACCACCAATCTTGCTTTGTGTCTTTCCACAGTTCCATCTGAATGAAACTTGGTTTTGTATAGCCATTTACAGCCTATAGCTTTCTTGCCTGTAGGGAGCGAGGTAATTTCTCAAGTGCCACTGTCTTCCAATGCTCTGAGTTATAAGTTCATAGTTGCACACCATTTAGAGTCAGTCACAGCCTCAGAGAAATTGGTAGGGTCTATATTGGTATCCAGAACTGAAAGGAAGGCTTTATGTGAAGAGGAGAGATGGTCAAGACTAACATAAGAGGTCATAGGATAGGTAGCAGCAGGGGAGTGATCCACTTGAAGACCCAATGCTTGAGCTACAAAGTCATGGAGCCATTTGGGAGCTTTAGTAGTTCTAGTACTTCTTCTGACATGTAGAGAAGGAGAGATTGGTGAAAGAGGCTGCTCAGCTGCTGGTGAAGATGAGAGGTCATGGGGAGGACTTTGATGCACAGGTAAAGGTGAAGAGGGATTGGCAGTAGAGGAAGGAGAAGAGGGTATAGACTGATCTGAACTGAGTTGTTCTGAAATCAATGTCTAAAGATAGTTATCTGCACAACTTGGAGGGTGCTTCACAGGTGGAGAGACTTGTTGTAACACATCAGCAGGATTGGAACGCTTAAAGGGGAATATGTTCTCATAAAATCTGACATCTCTTGACACAAAGGTCTGTCTAGTATGCATATTTAATAGCTTGTATCCTTCTTGTGTACTTGGATACCCCAAGAACACACAAGGTACCCCCCCAGGCTGAAATTTATCTCCATTTCTTGAGGGATTACTTGCAAAAGCTAGGCAACCAAAAGTCTTGAGATAGTCATAAGAAGGCAGCTCCTTAAATAGCACTTCATATGGGGTTTTGTGTTGCAGCACTGAAGAGGGCAATCTGTTAATTAGATGGGTAGTAGTCAGAACACAATCTCCCCAAAAATGCAAGGGTAACCCTACTTGGAATCTCAATGCCCTTGATATCTCCAAAACATGTCGATGCTTCCTCTCGACTCTGCCATTTTGCTGAAGTCTATCTACATATGAAATTTGATGCACAATGCCATAATCTACAAAAAATGCTTCAATAGGCCCTGATCCATGCTCTAAGGCATTATCTGATCTCACAACTTTGATGCCTGCATCAAATTGATTTTTGACATATTTGCAGAATATTTTGAGCACATGGAAGGCATGAGACTTGCATTTCAAGAGATATGTCCAAGTAACCTGCTACAATCATCCACTATGGTGAGGAAATACCTATATTTACCTTGTGTGACCATTCTATAGGGTCCCTAAATGTCAATGTAGATCATATGCAGAATTTGAGAACTGTATTTAGTGTTGAGATGATAAGGCAACTTAGTGAACTTTGCCATTGGACAGATCAAATAAGGATTTTCCTTATCAACATTCTTAGGAATGTAGTGAATATGCTTCAATTTGGATATGGGAGTATGACCTAATCTTTGATGCCAAACATGAAAGTCAATTTTCTGATGTAAGGCTGAAGTAATTACCACTGACTTGGCTGTGTTAGTAGACCCACTCAATGCATTGTCCAGGAGTTTATGGCTCAGCTGAAGTACTTTGTTGTCAAGGTTAGCAACTGGTACTTCAAGATAATGGTAGAGTCCTCCTCTTTCTTTGCCAATGCCCTTAAGTGTATACGTGGCAGAATCCTGAATCAAACAAAGTTCAGGATAAAAAACAGCCACAAAATTGTTGTCTCTAATGAGTTTTGAGACTGATAAAAGATTGAATTTAAAGTCAGGAACCACCAATGTATCAATCAGCACAATATCATTGACCAACTCCACTTGGCCCACAACAGTAATGGATGTTGTATAACCATTTGGTAAGTTGGTGTGCAATTTGTCTTGTACATTTTTGTAAGCTTTCAAGCTTGGTAGCGTTGGAAGTCATGTGATCCGTTGCCCCAGTGTCCAAGATCCAATCAATTGAAGCGGATTCAGCACAAGAACAATACACAACTCCTGCAAAATTGTAATCAATCTCTTCATCAGTGTCATAGGAAGATTTGTTTGAATTTGTGCTACCACTTGGTAATAGTTTCAAGAGCTGCTCAATCTGTTGTTGTGTTAACTCACAACTTCCTCCAGATCTGGTAGAACTAGCTACAGAGGAGTTTTCAGCTTGGTTGGCCATCCTGGCCTCACTGCCTCTAGGTTTGAACTTCTTCCCCTAGAACTGATTTGCTTTTGGCCCCTGAGTTCCTCTCCCTCCTTTCCTTTGAGGAAACTTTCTGGATTTATGGTGCCAATTAGGATATCCTATCACTTGCCAACATTTTTCTTTTGTATGCCCACTGTTTCCACAAACTGCACAGTGAGCTCCATTTGCTCCTTTGCTAAGTAATGCAGCAGATTCAATAGGCACGACATTTCCAGACAATACTTCTCTTTGCAGTTCCTCTTGTTGCAACATCGCACAAACAGATTCAACAGTTGGAAGAGGATGCCAATTGGAACAGTTTTTGTTCTTCTTGCTGCTTAGCTAGAGCTTGCAAGAAGTTCATAACCTCTTCAGCTACTATAGAGATTCTAGGCAAATCACTCATAGCATCTAACTCTTCCCAGATGCCTCGCATCCTGGTGTAATATTCACTCACTGAACAACCATTTTGTTTCATCGCATATACATCTCTGCTCAATTTGTACATTCTAGATCCATTACTAATGTTAAATCGCCTCTCTAAATGCTTCCAAATTTCACTCGTAGATTGAATATATAGAATTGACTTACTGATTGGATCAGAGAATGAGTTTATCAACCAGGAAATCACCAGGTTGTTGCAGGTCTCCCATTGCTCCAATTTGTTTGTGTCATCAGTTGGCTTTGCAATAGTACCATAACAAACCCTAGCTTTCTCTTCGTAGATAAAGCTATCTCCAGGTTTCTTCTCTATGATCTGTAGTTGCCTGATCCAATCAGCTTCTTTTCGATTCCCAGCGAATTCGAACAATCAGACGGATGTCTCCCATTGCTCCAATTTGTTTGTGTCATCAGTTGGCTTTGCAATAGTACCATGAACAAACCCTAGCTTTCTCTTCGTAGATAAAGCTATCTCCAAGTTTCTTCTCTATGATCTGTAGTTGTCTGATCCAATCAGCTTCTCTTCAATTCCCGGGGAATTCAGACTATCAGACGGATGTATGAACAGTGGGTTCTGGAGCTTAGCAAAATTATTCCTATTTCTCTTAGTTGCCATTGGTGTGGTCTCTCTCACTTGCTCTCAAATCTGGATACCGTGATCGAATCAGTTGATACAGGACTTTGGAAGAGCCCATCCCAGAAGCTAGCTCAAGGGTTGGGAGAACCCAAAGCCTATATAAACCCCACATCAACCCCCCATATGATCGATGTTGGACTCAAGTCCCATACCTTGCAATTAGACCGTAACAATCCACCACCCTCCGCAGCCCAGGCACCTGCGGGCTGGCTGTGCGCTAGAACCTTCTAGCCCTGGGTGAACACTGCAATACCGGCGTCACCACCCATAGTGCGAGGACACAGAGACATGGGGTTGGCTCTGATACCAATTGATACAGGACTTTGGCAGAGCCCATCCCAAAAGCTAGCTCAAGGGTTGGGAGAACCCAAAGCCTATATAAACCCCATATCAACCTCCCATATGATCGATCACTACAAGAAAAATGCAAAATACAGACGGATTCAACGACGGAATATTGTTAATCAGCGACGGAAATTTAATATCAGCGACGGAATACGACTGTCGGATTTTCGCTCGTCGCTGAGTAGCCGGCGACGGAATTTCAAAAATCCGTCGCCATAGGCGACGGATTCAGCGACAGAATTTGCGACATACTTTTTTTGGCGGGAAAAGTGGCGGGGCAGGGGGTGACGACGGAATTAAAATTCCGTCGCCATCAGAGACGGAATTAGAGACGGAAATTCCGTCGCCACCCTGCCCAAAAAACAAAAAAAAAAATTCTTATTCGTCGCTAGATTTCTGTTTTTTTTTAAATAAAATCGCTTGTTTTTCATCAATTCCGTACATACAAATAATTCCCTGCAAGAAATTTACAAGATTTCCGCACTCAATCAACATCCAACGGCTTCGAATACGGCTTCATTCGAAGGGTTCTCAACAATTGCAAACCACACAAAGGTGGAATTTCACATCCACAACAACACACAAATTGAAAACCAAGGGTTTTCAATTCACAAACCACAAGTTCCAAACAAACTTTCTACATATCACAAACTACAAGTTCCAAACAAAGTTTGTATATATCACAAACCACAAACCACAAATCCAAACAAAATAACCACAAGTTACCAGTAATTGAGAATAAAGTGATATATATGTTTGCAGAAGAGGGTGAAGTAAGCGCCAAATGGGAGGGAAGTTAAATAAGCAGTAGGGGGAGGGGAGTGAAATTAGCAGGAAGGGGAGGGGAAGCAAGCAGCAAAAGAAATGATGTACTTCGTGAAGAATCAATCAGAAGAGCCACCAGCTGAAGGAAAACTGCAACCAACTCATCAATCACCAAGGTCTTCCTCTTCCTCTTCACCTTCCTCTTCCTCTTCCTCTGCCTCACCATCTTCCTCATTATGTTGCGAGAGATGAGTAAATGGTGGCTGAGATCCCGAGCCAGACGCCTGTTGCATTTGAAAAAAAGCTTGGAGGCGCTGATCGATGCTCATCATTTGTTGGCTCAGTTGTTGGTTGCTTTGTGTGAGCAATCTGTTGGATTCCTCCAGTTGCTTACATTTCTCCATAACCAACCGGTAGCTTTCAGCTTGTGAAGATAGCTAACCCCCCAAGTTGGTTACTACACCCCTTAACTCATTGAGCTCTTGTTGCGATGGCGTAGAACCCGAACCTGCTGACAGACATTTAAGTAAATTACTATACTAGCTTTGTCATTAAGTAAATTAAATGTATAACCATGGTTGTTGGAACTGTAATATGAAAACAATACCGGATCTTTGAGTGGGACTGAAGTAACCAGATTCCCTCATGTTGACAGCCTCGTCACCAATGCCGTAAATCCGACCCTTCTTGTTCTTGAACGTCTTCACCCACAACTCATTTGGGTTGGGAAATGGCTATGTGGAATTTGAATCCATTTACTCTATATGCCGTCCACGTCGACACACACCGTTTTGGCTTCACAGCCAATTGGCTCAGGTAGCAATGTTTGTCGGTCTCGAACAATTGAATATAATGCACCTAAGGTGACATAACAAGTGGTTTTAATTAATACACAGCACCTAATTAATTGTTATGTTCAAATTAAAAATAAATGAGTTCGAATACTTACATTCTCACTAAACCAATCTGCAAAATGAGTTTCGATGATGGTGTCGACATCTGCGTCGCTGACATTGGAACGTGCGGTTCTCACTTGGTCCGTGAAAATACTATCACATTTTACGAAGCGTATTAACATACTTGCGTTATGAATGATAAACTGAATTCGATGTGAAAATACAACTCACCCTATATAAGGTTTAACTTCGTCACAATTTAACAGCACGTGAAGATGAGCAGCAACATATTCGGCATCCGTGAGATACCTTGATTTTTCCCTACCAATAGTGGTCCCTTGCGGTTCAAACACGGACAGAGTTGGAAAATGATTTATATGTTCATCGTCGTCTTCATTTCTCCTGCGCCTACTACGCATGGAGGGCACATTAGAGCCAAAGTAATACGAGGCAAAGAATGTCCTCTCCGCCTCTAGGTATGCTTCTGTGATTGAACCTTCAGGACACGCCTGCTGCTTTATCTTTCTCTTCAATCGGCCAAAGAACCTACCAAATTCACAATTGCAATCACTTTTAAGTGATTCCACATATAAGAATTCATAGAAGGTTTTCATCAGTTACAGTATAATTTACCTCTCAAATGGATACATCCATCTGTATTGTACTGGACCACCTAGTTGAGCCTCTTCTGCCAAATGCACTGGCATGTGCTCCATGACATTGAAAAA
The DNA here is from genome assembly GCA_017589665.1 of Selenicereus undatus. NCBI lineage: Eukaryota > Viridiplantae > Streptophyta > Magnoliopsida > Caryophyllales > Cactaceae > Selenicereus > Selenicereus undatus. The sequence continues at coordinate 107,250,946 of JACYFF010031957.1, read as the reverse complement.
GCCAGGAGGGAAAATGGTCTCCAACTTACACAAAGTGATGACAATGTTGCGATGCAGTTCCTCAAGCATATCTTCCCGCAATGTTGTTGAGTATAAGTTCTTGAAGAACTGGCTTATCTCAATAAGAGGTTTCAACACATCATCTGGGAGCGCATCTAATGCAATTGGTAAAAGAGTCTTCATGAAGACATGACAATCATGACTTTTCATGTTGTTGAACTTAGCCTCATTAGGGTCCACGATATTTCTCAAATTAGAGCAATATCCATCAGGCATTTAAAGCTCTTTCACCCATTCACACAACGCTCTTCGTTTATCCACAGGAAGTACGAACTTCGATTTTGGTTTAACCGGCCTACCACTTGGGCCTGAATGTAAATGTAATTCCGGCCGATCACATATTTCGGCAACATCCATTCTTGATTTGGCATTGTCCTTTGTTTTCTCATTAACATCCATCACAGTGTTGATAATGTTTTCGAAGAAGTTCTTCTCAATGTGCATCACATCCAAATTATGGCGGAGCAGTTGGTGTTGCCAATAA